>WAAE01020922.1:0-57130 GCA_013400495.1 Nicator chloris
TTTGTGAGACACAGACCGATCCGGCGGAGAGGAACAGAGTGAAAACAGGGATGGGACACGAGAGTTCCAGGCTGTATCTGCAACCAAACTGGCACAGCTGTGTCCCCTGGCCCAATGTCCAGCTGGACAGGCCCCAGGTTGCCCGCCCAAATTGTCCATGGTGCTGTTTGGCTTGTCCATTGTGGCAAAGAAACCTTCCCTGAAACCAACAAACATTAAAATGCTACAAACAAAGCCTTCCAGGGTTCAATAAATGCTTGGAAAACCATTCCAGGCACATGGTGGGATTCTCTGGGTTGTCCTGTGCAGGGCCAGGAGTTGGACTCAAAGATCCTCGTGGGTATCCTGTGATTCCATGAACCCATCAACAAACCCAGGGTAGGGATGTCGGATTTTGGATGTGTCTCCTTGTCATAAGAAAGCAGGGGTAAAATTAGAAATGGCTTGGTTTGGTTCATTAGCTCTGCCTGGGGATCTCTGTCGTGGGGTAAAGAGTGAGGGGAGGGGCACAGACACAAGCAGGGCTTTTTTTTTTTCCCCCATATTCTGCCTGCAGCACATTCACCAAAGAGACACCTGAGTGCCTTGCAAGTATTCAGGAGTCTCCTCACGTCTCCCGGCTGTATTTACTGTGCATGACTTATTGAACACAATCCAGGCCATGGGAATGTAAGAGGAATTCAAAGACCCATTTGTACTGTGGCACAGTCACTTCTGTTCCACCCAGTCCTCCTGGGCACAGTTGGGGACAGGAGAATTACCCAGTTAAGTGCAATAAAATCAAAGCCATGTCAGCTATTACCCGCTATTAAAGCTTTATGCAATGTGCAGGAAGAAAGCAAGCAAGGCTCCTGTTCTTTCTTTTTCCACTTCTATGAAATCCTTTGACTGGTTCTGGTGAAAATTGCATGGAAATTAGGTCACAAGGAGGCAAAAGGCCTCCTGTGCAAGGTGGAAGTTTCCCACTTGCTCGTCAGTAAACAGGGAGTTATTTTCCCTGTGGTTGGCACTTGGTGTGGGATGGTTTCTGCTGCTTCACCAACCACACCTCTTCTCTCAGCAGAACAGGGGGATTTTCAGAAGCTAAAGAAATCCCATTCTCAGGGAATTCAGGATCTCATCAGGCCAAGGTCTCTACAACTTCCTGGAAGAAAGTTGGAGCCAGCTGGGGGTTGGTCTCTTCTTCCAGGAAACAAGCTATAGAACAAGAGGAAGTGGCCTCAAGTTGTGCTAGGGAAGGCTTAGATTGCATATTAGGAAAAATTTAATCCCTGAAAGGATTATCAAGCATTGGAACAGGCTGCCCAGGGCAGAAGTGGAGTCACCATCCCTGGAACTGTTCAAAAAAACCTATGAATGAGGTGCTTGAAGACAGGGTTTAGTGGTGAACTTTGAAGTGTTGAGTTATGGATTACAATGATCTTGGAGGTCTTTTACAACCACAACGATCCTCTGATTCTGGGATAAGGTCATGTGAACCTTTGAAACCTTCTCCCATGCACAGATGGGATCTTCCAGATCATCTCATTCTACTCCCCTGCCATGGACAGAGACAGCTTCCACTACCCCAGGCTGCTTCAAGCCCCATCCAGCCTGGCCTTGGACTCTGCCAGAGATGGGGCATCCACAGCTTTTTTGGGAAACCTGTGCCAGGGCCTCACCACTCTCCCAGGGAAGAATTCCTTCCTACTATCCAAACCAAACCTACTCTCTGCCAGTTTGAAATAAAAATTAACTTTCAACTGGAATAAACTGGTATAAACAAAACATTTTCACTTTCAGCCTTTTATTTTTAAAGAATGCAGCTTTCCCTGAGCAGTTCAGGAAACTTTTCTCTGAGGAGGGAAGAGCTTTTCAAGGCCCTTTTATATAACTGAGGAGTCCATTGTTGTCCTACCTCGTGCTGAACCTTCCTCACAATGAAGTTAATTATAAATATATGAACTGTTATAAATAAATCTACAAGGCTCTGTATTTTTCTAAATCTGTGTATATGTTCCTCACATTATATCCTGGATAAAGCTGGAGTGGTGGCGTAATACATATAATGGGATGAGTTAAATGTCAGCACAGAGTGGGCGAATCTGGTGTTATTCCAAACATTTTCGCAGGGGAGAACATTTCAAGAATTCACTGATGAGTAAAGGCAAAGAGTTTCAAACAATGTTTTCTCCTCTTTAGAAACTTCTGTAGCCAAAGACTTTGATGTTGGAAAGGAAACCTCCACTTCCCAAATCCAATTCTGCCAAGGAATTGCCATTTTTTGAGGTGGTTTCCCCATTTTTTTTTCTGGAGGTTTCCTGGTGGCATTCCATGTCTGCTCTTGCCAAGAAGCGTTTCTGCTGGAACATTTTTGTTGAATAAGCCTTATATTTTTTTAGTTCTGTGTCAGAGTAACATCACCGATTCCAAAAGAGTTTCAAGGATCTCAAAAGAAAGAAAACCTACAGAAAATCAACCCAGGAATGACAATTTTAGGTCTTCAGTCTTCCAAGTCTTTGAGGTTTTTTGCCCAAATTTCAGTATCTTCATTCATCAGACTTTTTTTTGTTCCTTCTGCGGTTTTAGGTGGCGACTTCGTGTTTTTCGGCTCTTCCTGAGTCACAAAGACCTTTTCAAGAAAAAGAGGAAGTTGTTTTTTTGTCACAACTCGTGGGACTAAGGGAGGTGAGAGCACGGCCTCGGCTCAAACAACCCTTGCACCAAGAGACATCGCCTCCTCCTGCTCCTGGCAGCTCAGAGATCAAACTGTGCCGTGACACTCAGGAAAGAGCAGGAAGAAAAAGGTCAAGGAGGCTAATTTGTAATTAAAGGGATGCAATTAAAGGGATGAGTCATTCTGCAAGTGAGCTGTGAGCTTCAGCTCATCTCTTATCTCCCTCACACACTGGTGGCTGCTGGGAGTAGCGGGATGGAGATTAGATTTGTTTCAATGTTAAAAATCTGTCAGGGAATGCTGGAAAAAAAACCCCAGCCCCTTCAGACTCCAGAGGCCAAAAAGAGACCTCACAGACACAGTCACTGCAAACCACTTCCACCTCTACACCTTCCTCCTTCCCTGTATAATCCCTTCTTCGTGTCACATTTCTTCTGGGAGTCACAAAAAACAAATGAATAAATAAATAAAGGAGTTTTCCTGACAAGGATGCACCTGGAGAGGTGGGAGAGGTGTGCTGGAAGGTTCTTTGTGCACAAAGGCAGTTCTCGTAAAGAGGAGAAAGGAAAAAAAGCAACAGTGAGGACTTGGGAGGAGGATCACAAACCTTGGGACATCCAACCTTCCTGGTGGAATGACCATGGAATGGTTTGGGTTGGAGGGGACCTTCAAAGTCACCCGTTTCCAAGCTCTCTGGACCTTCCACTTGAACAGGTTCTTCCTGTTCAACCTGGCCTTGGACACTTCCAGGGATGAGGCAGCCACAGCTGCTCTGGGGAATCTCACCACCCTCACAGGGAAAAATTTTTTCCTAATAGCCAATCTAAACCTACTCCCTTGGAGCTGACAGCCACTCCCCCCTGTCCAGTCACTCCATGCCCTCTCCAGCTTTCAAGGAGACCATTGGCTGATGATTCCAGCAAGGAGAATAAATCCTGGAAATCAGGTGACATCTTTCCCCTCTCAGTCTGTCATTCTCTTGAAGCCCATTCCAAAAGAGAATATATATATCCTAAAAAAGAGAAGTTTATATCCTATAAAAGAGAGGCTTCCTGGGTGTCCCATCACCCCCCAGGCTGCGTTTTCCTAAGCCAGTCCTAGAGCTCAGGAAGAACAAAGGCAGATCCCTGTGGCTGAGCAAGTTCTCCAGAGTTAATACCATCCAACAAAAAATTTGTCTGGCTCATTTAATTAGAAAAAAAAATAGAGATACTTCCACTAACAGCAATACAACGGCTATCTACAAACATATAGAAATGTCTGTGAAAGGAACCAGCTCTCATTCCTAATTAACTGCTGGCTCTCCTGGCTGGGCTCCAGCTTCCACTGACAGATGGTGATGAGCCACTCTCCTCTACCCTCCTTTTATTAACAAACTACCCAGGAGAAAATTCTTCCTCCGTGAGATCCAGAACTGCCCAGAGCCCATGGCCAGCCCTTCCTTGGTTTTCACTAAGTCAGGAATCTCTGAACTCTGCCTCATTAGTGCCCATGTTGCTGAAGGCCTCTGGTGCAATTAAGTCTTCAGCTGGCAGCAGATTTCTCTGTAACAGCTAAATCAGGACTGACTCGTGATGGAAGATCACAAAAAAGTGGTATAAGAGGATGGCTGCAAAGCCAAGTCTCCAGGGAAAACCTCCACAGCTCCACCCAAGCTCCCTGTGCAGAGAAGAAGAAAGTTCTTTCTCCCTCTATTGGTTTTCTGTCTCAAAATACTGGTGCTGGCTTGGAAATGCTCCCTGATTCATTTCCAGGGATGTCCTGCCTGAAATACCTTGAAGATGAGGAAGGCAGACATTACCCTGGGATAACAGCGACAAGTTATTCCCAAAACAATCTTTCAGATGAGTTTGGAAGGGTTGGAGAGGCACATTTGGAAGGGTTGGAGAGACCATGAAGTGAAGCACTCAGCCAGTGCTAGTCAGGGCAACCCTAGAGGGTCCTTAAGTATGGCCCTGCCTCTTCTCCAGAGATGTTAGAGGGAGCAATTATCACCTCCAGAACAACAACACATCCTGATGTTTAATGTTTTCCTGCTCACAGCATGGTTGGATCTGCCCTCCAGCCTTCGAGTCGGCTTCTGCAGGATTCTGCGTCCCCCTGCCCATGGTGCAGAAGTTGGAATTGGATGATCCCTCAAGTCCCTTCCAGCACAGACTACTCCACGATTCCATGTTCTCGTGCACGCAGGAGGCAGGATTTGTTGTGCGGGGGATTTTAGTCACACAAGGAGATGAGGGCAGAATCCCGGGTGTGGCGGAGAGAGTTTTGATTTGAACAACAAAGATAAAAGCAAGCCTCAAGTTCAGATACTCACCCCGAGCTCAGGAACGTCCAACCACACCACATCACTGTGAGTGTCCCACTCCAAAGAGGGGAATTAGGGAACAACATTCCTGCTGCAGCTCCTGAAGTCCTTTCCCCTGTCAGCAGCTCCTTTTCTCTCCCCTCCCTCCTACGATGGTGACAGTGCTGCAGTTACTGAGGCAAACCCCAGGATCCATGGACTGAGCTTCCAGACCCTCAGTTTTATTCTCAGCTTTGTCACTGCCAGTGGGGTGACCTTGGGCAAGTTTTTGCTGCGCTGATCCTCAGTGTCCCAACGGATCTGAAGGGACTATTAATGCTAAATTTGTTTTTCTTGTGTCTCTCTGTCCCACAGGGTAATGACCTTATCATTTACCAGCCCTGCCAACACCTGCTCCCTCCTCAAGTGCAAGATGTCTTTCCCCTCAAATTATCTGTCTTTCCTCTCAAATTATCTCCCCAATTAACACCATGAAGATAACTCGAAGCAGTTTTGCTCTCATCTCTCCTCGTGTTGAAGCCTCCTGCTTCCATTTCACACCCGATTTGGGGGCTCTGTGCCTGAGAGCTCAATTGTTTTCCAGCTGAATCTGGTGGTTCCATAAACAATATTCCTTCCCCTTGTGAGCTAAAATCCCAAAAATGCTTTGGGGCAAGTTATTGAGGAATTCTAAATCAGACCAGCTGTGATTTCATAACCCTGGACAGTTGACCCATAGTAAATATTCCTATCATGACATTTTTCAGATGGATTGCCTCAGGAGCTGAGGTCACAAAGAGTGAGAGGATACAAACCCACACAACTTCTCCCTTCAGAATGATTTCTCCTTTTCTCTCTCTATATTGCATATCCTGGCTCTTTTAAAGGTATTCCAGAATGGTTCCTGGATACATGTCTCCAGTGGCCCTATTTTCAACTTTGTATTTGCTCTCTCATTCTTTCTCCAGAGGGTTTGGGATGATCCCCATCAAGAATTTCATTCAAATTCCAGGAGAATTCAAGGAAAATTGTACTTTTAATTGGCCTATCAAATGTGATCTTACTGTGCAACGCCATCTAATTCATGCCTTTTGTATATTTGGGAATTCCAGAAGTATTTTATCTCCAGATGAAACAGATTTGTTCGGTTTTGATCAGACGCAAGGCAGATATTGAGCAGGACGAGTTTTCCACCTGTCCATTCTTAAAGGTTAAACAATTAACCTTTTAATTAAATAAAAGAGCAAAAGCCAAAGCACAAATAATGGCGAAAAACCCACCTGGATAATTTCCAAATATTCCTGGTTTTACGCTTTTTGATAGAAACATCACAGAAGGGTTTGGGTTGGGAGGGTCCTTAAAGATCACCCAGTTCCAACCTCCTGACATGGGCAGGGACATCTTCCACTATCCCAGGTTGCTTCAAGCCACATCCAACCTGGCCTTGAACATTTCCAGGGATGGGGCATCCACAATTTCTCTGAGGAATCTGTTCCAGGACCTCACCACCCTCACAGGAAAGAATTTCTTCCTAATATCCAAGCCAAACCTACTCTCAGTTTTAAGCCGATTTTGAACACTTCTATTGAGTGTCTTGATTTTCAGGAGCATTGGCAGGAGCAGCTCTGCTAAAATATTCATAGGGGAACACCTTCCCACAAGGGAATTGCCTAGATTTACCCTGGAGACTCCCTAGGGTGAGTTATGCTTATCCAGCCTATAAGAAGCAGCAGGCTGGGATTTTCCAATCAGCTCCAGTATCAAACTCAATGCTCAGTCTCTCTTCTCTCCAGGGGAGGCTCCTGGATTTTTTTCTGTGTTGATTCCATCAGGGGAAAATGAAATTATTCATAAAATCATGGAATTGCTAAGGATGGAAAAGACTTTTGAGATCATCAAGTCAAACCATCGGCCCAGGATGATGCTCACCATCAACCGTGTCCTCAATGCTGTATCCACGTTTTTTGAACATTCCCAGGGATGGTGATGGGATGAATTCCACAGTGTTTGCGATAATTTGTTTTCCAGCTCTCCTCCCCTGTTGGACACCACCCATTTCCCGTGTGACCTCTGCAGGCGCATCACAAATATTGTCCTGGACTGGCAACAATTGGAATGCAAAGGGAGGGAGAAGAGGTTAGATCCATACAAAAGGAAAAGGAGAAGGTGGAAACTCCCTTACATTTAGTGCAAAAATCATGGAATCAAAAATCATTAAGGTTGGAAAAGACCTCTGAGATCATCGAGTCCACCCCAGTGTCCCAGACCCTACGCAGCTCCTGCCTCTTGTGCTTCCTTGGGCCTCCTCCCTGGTGAGATCCCTGCTGCTCCAGCTGACTTCAGGGGCTGGATGAAAATACAACCAGAGGCTGTGTAACCTGGGAAGTGCTTTTCAAATATTTTTCTGCCCTGTTGGAGGGTGAGGGAGCTCCCACCCCCTGGGAGCAGTCACTGTGCACGCTCAGAAAAGCCGGTGCTGAGAACAGCAATCCCCAAGGAGATTTCAAGGGAAAACAGGATCTGTGGGAGTGCAATCAGCCACTGCAAAGTGCCTTTTCCTGCAAGACTCAGGCAACTCTTTTCAATTCCTTGTGTGAAATCAGTGCTGGGGAAAACTCGGGGACAGGATTTCCCTGCAGCGCCTGCGCGGGAGGGTCTTGGCCTCCTGGTGGGTCACAGGACTCATCCCTTTGGGACAGCTCCCTCAGGCTGTCCTGCCCCAGCAGGACCTTCCACAACCTGCAGGACCTTCCCACTCTTTCCCACCCTCACCCACACGCTCAGAATCCCAGATCTTTTGGTCTCTCAACCAGAACCGAAAGCAAGCTGATTTTCCAGCTCCATCAGCTCCTCTGCATGAACCAGGGGTGAGGAGCAGCTCGGGGGTTTCTCTGCCATCTGAGAAGACACATATTTGTCCTGAAGTCAGTGATTTTACATCTCTCCGGGCAGGCACAGGGGGCTTGCGTGCTGAATTTATTGCCTGTTAATTTTGTGAACCCTAAAACTGAGATGGGAAATAAAATCATTTCATATAAATCATTTTATATAAATCATTTTATATAAATATATGCATACATGAGGCAAAATGACACCATCGTGCACCAAGATGACATCCAGTGGTCCTTTCCAACCTCACCCATTCCGTGATTCTGTGATCATCCCCCAGCTCTCTGAGTCTTGGATCATTCACCTTTAATTAATACCTGCTTTAATTAATACCTTCTGCCTGAAAAGCACAGCACTGGCTCCCACCTCCAAAGCCAAAATGTTTCTGGCTTACATGGATGATTTAGGGGGGACGTTCTCAGCTCTAAAAGTCACTTGGGGACTGCAAGAAAAGCAACACAAATCATCTGGGACAAGCTCTGGGGCTCACCTGAACAGAGTTTGGGCACGGCCACGTGCTCCTAAAGGAAGAGGGGAAAAAGAAAATTCCTTCCCATCCATGGAAGTGTTCCAGGACAGGTTGGATGGAGGTCTGAGCAACCTGGTCCAGTGAAAGGTGTCGCTGCCCATGGCAGGGGCTTGGAACAAGATGATCTTGAAGGTCCCTTCCACCCAAAGCAGTCCCTGATTCCCTGCGGAAAAAAAAAACAAACAACAAACTAAATCAAAATAAACCCCACTAGGGATAAAATTTAACAAATAAAGGAATATATAAACCAGGAGTTAAGATTTATAGTCCTGGAAAAGGAGGTTTAAAGAGTCATATTAATTTAGAAAAAAAAATTTATGAATCCAAGCCCATTTCTTAATGCCTTGCTGAAAATAACAGTGAATTTACCTTGTTTCCATTTTTTTTCCACACAAAAGAGGGAAAGCAAAGGCTTCCCGAGCCTTTATGATGAATTGAATGCAGTTAGAGCAGGCAAGGTATTTACAAGTTGTGCTTAATAGAAAGGTTTATCAAAGGCAGGGTAATTACCAGATTGTTTGGGGGCCTGAAAACAGAGTGTTATTTAAAAAAAAAAATAAAAACATGTAGAAAAAAAAGTAGAGGAGGAAAAAAAAGAGAATTCACAGGGAAATATGTAAAAGCAAGCCAGTTTAAAGCCGAACTGGTGCCTCAGCTCTCTTCACCCGGAGCAAAAAGCAAATTATGACAAGGCAGGGCGGCCAAGGAAAAGAAGAAATAAAATACCTGGATTAATGGGAATAAATAACTGCAATAAAAGGTCAGGAGGTGTGGAGGAGGTCCCTGTCCATTGTTCAAGGGGGTATTTCATCAGGGCTGCCAGGTGCAGGTGAGATCATGGAATAATAAAACGGTTTGGGTTGGAAGGGACCTTAAAAACCATCTCATTCCACCCCCTGCTACGGGCAGGGACCTTCCCACTGCACCAGGTTGCTCCAAGCCCCACCCAGCCTGTCCTTGAGCACTTCCAGGGGTGGAAATTGGACGAAATCTTTTACTTTCCCTGTGAAAACACTAAGGAGTGGTGTCAGAAGGGGCTCATGACCCAGATGGACACTTTGATCCAACTGGGAATGGTGGCTCTCCCCTTCCCAAGCAGCAGGAGCCCCACAACTTCCCCAGACAGTTCTCTCCGAAGCCTAATCAGTCTGACTGCTAAAAATAACTGCTGCTTATCCACGCTCAAATCATTCCAGTAATTAATAGAAAATTAATTCAAGGCAGGCGGCAATGCCCCTGAGAGCCAACGACCTTGCTTTGTGCTGGGAAGACAAATTAGCCAAGGTCCACCCAATGTGAGCCATCAGAATGGGAGGAACAGGATGTTCCCAATCCCCTCACTGTTTTCTATCCACACAGGATCCGTGGATCACAAGGGAGGAAGAGCTCCCTTTACCATTCCGACTATTCCCTGGCCAGCAATTATATCATCCTTGATATTTTGTTGGGATCCTTGACATTTATTTTGATTTTTTTTTTTTCTACTTCCTTCTTTTGTTTTTCTTCACCTCTGGATGCTGTTCCTACAGTTCCATAAGTCTTAACCAGGTCTATGGAAATATGGTAAATGCAGCTCCAGCCCTGTCCATCCCTCTGTCCATCCACCTGTCTGCCCATGGATCTGACTGGGCATCACCCTGACAAGATTCAAGCAAATTAAATGAGGAGAAACGTCTCAAAGCCTGAGAAATAATTTCATGTTTTGTGAAAATTGGTCACAAAAGAGGAGAAACCTCAAATTGAAGGGTCCCACAAGAGGATCTCGGCTCCTCAAGCGCTCCTAGAAGCAGCAGCCGGGTGGAAAACAGGAAAATCCATCCCCTGATGATGCCTTTTGCTCAGGAAAAGAGGAAGGAATTCCTGGAAAGGAGCCCAAAGGCAGGGGGGAAAAAAAAACAAACAAACAAACACAACCAAAGAACTGGGAGCTTAAAGGATTGAGGGGAAAAGCGAATGGGTAATTCAGCTTCATTCATTCCAAAAATGTGGAGTTGAGGGAGAGGATTCTCTCCCTCTGCTCTGGTGAGACCCCACCTGGAATTCTGCATCCAGCTCTGGGGTCCAAGAGCAGCAGGATGTGGAGGTGCTGGAGCAAATCCAGAGGGGGCCACAGAGATGCTCCAAGGGTTGAAGCTCCTCTGCTCTGGAGCCAGGCTGGGAGAGCTGGGAATGTCCAGCCTGGAGAAGGGAAGGCTCCAGGGAGACCTCAGAGCCCCTTCCAGTGCCTAAAGGGGCTCCAGGAGAGCTGGAGAGGGACTTTGGATAAAGGATGGAGGGACAGGACAAGGGGAAATTACTTCCAACTACCAGAGGGATATTGGGAGGGAATTCTTCCCTGTGAGAGTGGGGAGGCCCTAGACTGGAATTCCCAGAGAAGCTGTGGCTGCCCCATCCCTGGCAGTGTCCAAGGCCAGGTTGGACAGGGCTTGGAGCACCCTGGGATAGTATAAAGTGTCTCTGTCCATGGCAGAGATTGGAATGAGATGATCTTTGAGGTCCCTTCCAACCCAAACCATTCTGACATTCAATGAAAATTGCACCCCTTTGGCTGTAGAGATTGTAAATCCATCTCCTCCATTCCCTTCCTGTCAGGTCTGTTTAATCCTAGACACATTCCTGGCCATCCTTTGGCATCCCACTTTTTGCTGGAGAAGCTGACAAGGCAGCTGTTAATTCCGTGCTCAGTGCTGGCTGTGCTATCGATTCCAAAACCTCTGGGCTCGGGATCTGTGGCACCTTGGAAAAGGTCACGGCCGAGCAGGATGTGCAATTTGTAAAGGTCAGGCAGGGGAAGGGATCCTTGACTCCTGCCTGGGGAGCTGAGAGAGATTATTTCATTCCAGCGACAAAATCAAAAAGGAATTGCCTGGGAGCAGCTTTGAATCACACAATAGGATTTTGTTTTCCCTTTTACATTTCCATTTATTGTAAGGAACCTGACAAAACACAACCATCTGCAAGGTGTTGCCTATTTAGTAGCCACGCTCCTGTAAATCAGTGAAGATTTAGCAAAAAAATGGAGCTGGGAATCCAATTTGTTTAATTAAATTCAGGTTTGGCTTTAGGACACGCTGGACAATGCCCCAAGCTCCTCTGACCAGGCTTCCCCTGGGCGTATCGTGGAATCTTGGAATGGTTTGGATTGGAAGGGATCTTAAAAGTTCCTCTCATTCCAACTCCCTTGCCAAGGGCATCTTCCACTATCTCAGGCTGATCCAAGCCCCATCCAACCTCACCCTGGACATTTCCAGGGACGGGGAAACCACAGCTTCTCTGGGCAACCTGTGCCAGGCCCTCCCCACCCTCAGAGGGAAGAATTCCTTCCCAATATTCCATCCAAATCTGCCCTTTATCAGGGGGGGCCTTGAAGCCATTCCCCCTTGCACTTTCAAATTAGCAAATTCCTAATGACTTCAAGAACTTAGGGTTGTTTTTTCCAATCGATTTTCCAGCTAAACAGTTAAACCAGGAGGAAATGACAGATATTCATCAGAATCCCCATTATCTCTCCTGGTTTGTGCAACTCATCTTCTGCTGTCCTAAGCGTCAGAGCATTTGATAAAGCAGTCAGGGGGGAAAAAAAAATCAACTTTTTTAATGGGATAGTTTTTGTAAGAAAATGCCAATTCATCAAAATCAAATTGCTTCACGCCACTGCATCTCTCCGGCCCAATTAGTTTGTAATTAGTTAAAATAAAGTGGAACAGTTCTAAGCAGAGAGAGAAAGACAAGTGTTACCAGAATTCCTGCCTCTGTAAATCGAGGAGCATCTGCTCCAGGGAAAGGAAATCTGACTTTAAAGGTCTGACCCTGTATCTTCAGCATCTTAATTGCCTGTCCCCAGTGGAGACTCACTGGTTTAGATGGATCTTGCTCTCCATACCTAGGTTTGGTCCCAAAATCCATCCTGGACTTCAAATAACTTTATTATTTCTGCAGAGCGCTTCTTTGTCCACAGAATCCTATTTCCCAACTCTTTGTCAACAACTTCAGAACCAAGCCACAAAAAAAGCCCTGACAAGAATGATCCCTCAGGAAAACATTTCCCCAATCCATAAATCCACGAGATGGGCTCCTTCTGTGCAGAATTTTTTTCCCAAAACTTGTTAATATTGGGAAAGCACCACCACTTCTGGGGACTGACCACAAACTAAGAGCAGGAAGGACAAAAAAGGAGATTTCATGACCATTTCATGAAGGGGAGACAACCCAGGAGGACTTCAAGGATGCCATGAGGTTATGCAGGGAAAAAAAATTAGAAGGGCCAAAGCCCTCCTGAGGTGGGGATTGATCTCTTCTCCCAAGGAATAGGATGAGAGGAAACAGCATCAAGTTATCCGGGGATGTTTAGATTGGGTATTAGGGAAAATTTCTTCACCAGGAGGATTGGAACAGGCTGCCCAGGGAAGCAGCAAGGGTGGTTGAGGGTCCTGGTTTGAGATCTGTTGTGTGATCCCAGGAAAGTCATGCCTCCTGCCTGCATTTCCCATATTTTGCCGCATTTGTCCACAGGAAGATGCAACGCCCGGTAAGGGAAAAGTCAGAAAGCTTTTTGTGAGGGCAGAACAAACACAGAACCTCTTTGTGGTGCCAGCCCAGGCTACTCTCCCCACCCCTCAGCCCAACTCCAAAGCGTGGGTGCAGGAAAATGTTCTCCTTTCTCCCTGCAAACAACTCTGGGATGCGCCAGGCATCGCCGGCAGGAGCTGGCAGGGATCCCACACTGGGAGACTTTCTTTTGAGAGCAGAAGAGCTCAGCAATTAGCAAAATAACGAAAAAAATAGTCAAATGCATTTTTGATGCTCTGAAGTTGCTGAGATTTTTAAACAAACAGTCTGGGGCTGCTCCTACACCCGGAGAGGGTTGGGCTCCCAGCCGTGTGGCAACAGCACCATCGTATGGGAATCTCCAGTCCCTGCAGCCCTTGGAATCTTCTCCATCGGCTCCTCGCTCCGCAGACAGGATCAGCACCGTGGTGGGATTTATTTTTCGGCCGTGCATTGATTTCACGGTTGTCAGCGGGAACGCGTGGGATGTGCAGGTGAACTTTTTTCCTCCAGGGCTGGTCAGGCTGGCTCCGGAAATCAGGAATCCCGAACTGGAATCACGGGATGTTTCACTCTGTGCCCAGACCCCTGGAGATATACTCAAGGTCAAACAGACTCCTTGCTCGTTAAACTTTTGTATTGCACCCTGGTCGCACCTGTGTGCACCCACAGGTCACAAAAACTTTGCTTGGGATGCAGGAATTCCAAGCCCTGTATGGTGTTGGAGGAAAAAGAGGCACAAAGAAAGGAAGGCTCGAGCCAAAGGTCCCTGAGAAACCCAGTGACCCAAACACCTTGCTGCATCCTCTCAATGTCCTGCTCTTAACGGCAGCTCCAGTCTCCATTGCTGGGCTCTGGAATTCCAGCAGGAATCCCAGCCTTGCAGCCACGTGCTCTGAAGCTCATTTGAACAGCAAACCTGGGTAGAAATCCTTGGAATGGGGGGTGGACCATGACATGGAACAGTGTTAAAGATCTACAGATGTGGGAGCCTCTCTGCTGGCAAACAAGGGCAGCAACTCTGCTCTGGAGCAGCTGGAATGATTTTTCCTGCTGCTGGATCAGCATCATTCACGTCCATCCCAGGACAGAGGAAAGTGGAAAACAGCTGGGAGCTGGGGAAGAAATACTTGAGGCTGAGATAGGGGGCATCCTCTGTGTTTCCCATAGAATCATGGAATGGTTTGGGTGGGAAGAGACCTTCAAGGTCATCTCATCCAACCCCCTGCCATGGACAGGGACACCTTCCACGAGACCTGGTTGCTCCTGTTGTCCTGGTGTGGCCTTGGACATTTCCAGGGATGGAGCAGCCACAGCTTCTCTGGGCAACCTCTGCCAGGGCCTCACCACCCTCAAAGGAAGAATTCCTTCCCAATATCCAATCTAAACCTACTCTTTCATCCATCCATCCATCCATCCATCCATCCATCCATCCATCCATCCTGGGAACATCCCTACATCTCCTCCTTTTGAAATCTTTCTCTCCCCTTATCAATCCATCTGTTTTCCTGCCTATCCAGTTCCACGCCCCATTTGGGATCCACGCTTCCCTCCTTGCAGAAAAGCCTGTAATGGGATTTGCCTCGCTCCCACCTGGTGATTCAATCTCATTTATTCCCCTCCCATTCTGATTTGGGACAGCTGAATATTCCTGAGGCTGTGTTCCCAACGACAGCCATTAGAAATTCCCACTTGGATGCCTAAAATTGGTGACTAAAATCCCTTCCCTAACATCCCACAGCCCGAGTAGATTTGCAGACAGCACTTCAGGCAGCATCAGCTCTCTGTTAACACCACCCAGGAGTGGAAAAGCCAATAAAATTCCCTCTGGAGCCCATTTTAACCACACACAGGGGCTTCAGAACATCCTGGAAAGGAGTTAGGGGCATGACCATGCTGAGAAAACAACTCAGTGCCCAGGGAAGCTCTGGCTGCCCCATCCCTGGAAGTGTCCAAGGACAGGGCTTAGACCCCATGGCAGGGGTGTGCAACAAGATCATCTTGAAGACCCTTCCAATTCAAATAATTCTATGATCCTGTGATTCTAAGATCTCTGTCACCCTACAAGCTTCCCTACAGATGACCAGGAAACTGGAGAAACTTCCTTTTGATGTCCTCCTGTCCAGATTTTCCAGGAATCCTTTCACCTTTTTTCCTCAAATTTCCAGCTCATGGCTGCACCTCGATGTGATCCATGACACCACGGTCTGTACCACGATCCAACACCATTTTCCCAGCCTGACACCAGGCAGGAGCAAAAAAATCCAGAACCAGGACAGAGCAAATAATCAACCCCTGTTTCCCCCTTCCTGAACAGAGAGCTCCAGACACGTCTCTATCAGGAATCTGCAGTGATAGCAAAAATAGTGTCAAGAAAAAAACAAATTCCAAGGGATTTGCAGACATCATGAGATTTCCAGAGGGGGATTGATGGTCTTTTCCATGCAGGCAGATGAATTGGGAACTTTATAACCTCAGGAAAAGAAAACAACACCTCGTACACCCAG
Source organism: Nicator chloris (assembly GCA_013400495.1). Classification (NCBI taxonomy): domain Eukaryota; kingdom Metazoa; phylum Chordata; class Aves; order Passeriformes; family Pycnonotidae; genus Nicator; species Nicator chloris. Next base: position 15,417 of record WAAE01020922.1, read on the forward strand.
TCCTATGGATAACTGTGTGTTAATGCACGTGGAATTATAACGGGGTATGTTTGCCATCTTGAGGAGTCGGGCAGGAATTGCACTCCAATTTCCCAAAAAACAGTGAGAATCAACAATTTATGTAACAATACAGAATTTCCTGGGATCTCACACAGCCTCGGGCAAGCAGGACTGGGGGATGGAGAAGTTCTCAGCTGTCAGATTCTCTCATAGCACCACAAGTTTTGAGTTTTTCTGTCTGATGTTAGAAGAAGAATAAAAATAATGATACCAGGAAAGATGGAAAGAGTTTTTCTATCTTATCTTACCATCTTTTATCTTATCTTATCTTTGTTTTTTTAAGAAATATTTACTTTCAGGCCTTGATGGATTTGATAGGGAGTGGGTTTTTCCCCCTTGGCCCAGTTCTTCCTTACCACAAATGCCAAACCCCACAGGGACAGTCCTAAGGGATTAAAAAAGAAAAATAACCTTAAATATCTCTGAATGAGGAACTCCAGAGCCTGGAAAAAAAATAAAGGTGTTTTTAACCATAAAACTTGGCTATAAATGATATGGTCTGTAAAAATACGATGAGGCAGAAGCCAATAGACACAGAAAGAAGGTGTTGGGATGGTTTTTTTAGGTATTTCTTACACAGAAGAGTGCAAGTGGAAGTAGTTAAGATCCCCATGGTGGAATTAGGATTTGTCAAATCATCTCCTGCAACAGATTCTCCTCTGGCATAAGTCAGGGTAGGAGTTTTAGTTTCTGCCCTTCATCCCACAGCCACTGATAAATGATCCACCCGCACGCCTTCCTTTCAATTTGGAAAAGTCCCTGCGAGCTAAACTGCATGGGAATAAACCCCCAAAGGGAAGAAATGCACAGCACTAATCCCAAGATCCCAGGGGGAAAAAAATTAAAAGCTGAATTTAGCAAAAAAAAAAAGCCCTGTTTTCTTTTGCCCTGGCACGTCCTGAGAAGTGGTCACAGGACGTGAGGAATGGGAGAAGGCTCTGCTCAACCCACGAGAGCAAACATTCACACTTGGGGCTGGAATGTGGCTGAACTTACCCCTCTGTGACGGAGAAGTGGCATTTTTTGGACAAGCCCGGGTTGTTGACATTGCATCTGCTATGAGTCAAGTGCCCAAATTTGCACCCAACCTCTGCCAGACAAGAGCACACAACGAGAACCAAGCCACAGACGAAACATCTCAAAACACCAAAAAAAAATCCAGCACAAAATCCCTCGGGTTTCAAACGTCAAAAATAAGAGTTGGCCCCTGCTTTTTAACAGCAAATAAATGCAAATGAGGGCGAATGAACTCCTCAATACCTGGAAAGGCCGATGCGCTTTTTATTTGCCCACATACCTCCCTACCACATACCTCGTTATCACGAGTATCACTCACACAGGCAGATAAATACCCGGAGCTGTTGACTCAAAGAACATTTTGTCCTCGATTTAAACACAATGTCTCCACTCAGGGTGGCACCGGGGGTGGAGAGCCTCCTTCACTGGGTGCCACCGCAGCCTCAGTGGCTCAGAAGAAACGCATAAGGCCGGCCTTGTTCGCAAGAATTTGGGGCTTTTTCCACTCCTGTGAGCACTTTGCCCGAGGGTAGGAGGCAAGGCGGGGGTGGCAGCTCCTCGGCAGCCCAGAGAGCCGGCGGGGGAAAGAGGAGAGGCACCAAACGCAAATACCCCCAACACACAAAGCAACAACCCCTCCCTCGGTCCTGCCGGCAGCTCCCTCAGGTGCCTTCTCAGGGATGACCTTGCGGGCACGCCCGGCCTCCCAGGATATATAACCTGCCCCAGGAGGAAACAGCGCAGAGAGGCAGCCCCGGAGAGGTTATCCCAGGATGAAGGCTTATCCAAAAAAAAAATGGGTTTTCGTGCTCCTGCTGGGAGCGCTCCTGTGCGCGGACTCAGGTGAGGCAAAGGATCCGCCCCGCATCCCTCCCTGCGGATTTTCGGTCCGGAAGGAGGGTTTGTGATGGGGTTTGGCGATGAGGGAAGAGATGCTGGCACGCTGTCACCCCCAAGGTGTTTCCATTCGGATGGGTGTTGAGTGGGAAAAAGGCACAGGGCCAGCCTGGGGACAGTGGGATCAGAGTGCTGGGGAGAGCAGCTTCCAGGAATGATAAATCCTGAATTAAGCAAAATCCAATTTTTCTTAAGCCAGACCATGCAGTTAAGGGGGAAGGGGAGGGGCTAAGTGGGGTGCGAGGATTATTTTCCTTCTTCCCAGGCTATCAAAATTGCAACAATTAGGCAAAGTCTTCCTCCAGCTTTTTTTTCTGACTCTTCCTTTCAAAAGCAGACCCTGACGCTGCCCAGATTTCCAGAATTGTAGTAGGACAGTAAAAGTGACAATGCCATGACATATAGACTGAATGGATGGGGTTTAGACGATGTCAGGTTTTTATAGCCTCACTGAGAAAAAAAAAATGGGTTTAAAGCAGCTTTTCTCTATTACCATAGAAGAGAAGAATCAAATTTGAGCAGTTTCTCAATCAGCAGAAGGTACTTAAGGAACAAGCTCTGGAGGGTCTTGCACAACCCTCAGACCTTTCTCTCTGACAGCTTCCATCAGACCACTCAAAACTTGACTTTAATTGCTTTAAAAGTCAGATCAATGTGAGAACAGAGTGCAGCACTCAGACAAATTGGGGGTCGGCTCCTCACCTCTGTGACTGCAAAGGTCATTTACACCAGAGAGGCTTGGACAGAGGGAGACCAAGGGCCTCAGATTGATTCCTTCAATCACTGATTTCTAAACGGGGCTTTTCAGCGTCCTAAAAGAATATTTCAGGCATTAGGATATTGAGTTGGGGGATTCGTGGTGCAAGTTTGGTGGTCATGGGGCTGCAGGAAATATATATATATATACACACACATATATATATATGTATAAACTGACATTTGCAAGGCTCCACTGACACCCTGGGGCACAAGTAGGTGACAGGAACAGCTAATTACACCACAGTCTCACTCCCCTGGGGACTGTTTTTCACCAGGGTGGATGCTTGGGAGCTGCCAGGTTTTTCCTGCCTTTGCTGGATGCACAGGGCAGCCCAGCAGGTGTTGCCAGCACTGATTTCCATCCCCTATGGAGTGGCATTTCCACGAGGGGTGGGAACAGGGGATGCTGGTGGTCAGAGAGGGGTGAAAGCCATTTGCACTTTGATTTCTAGGAGGGCGTGATGGAAAGGGCAAGTCAAAAGTTTGAAAATTAGACAAGGAGCTGGAAGAGACTTTGCAAATCCCTGCTTCATCCCTCACTCAAGGCCAGGTCAGATGGGGCTTGGAGAAACCTGGTCTAGAGGGCTGTGCCCCTGATGAAATGATCCTTCCCACCCAAACAATTCCATGATCCTCTTCAAGCCCATCTGCTCTCTTTTTGCTCCCTCGCTGCACTGACTACACCCAAAACATCTTCAGCACCTGCCAGACCTGCCTCCCACCTCAACCGGGTATATTATTATCCACAAAAAAGAACGGAAAAAAACCTTTTTTTTTTCCAAAGCAGAGGAGATATCTTCCTTTGAGGAGCCCCAGGAATGGTCCTGTCTCCCAGTGCAAGCACTTGGTTGAATTCTCTGGAGAGCTTTGGATAGACTGAAGATAAATGAGAAGTGTGGAATTGTCCCCCACCTGTGGGGTTGGGTCCGGTTCTGGGGTCCAGCATCAGAAGGATGTGGAGCTGCTGGAGCAAGTCCAGAGGAGACCATGGAGGTCTCCGTGGGGGTCTCCATGCTCTCCAAGGGCTGGAGCCTCTCTGCTCTGGAGCTGAGAGCTGGAGGTGTTCACCCTGGAGAAGAGAAAACCCTGGGGACACCTCAGAGTCCCTTTCAGTCCCTAAAGAGGCTCCAGGAGAGCTGGGGATAAATTTTTAGGAGGTCCTGTTGTTCAGAGATGAAGAGTAATTTTTTAAAACTAACAGAGAGTGGATTTAGATTAATTTTAGTAAGATATTTTTTATAACGGGAGTGGTAAAAAAGTAGATCAGGCTGCCCAGGGAAGCTGTGGGTGCCCCATCCCTCGAAGCATCCAAGGCCAGGTTGGATGGGGCTTGGAGCAACCTGGTCAACTGGAAGTTGTCCCTTCCCATGGCAGAGGGGTGGAACTTGATGATTTTAAAGTCCCTTCCAACCCAAACCATTCCATTATTCCCTGATTTCCCTCCTAACCCCTCCTGGTCTCTTTCAGGTTCATCTTTGCAGTGCTACAGCTGCACATCCCAGCTCAGCAACTCCAAGTGCCTGACGAAGGAGGAGTGTGGCACTAAGAATGTGTGCAAGACAGACGTGATCCGTAAGGAAAAGCAGGGGTGGGCAATGTCTTGGTTGGGATGTTGGAGCCAAACATCTTCCCAGCCCCAGGTGTCCCATCCAGGCTCACCCAGTCTGGATACACCAGGTGGTTTTGGGCCAGCAAACCTCGGTGTGCAAATGTCTTTCACCTGCACAAAAATTAGGTTTATTTCTCTTTCACAGCACCAAAAATTACTTGCTTGCAAGGGCAATGGTTAATTTTTTGCAGTATTTGCAAACATGAATTAAAATGGGAGGGGCTGAGGCTGGTCCAACCTGGTTGTGAAGTCAGAAGGTGCAGATTTGAGGTGAAATCAATGAAAATGACAACATTTCATCTCTGTGTCTGTGGGGAAACTTGGATTTTATCCTCCTGTTCTAGATCTGGTTTGCCCTGTACAGATCTGTGCCGACACCTGAGTTGCTCTTAGACCTGGGGCACAAAACCCATCAGTGCCACATTTAAGCTCCTCTCTGTGAGGCAGTAGATGTGACACCTCCAGCAGGAATTATCCCAGTTGGGAACGTGCAAATCCGTGACATTCACATGAAGGAGAGCCAAGATGTTGTAGAACTCTTTGTTATTTATTGCACGAGGCAAAGATTTGGTGCCCAGTTTGGATTTTAGATCTCCTGGAGGAGAATGGATCAAATCTCCTGGAGGCCAAAATCTGATGGTAACAAGCAGTTGCCAAAAATGGCCAAAAAAAAATGGGCTGTGCCTCTGAGAAACAAATCAAACAATAACTGTGCCATCTGAAATAGGAATAGCTGTGTTTCCATAATTTCCCAGGTGTTTAAAGGCTCCGTGCAACAAAGATATTTGGGATTGGGCTTCACATCAGAGAGGGCAGGGTTAGATGGGATATTAAGAAGAAATTCCTTGCTTTGAGTGTGGTGAGGGCCAGAGAAGCTGTGGCTGCCCCATCCCTGGAATTGTGCAAGGCCAGCTTAGACAGGGCTTGGAGCAACCTGGCCTAGTGGAAGGTATCCCTGCCCACAAGATGATCTTGAATGTCCCTTCCAACCCAAACCATTCTGTGATTCCGATTTTGGTCCCACGGAACGAGCTCAGATAAAAACAGCATCCCCTTATCCATTTCCACGAGGCTTTGGCTCGTGCTGAACCCTTGTAATAACGGTCCTGCTTTCCTCCCAGGGGTTGTGGGGCTCTTCAGCATCATCAGCAAGGGATGTGACTCCTCGTGTAACGAATCCTACCAGGACTTCAACGTGGGCAACAGGAACATCTCCTGCTGCAGCACTGACCTCTGCAACGTCAACGCCGCGGGCAGCGTGAGGTCCAGCTACGGGCTGGCCGGAGGGATAGCGGCCGGAGTGCTCTGGACCACCCTCAGCAACAAATTCTGAGGAGCAAAGATGCCTCCCATGACCACAGAAAGCCTTGGAGCACCCCTCTAACAACAGGAATTGTAACCAGGAGCAGTGGGGTGTGTTGGGCACCCTGGGAGCTGATGGCAGCTCTTTGCCAGATGATGGCTTCTGCTTTAATCTTGTTGCCAAGCTCGAGTGCTGCCAGATAAGGAAATGTGTGTTCATGTTACCTGCAAAACACCTGAAATAAAGTTATTTCTCCACCAACTGTGAGTGTGTCACATGTCTATCACTCAGTCACCTATTTCTGCCCGCAGCAGAGCTGCAGGTGAGTGTTTTATGTCCAGCCAATGTCCAGCCCAGGTCATTGCTGTGCAGTGAGACCTGAAGTCCCTTTTATGACCAGGTAACCTCTCCAGAGGATGAGAGAAAGGCTGCGGATGTATATCCCTGGAGTTCAGGGAAGCCTTTGATGCTGCTTCCCACAACGTTCTCCTGGAAAAATTGGCAGCCCAGGGCTTGGGAATGTGCACTCTTGGCTGGGTTAAAAACTGGCTGGATTCCAGGCAGAGTGGTGGGGAACAGTGCCACATCCAACTGGTGGCTGGTCACTAGTGGTGTTCCCCTGAGATCACTATTGGGGTCAGTCCAATATATTTATTGATTATCTGGATGAGGAGGTCAAGACCACCCTCTGGAAGTTCACAGATGACACCAAGTTGGGTGGGATGTTGATCTTCTGGAGGGCAGGAAGGCTCTGCAGAGGGATCTGGATCAGTGTTCCAAGGCCAATGGTTTGAGATTCGACAGCACCAGTGAGGTGTCTGAGTACAAGGCAGACTCTTTAACATCTCTCATATACAGTTACAGCCCCTCTCTATGGCTATAGATTCAAAGTTGTTCTGTGCCTTCTCCAGCTGATTTATTTTATGGATATAAACTTGGATGTTCCCACTTTGCATTGGGAGATCTTCTGGCAAAGGCAGCAGAAAAAGCACCGTGCAAAGAGGCCTGAGAGAAACTCTCAGGTGGGATTTCCAAGTTTTTCACACCCACGTGAAGTGATCTGGTAAAAATTAAAAACAAAAAGAAAGGAGGACAACATGGAAAGTGAATCTGGGAGAGCCCTGGGTGGGAGAACAGGATTAAAGGAGCTGTGAAGTCAGGAAAGCAGTAGGTGGAGGATTAAAAGGGTAGGGAGATTGGCCAAGAGCCCCAAATTCCTCTCTCCCACCTTAAAACCTATTGGAGCTGCCAAGGCTGTGAAGATCCACAGGCTGAAAAAACAGGGAATCATTTCCCTGGTGGGAATGGGTCACCTGAAGGATCCATAGCCATGGGACAAGGGTCAAAATCCCATTTGGGATGAAGTCAAAGGGAGGGCAGGAGATAATGACACCGTCTGCTGTTGTGAAAGAGAAAAGTGCGTAAATCCTAGGGATGCAAGGCTAATTGTAAGGGAGCTGCTAATTGTAGGAAGCTGGGAAGGGGTTTCCCCGGAGGAAATCAAGAATGAGCCACCTTGTTTATAGGAATCTAATCCGGTTGTTGGTGAAGGGAGGATTTGGGACAAGTGGAGTGATTTATTCTGGCTTTTCCAAACCTCCTGAGTCACATCCCTGAAAAGGGGCTCATCCACCTGTAAGTCTCCCAGTCAGGCTGTTTTCTGCATGGGTGACCAACTCCATGAACTCTCCATTCCAGGGAATCCTGTCCTTGCACTGCAAGGATGTCCCTGACACCTTAACGCCCTCTGCCCACTTCCTGAAGCAATTCCTGGGCATGTCTATATCCAGAGGCCATTCCCAACAAGCAATTCGGCTACAATGGTCTTTTCTGGAGACTGGGAATTGAAGTGGCCAAGGCATGGTGGCACCAGAGCCATTGGAGTCCTCAGGGGCGTTGGGTGAAACAGCCTCTTCCAGCTTCTGGAGTGGTCAGACACATTCATAAAATCATGGAATGGTTTGGGTTGGAGGGGACCTTGAAGATCATCTCATTCCACCCCCCTGCCATGGGCAGGGACACCTTCCACTGGACCAGGTTGCTCAGATCCCCATCCAACCTGGCCTTGAACACTTCCAGGGATGGGAATTTGGGGACTTTGTCCCCAAAACTAAGATAGGGGAGCATAGATGGGGGCTGTTCAGCTCCAGTTTAACATGTTGATCCCATGGCAATGCCGTCTACTTCCTTGAGTATGTAATTTTGGAGTTTCTTCCCAGACCCATGAGGTGGCTTTCCCAAGCTCTGGTGGTTGAGACCCAATGTCTAAATGCTCAGAGGGTCAAGGGGTGATTTCTTCTCCCAATTTCTGCTCTGCAGGAGTCCAGGATTGACCACTAAGTGACTCTCATCTGGATTTAGCTAGAGATAAATCCCATCTGTGGATGTATCTGGAAGTTGCAGGGGTAGGATGGCATGGAGCACCTCTCCCATAAGGAGAGGCAGAGAGAGTTGGGGTTGCTCAGCCTGAAGAAGGGAAGGCTCTGGGGAAAGCTTTCAGTGGCTAAAGGGGCTCCAGAAGAGCTGGAGAGGGACTTTGGAAAAGGGATGGAGGGACAGGACACAGGGAATGGCTTCCCACTGCCAGAGGGCAGGGATAGATGGGATATTGGGAAGGAATTCCTCCCTGTGAGGATGATGAGGCTCTGGCACAGGATTTCCCAGAGAAGCTGTGGCTGTTCCATCCCTGGAAGTGTCCAAGGCCAGGTTGGATGTGGTTTGGAGCAACTTGGGATAGAGGAAGATGTCCCTGTCCATGGAGGGGGGCGGGGTTCAGCCCGAGCTATTTTGGAATTCTGTGATTTGGTGATGAGATAGTTTAGAGAAGGTGCAGCTGGGAGAGGCCAAGACTGGGACAGACACAGCAAAGAACGGGGCAGGAACCCCCTGTGGAACTGCTGGCACCTGGCACAGCACTTGGAATAGCCCCAAACCTCACTCTCCATCCAGGTCACTGACAGAGCAGCCTCAAAAACAAACCTCTGAAATCCGGGAAGGGCAAGGAGGTGGCGAACTGGGGCACATAAATGACTCAGCCTTGGATCAGAACCTGGGCTGGGCCAGGGCAGGACCAGGAAGAGGATGGGATGTTTTCCCAAGGGCTGGGACTGCACGTTGGCAGAAAGGCTGGTTCCCCCTCCTGATTTAAACCCCTCTCAAATCTCAACAGGACTCTGGGTCAGGTCCCTCTGCTCTGCCCTGCACCCTCTGTCACCAACATGCTCTGTTGGTGCAGAAATCTGTGATAATTTACATTTTGGGTGCTGGTGAAACATCCTTGTGTGCAGGACACACAAGCACAGTGTTCATCTGAAAAACAAGGCTGGGTGTATTTTGCCCAAGGAAATTGCTTCTTGAACAGTTTCATCAATTCTTCTGTCCTCTTCACACTTCCCAAAAGGCCTAAAATTGAGGACAAGGTCTTTAAACAACTCAAGTGTCCCAGGCCAGGTTGGATGGGGCTTGGAGCAATCTGGTCCAGTGGAAGTTGTCCTTGCCCACAAGATGATCTTGAAGGTTACTTCCAAATCAAACCATTCCATGATTCTAAGGCTTCATGATTCTCTTTACCCGTGGTATAATTTTATTCATCATCCCTGTGGATAAGGATTAGGCCATCCAGTATTTCCTACAGCACATTAGAATTTACATCCAGTGCCTCTACCAATCTGAAAACCACCACCAAGTTCCTCTGAAATCAACCCAGTTTGCAGCAACTGATTAAAAACTGGATGTAAACCGCTGGAGAAAGTCTGTGGGGCAAAGAGGGTGGATGAGCTGGACTTAGGGACCAGCAGTTCCTTGCTGTGCTCCACATTTCCTTTAGGGCCCCGGGGCAAGTTCCACAGCATTTCCATTCCTCTGCCTTGTACAGATGTTATCAGGGCCAACACATGGAGAGATGCTCAGGTAGCGACTTTAACTGGCCAGGGGAGAGACTGAGGCTAAAAATGATCTCTCAGAGTCAGCTGGGGAAGGCTCACCTGCTCCCAACCCACCCTGCCCAGCCACATTCCTGCTCTGAGTCATGCACGTGCAATGAAGGAGTTTTTGGGGACAAGTAGAGCAGAGAAAACCCAGTTAACTCTCCTCTCCCTCTTATTCAGCTGGTGCCAAACTGATGCCTTTTGAGGGCTACCAAAAAACAGAAGCCAGACAAATTAAGAGAATAAAAAGCAGTTATGTGTATTGAAGGGCCTTCAGGTATGTTTCAAGCAGATGAAGACCACCCTGGGGCTACACCCAAAAAATGGACAAAAGGTCACAGGTTTTCACACTTTAATAAGTTTGGTCCATTTGCATATTGGGGTTAATCTTCCAATTTCAGCTTCAGGTAATGAAGTGATTTACCCCAGGTTTGCACCCCCCAAAACTCACCTTTGTACATTTCTCAGGGCCTGAGGCAGTGAGGTGTCCTTGATTCCCAGGCCTGGAGAGGAATTGTTGTGTCTGACCAAAATGAGAAAGCAGCAGCTAGCACTGTGTATGGAGTTTAGAGTTACACACTAAAGAATTGCAGGATTACAAATATATGGAAAATATAAAAGCTTAAATCCTGAGGCATCATTACCACTAAAACCAATCCGAACTCCTGCCCTTTGCAGAACTTCCCTCAAAGAACTGTAGCTGCCTCTCAAGCTGTAGCAAGCCCAGTTCATCCCATGGCATCTTGACTAATCCCACTCCCATCCTGCCACTTGGCAGCTTGGTGTGCAAGAAGTCCCTTGATCCCTCATTCCTGACCTTACCCTGAGCTCTCTTAATGCGTTTCCAAACTCCTCCTCAGGAGTCCTTGCAAAACAGATGCTGTTCTGACTCCTCTGATGATGCTCTTGATGCTCAGATCCTCTTGCAACCCCAGCCTCCTCCCTCTACGGCTTCTCTGACTTCTCATCCATATTTTATGGAGACATCACCTTAAAAGCCATCAACTCAATAAAAAAGCTCCTGTAATGTGCTTTTCCCAGAATCCCTGACACTGGAATAGCCTCTCTGCCTGGAGTACTGAAATTTAAAGGCGCCTGCTCACCTCTGCCAGTGGTTCCCCACATGAATCACTCAAGGACACCATGACCCAGCCCTGGAACCTTTCCCAGCTCTGCTGGTGGCCCTCCCTGGCTGGGGTAGTGTCACCACCTCCCCCGAAACAGAGGTGACAGGCATGGGGCTGAGTCAGAAAAGGCAAAAACAGTTCGCTCCTTCCTCTCTGCTTATTTTCATTCAGATTCAGTCTGGCCTTGAGGGAATCTGTGGAATGAGGACTTCACCCAGGGCAGGGGAGTGAAAGTGGAGTGATGGATTTGCTCTCCTCAGGGGTCACCACACACTGAGTTACTTGCAGGGACAAACCTGAGTGGTGCCACACACAGGTGCCAAATGAGTTGTGATGTCTGCTTTTGGATTTACGTTTGGCGGCAGCTTTTGAACTCGCAAAAAACACAGACTCATCTTCTCTCACAGACAAATTCAAGAAAAAATTATCTAATCTCTGTCTGTAACCTCCAGTGTTTCTTTAATGAAGAGGGAGGGTAATCATCCTGCTTAAAATACTATTTTTGGACACCTTTTCTACTGCCATAATTAAAAAGAGAGGAAGGTGTGGCCAAGATTTCTACTCATTATTTGAGAGGTGAGAATTTGAACACACCTGACCTATTTAGAAAAACAAAGGCAGACTTGCCATCAGAATTTGACTATTGAAATAAAATGGGAATATTTAAAAGAAAACAATTAGGAGAACAACCCTTTCCACTCTTGCCCTTGCAGGGAGGAGGCAGGCAATGGTAATTCCTTGTCACCAATGAGGTGCTCATGTGCAGTCATTGCCTTTGGACTGGCTCCAGTTGCCTTGCAGTAAAATGACAGAGCATTTAGCAACATTCTCACACCCATGAACTATCAGAGACAGCTGTTTCCCTGCCCTTCATAATCCCAACCAATTAATTTGTCTTCTTTGATGTTTTTGCAGCAAACGTTCTGTTATCAGGTGCTCTTCAAGTGCAGCAGCTCTGCCCTGCTTCTCCTCGTCCTTCTGATGGGGAAAAGAAATATTTGCCTTTGCCATGGAGATCTGTTGATTCACAGTATTCATGGCAAGCAGGGATTCGTTGCCAGCATGTCCCTGTCAGAAATTATTGAAGGGTTTTCATCCGTGTCACCTGTATCCATAAGAATCGAGAATTCCCTGACACTCGGATAACCAGAAAAAATTCAAATGTGTTCACTCCCTGGGCATCCCTCAAATTTATTGTCCTCTTGTGATTTTTTTTTTTTTTTTAACATTACTGTAGGATTTCTGAGGCCCATTTTGCGATAAATCAAGCCCAGGACATCCTGTAACACGTTGTACTCCCTGGAAGGATCCTGCTCAACAAGCACTGAAGGTGGGACACACCCACACACCCCCCAGAAATGCAGGGTGAATAAAGGGGGAGAAAAATATCTCCTCAAAAATCACAAAACCCAAAATACAAACAACTTACTGCTTTTCTGGCCACCTAGGAATGGGACCAGCAAGCCCCAGGCCCAGAGGTCACAGTTCCAGGACAGAGGACATCTCTGGGCACTGGAGTCTCCTCATCCCTGCTGTCACCAGCATGGGTTGAGGTCAAGGACCTCCCAAACAATTCCTGGGGGTGGCAGAGGAGTTAAAACAACCCAAAGACCATTCCCAGAGGCAGTTTGGATACAATCAGTCATTTTTGGCAGGAAAAAGAATCACAGACCATTTTTTTAGTCAGCTTCAGTGCCAGAGACTCGTCCTCAGCATCTCTGTCCCTGCCCATGGCCGGGAGCTGGCTGAGAGGATCTTTGACAACGCTTCCAAAATAAACTATTTCCATGATTCCATGGTCTTTAATGTTTTAGATGCTCTGCAATATCAGTTTTAACCAACAAATAATATTTATTGCAGTTGGGATGTACAGCAAAAGGCTGAAGATGTTTGAAGAGACTGAAGGGTTTTGTGTAGAAATGTGACATTGAACTGTGGGATTGCTCGCCAGGAGAAATCTGAGTAATCTGATGAAGGAAACTCCTCTTCCAAATGGATTCAGGAGTTCCCAGACTGAACCATTCCCTCCCAGCCTGGGTCTGTCCAAACCTTTCCAAAGTGTCTTCAACTAGTCACTGTCTCAAACCAGGTCAAGGTCTACAAAAATGGTCATTGCTGTCCCTGGAAAAAGCCTCACATCCAGGGCTTTGATATTCTCCATGCTCAGCAGGAATTCTTAATATCCGGGCTGGAAATGTCTGTTTTCCTCCAAAGTTTTGTGACTCTGTTCTAGAGAAATATCTGGTACCCAGAGACTTTTCTGTAAAGTGGAAAGTTGCAAGAGTGCACAAAAAAAAAGTGCAAAAGAATGGAAATGGAGTCTGGGATGGGTGTTTGTTCCCCAGCTGCGAAAGAGAACAAAATTAATTATCAGTGGGATGAAATTTAACAAATCTAAATTATACATTCTGCACATAAGCTGGAGAAATGCCAGGCACGAGATGAACTGGGAGAGGAGGGATTGGAAACCAGTCCTGCAAAAGGAATCTGACAGGAGTTCCATAGGAGCCACCAGTGTGTGCTGGCAGCCAAGAGGGCAAACCACATCCTGGGCTGTGTCCAGGAGTATTATCCCACTGTGTCCAGCGTTGCTATGGCTTCCCCTAAAACATTCTGTGCAATTCTGGGCCCCACAAATTAGGAATGATGGGAATGTCCTGGAATGTGTCCACGTGAGGGCAACAAAGCCGGGGAAGGGCTGGAAGGAACATCCTTGAGTTTGTTCTGGGTTTGCCCAGTTTGGAGAAAATGAGGCTGAGAGGGAACCTCTTTGCAACTCATTGCTACTCCCTGAGGAGGCAAAGTGGAGAGGGACGTGCCAAGCTCCTCTCCCTGGGATCCAGGGACAGGACATGAGGGAAAGGGTCAAAGCTGCACCAGGGGAGATATAGACTGGACAGGAAGAATTCTTTTACCAAGAGGGTGGTCAAACACTGGAACAGCTTCTTGGAGAGGTGCCTCTCCAATGCCTCAGGTCTGTCAGAATTAGGATTTCAGAATATGCTTTAAATTCTGGTCAGTCCTGAATTGGTCAGGGACTTGGACTGGATGGGCATTGTAGGACCCTTCCAACTGAAAATTCTAGTCTAGTCAAGTCTAATTGAATTTATTCTAATCTAATCTAATCTAATCTAATCTAATCTAATCTAATCTAATCCAACCTGTTTAGGACAGCTGTCTTTTTCCCTGCACAGATTTCACCACGCTTTTCATGAAGAACCCCAAAACACCAAAGGGTGGAGCCCAAACAGACCAGGAAGCAAAGCCACAACACCGTGTGGCTACGCCAAGGTAAATGCCCTGCCACCACCACCCCGGTGATTCACCAGGAAATAAAAACCAGGGGACACCTTTGCATCACGGAAATGACAGGGAAACTTTTGCTGGCTCCAGGATTAAGATGTCGACACGAGCAAGCCCAAATCCTCCAGCTAAGGCAGAATTCACGGCTGCCTCTTTCCAGCTGAACAGTGGGATCAGGAGCAGGCAGCATCCTGAGGAGAGCCAGGGATGCAGGAGGCAAAGAGACAATGCAGACACTGTGAAGGTGGTTGGTGAAGGGTGGATGTGCTGCTCTGCCCCACGTGACGGGGCTGTGTCCCCAAGAGGAACCCAAGAGGAGAAGGGTCCTATCTGCTCCATCAATATCAGGTTCAGAATCATGGAATGGTTTGGGTTGGGAGGGGCCTGAAAGATCATCCAGTTCCAACACCCCTGCCATGGGCAGGGACACCTTCCACTATCCCAGGCTGCTCCAAGTCCCATCCAACCTGGACTTGGACACTTCCAGGGATCCAGGGGCAGCCACAGCTTCACTGGAAAACCTGAGCCAGGGCCTCTGCGCCCTCACAGCCAAGAATTCCTTCCCAGTATCCCACCTAACCCTGTCCTCTGGCAGTGGGAAGTGATTCCCTGTGTCCTGACTCTCCATCCCTTGTCCCAATCCCTCTCCAGCTCTTTTGGAGCTCCTTCAGGTACTGGGAGGGGTTTTAAGGTCACCACAGAACTTCTCTTCTTCAGACTGTACAATTCCAACCCTCTGAGCTTTCCAATATATTTAATATGATATTAAGGCAAACAGATCACACACATCACAACCAAGTGAATATTCACTTATGTCACCCTTATTTTCCTTGTCACTTTCCTCCAACCCCACCCAGGCAGAGCTGCCATGAGATCTGGGAGTGCTTTCAGCAGAAACAAGGTGCAAATTTTAGTCTCGCCTCGCTCACATGTGGAATAACTTTCAAACCTGCTCAGTTCCCCCCCAAACCGGTGGAAATGTTAGCAGGGCACTTCTCCATCCATCATCCACTTCTACCACTCCAAATCTTGGAGGTGCCCAGATATGAATTGCCAGGGCACTGGCACTGCCAAAACAGTGGAGTGTGGAAGAGCTGGATTCATCTGTACCCAGAGCTGAGCACTGTCCATAAACCCCTATTTTTAGCTGTGGGGGTTATTTGCACACCTGAACCCCAAATAGGCATTATCCAACATCCTTGGATGACAGGACAGCTATCCAGGATGGATAGACAGACATTGGAGGCTGACAAGACTAAAGGTTTTCCTGAAATGTTACTGCTGAGAAGGTCATAAAGCCTTTCCACTCTGGTGTCTGGCAAAAGCACTGCTTATATTCAGTCCAAACCAGCCTTTGCTTCTGTGCCTCCATCCCAATTTTCCAGTCATGAACATGGATCCGTTCTGCAGCCTTGAGAGCTCCCAGGCTGGCACTAAACCTGGAGCATTTATGTGGAGAAGTGAAGGACTATTTTTCTCTAGTGCCACCATTTTTGTTATCTCGGGCAATTCTTCCCTGCCGTTGAGTGTGCCCATATTTGGGAATCCTTTCTCCTTCCGCTAAGAAATCCCATCTCCTTTGGAATCCTGGAAAGGTTTGCGGTTTAAGGGACCTTCAAGACCATTTCGTTTCAATCCCATGCCGTGGTCAGGGACACCTTCCACTATCCCAGGTTGCTCCAAGCCCTGTCCAGCCTGGCCTGGAATACTTCCAAGGATGGGGGAGCCACAGCTTCTCTGGGCAACTTAATCCAGTGTTTCACCTCTCTCACAGGGAATTCTTCCCAGATTCTACTTTAAACCTTCTTTCAGTTTAAAGCCATTTCCCCTTTGTCCTATCACCATCTGCCACTCTCCCTCTTTTATAATCTTCCCTTTTTTGCTTCATATTCCCTCCATTCCCGACTCGCCGTGATCCTTTGGGTGGGAATTCAGGTCCCTCAGTCACAGGTGGGGAAATGCAGCCGGTGTTACGAGTGTGGCCTTGTTGGTGCCTTGCACAACGTCCCTGCACTGTCCCTGTTGGCACAGCCCCATCCACCACATCTTTTCCACGCTCCATCAGGTGCCTGACAGAGATTCCCCCAGGGATCATCCAAGAATTCCCTCGTCTTTCATCTCCCGATTGTTTCCAGGTGACATCCTCGTTTACAGCTCTTACAACTGACTTATTACGGTGGATGATCCTATTTAACCCATGACTTGCGTCCCAGCCACCTGGTTGTTCACGATATCCTGATCCTTCCCGGAATTGCTGAGGCTTCCTGAGTTTGTGCCACCAGTAAATTCCATCCTGTTTGGCATCTTTCAAGCTCTTAACACAAAATATTAAGCAAGAGGCCTCTCAAAGCAAGGAATGGTGCTGACAAATTTCCCCAGGCTCATATCCCACTCCCAACACTTTAAATATTTCAAGCTCCTCCACTGCCAAGCCTTTAAATAATTCTCACCCATCTTATATCAATTTAATTTCCATCTGTCCCATCTTAATAAATATTCCCGCATCATTCTGTGTTATTACTTTGCTAAACTCATGATAATCTGACTTTATTAACATGAAAACAGCAAACACAACATTGGATTTTAAGTATTTTCCTGGGTTTTTATTATTTTCCTTCCTTCAAGCCGTTTTTACTCCTGGCATTCTGTTGAGGTCAGAGAATGGCTGTTACCCCTCTTCTTTATTAATTTAGGTGCTAAATTCGGACCTCATGATTCTGCCTTGACCAATTTATAAATAATATTTGGGAGTGGACCTGGACCTGTTGTTCTGTATCTCAGTTCTCCAAGAGTTCTGCGATGGAAAACATCCTGTCCTGCTTTGTCCCAGCTTGAATACATTGAATTTTTTTGTTCCCCCTCAGCTGTGGTTGTTTCTTTTTCTGGACATCTTCTTCTATGCTGTCTTTACTCTCAAAATCAAAAGCATTTTATATATTGAATAAACAAGTGGTTAATTTAATATTGTTTTCATCTATCACTACTTTATTTTGCCTCTCAATTGAAAGGGTAAATAATTTTACATAATATTTAAATAAATTTAAATAATTCATTTTTAATAAAGGAATAAATAACATTCAATGTCTTTCTCAAGATGTAAGTAATTTTGACTATTGCAAAATTTTACTTTCTGTATTTCTTAACCTCCCACATGTTGTTTTGTCTGCTACTCCATTTTCCATCCATTTGTTTAGGCTTCCCTCTCATTCCTGGAATAACATTTGAAATTATTCACCCATGTCAGACCACAGTTACCCTCTCTAGAAATTTTTTCTCCATTTTTCCTCTTTTTTATGGAAAAAAAAACAAACAGGTTTCTGAATCTTTGATTTCAGTGAACCACAAGCCTCACACTTTGCATTCACATCCTTGAACTTCCAGTTCACTTCTCCTTTTTCTTTCTGTATATTGTTGATATATAGATACATATGTTGATATCCAGATATATTTGTTGAGATATATATCTGGATATCAACGTATTTATCTATATATCAACAGCACATCAACATTTTTCTGCTTATCTGAAACTGAGTCATCCCAAAACTCAGCTGGATGAGGGGACAATGTTATTCCAAGTGTGCTGCACTCCTGATCCCCGAAATCAGGATGTGCCACCTCAAAAACATCCCAGCAGGGAGGGAAGGGGTGGGCGAGGAAGGAAAGACACGACTGGTCTGTGGTGTGGGAGGCTAAAAGGAGCTGAAGTCAGACTGAATCAAAATTAAGTTTCAAAGCCAAACTGCTCTGGAATTATGTGGGATACGGAGAAGTAGGACAACAAATGGAGAGAGCGTTGGACGTGGTCACTGAAGCTGGACACGTGGATGGGTGAGGAAGGAGCTTGGTCCTCCTGGGGTGGATTGGCAAAATTCAAGGGAAGTCCGGAGCCGGAAGGGACCTACAAGGACCACAGAGTCCAGCTCCTGGCCCTGCACAGGACACTCCAAGGATCCCAGGGCGTGCTGAGGGTTGTTCTGCCAGGGAAAGGCAGTCCTGAGACTCCCCTGTGTCCTGAGCTGTGTCCCCACAGTGCAGGCAGTAGGTGAGGGGGGGATTCTGCCCCCCTGCTCCACTCCGGTGAGATCCTGCTTGGAATTCTGCATCCAGCTCTGGAGAAACAGCAGAAGGACGTGGAGATGCTGGAGTGAGTCCAGAGGAGGCCACAGAGATGCTCCAAGGGCTGGAGCCCCTCTGCTCTGCCCTGGGAGAGCTGGGAATGTCCATCCTGGAGAAGGGAAGGCTCCAGGGAGACCTCAGAGCCCCTTCCAGTGCTTGAAGGAGCTCCAGAGAGCTGGAGAGGGACTTTGGACAAGGGAATGGAGTGACAAGTCACTAGGAATGTCTTCCCACTGCCAGAGGGCAGGGTTAGATGGGATATTGGGAAGAAATCCTTCCTTGTGAGGGTGGGGAGGCCCTGGAATAGAATTCCCAGAGAAGCTGTGGCTGCCCCTGGGATCCCTGGAAGTGTCCAAGGCCAGGCTGGGTGGGGCTTGGAGCAACCTGGGATAGTGGGAGGTGTCCCTGCCTGTGGCAGGGGTTGGAAGAAGATGGCTTTTAAGGTCCCTTCCAACACAAGCCATGATTCCATGACAAAACACACACATCTAGCAAGAAGAGGCCTCCAGGTGACCTCATCTCCACCCTTGCAGGGTTCCTTTTAAAGCCAGTGAAGGGAAGCAGGTAATCCCCAGTGCCATCCACTTTTTGACGAAGCTTTTGTCTGATGAAATTTGGATTTGTCTGCCTGACTGGAAAAAGAAACAGCTCCAATGAGTCACCCCAGAGCCACCTATGTCAGAGAAGAAAGGCTGTGACTTAGGCCAGGTGACTCCCACTGCGGATTCTTTGTCCTGCTCCAATCTGTCTGTGACTCTGCAAATTTTCAAAGGTTATTTCTGCTGCATTTTCTGCTAATTGGTGCTCCCACAACTTTGTGCCTTGACCGTACAGACCCCAGTGAGGGGAATTGGCTTCCTCGTCACGCTATTCCCATCGTGGTGCTGGATCCCCATGGCAACATCCAGCACAGGCTAATTTTATTACTTAGCAGGGGTTACTTATTTAGATTGACTCATCCAGATCTGTATCTGGTGGCAGACTTTGCTGCCAACCTGTCAGTCAAAGGCACTGCTGATGATGCTGAAGGTTGACAAAGTGGTGTCAGGCACTTCTCAGTCACAGACTCGGTGACAGTCCCTGGGTTTGACAAGTGCCAAGTTCAAAACGAGGACTCTGTTTCCTTTCTCTGCACAACCGAAGCTGATAAAGAGGGAAAATCTTCCTGATAAAGGGAAGGAAGTAACTGGCCAGTCTCTGCATATTGCCCTTGATAAGAGATCAACAGTACCATCACTGATTAAAGTGTGGAGAAAGATACTGGAGACTCCCAGCCCACAGCAGCTCCCAGGAATATCCCCAGCATCCTTCAGCCTTGGATTTTTTAGTGTTCAAGCATCAGAAAAGGGAAGTAGTGGACTCACCATGCCTGGAAATGTTCAAAAATCTGTGTGGATCTGGCAATTGAAGACATGGTTTAGTGGTGAACGTGGTGGTGGCTGGATTTGGTGATCTCAGAGGTCTTTTCCAACCTC
The DNA here is from genome assembly GCA_013400495.1 of Nicator chloris. Classification (NCBI taxonomy): domain Eukaryota; kingdom Metazoa; phylum Chordata; class Aves; order Passeriformes; family Pycnonotidae; genus Nicator; species Nicator chloris. Next base: position 35,009 of record WAAE01020922.1, read on the forward strand.
TAACAATCCCATTATTCCAAATCATCCAAATTTCGGACGGAAAAATCCCATGGCCACAGGCTCCCTACACGATGGAGTGTGGATTTGTGGGTCACGTGGGATTTCACGTAGGGTTGGCAGCAGCAGTCACTGGGATGGAAAAGGGAATCACACCGGAATGAGGGACACGAGAGGTTTGCATCTGAGGACACATCCAGGTTGTGACAATGCTGGTCTTTAAAAGGGATCCGGATCCACTCTCTGATCCTGATCACAACTGTCACAGCTCGTGCCTGAATTTCTCATCCTTCCAGCCAGAACGACTTTTCTGGAAACATCCTTGGCCTTCAGAGTGTGCCTGGGCATTCCCTGGAACAAATCCAGTGTGTTCGGGGCATAACACCATCAGGGACCACTTTACAATAGCTAGACATCTCTCAAGTCCGTGGTAGGACTGATACTGCCTAAAGGAAGCCTGAAATGCCTGAATTGTGGATATTCATCCCTCTGGGATCCAACCCAGAATCACATCTTGGACATTTTTGCTGTTTTCAGAAAAGGCTCGAGGGACCTACATTCCCAGGGCGGACCAAACACAGGTGATGCCTGAAGGAATTGTCCTCAGTCCTCTGGCTGGAAGGAGAGGAACCTGAGCAACCTGGTCTAGTGGAAGGTGTCCCCACCCGTGGCTGGGAGGTTGGATGAGATTTAGGGTCCCTTCCAACCCAAACCATTCCACGATTCAATGGCTCCAACATCCACATGACCATATCCCTGGACTCCCCATTTTTCTCTCAGATCCCTGAACATAACTAATCTTTTTGCAAACATCTTTACAGCTTTCTGTAAAAATCCAGCTAGTCTGGAGCCTTTCCTCCCATCCTTAGGAGCACCTGCTTTTTAGCCTCGGGATTAGTGAGCATAAGCCAGAATTTGGGAGATGAGAGTACAGTTCCCTTCTCTGCTTAGAGAGGTTCAACTTCTCACATCTTCAGACAAAGTGCAAAGCAGCAAAATGAACCTCAGACACAGAAAAAAGGGGGTGGGAGCTCTTTAGAGGCCGAATCAGAGCTGTGAATCTGGATTTTTTTTTTTTTTTTTTTTTGGATACTCCCCATGGAGGAGAAACATTTAATATCAAACAGCCCCTGGAAGACAGACCTAAAGAGCTCCTTGGAGAAGGGTGCTCACATTTTCACCCTTTTCCAGCCCAACGAAACCTGAATTCCTTCCTGCCCAGTGGCAGAGTTACATCAGGAGGGTGGAGAACCAACTCCACCCCAACAAGCCCAAAGTCTTGTTGTTGACACACACCCATGAGAGGTGGAACTTCCATTGGATAACCAAACATCGCTGCAGCCACAGGCATGGGCAGAGAGGTTCCCTGCTACTGAGTCACACGTGAAGACAGTGGAGCATCCAAAAAGTCCCCTGGCAAAAATTCTACCCCTCTGGAATCACAGGAGCTGAACTCCGTGGGACTCAGATCAAGAGTATCTGTATTTTCCTGGGAAACAGTTGTCACCGGGATGCTCGGGAATCTGATATCTGGAAAATGGAGCAGGCTCCATCCTGCAAATCAGCTCTGAGGAAAGTCAGTGATGTCATGTAGATTGATGCCATGGTTACCACGACATGACCACGGTGTCAGATAGGGTTGGTTGCTGTTTGTATCACGGCAGATGGATCCATCCTGTTTATTCCTGGGATTGCAGAGGAGAAGGCTCTGGGGTGACCTTATTGTGAGCTCTCAGGAGCTGAAGAGGGGGCTCCAGGAGAGCTGGAGAGGGATTTTGGACAAGAGCATGGAGTGTCAGGAAGAAATTCTTGCCTGGGAGAGAACAAAATTGGGGAGAAATTCTTCCCTGTGAGGGTGGAGAGGCCCTGGCAGAGGTTGCCCAGAGAAGCTGTGGATGCCACATCCCTGGAAGCATCCAAGCCCAGGCTGGACAGGGCTTGGAGCAACTTGGGATAGTGGAAGGTGTCCCTGCCCATGGCAGGCGATTGAAAATGGGTGACCTTGAAGGTCACTTCCAACCTAAAACATTCTGGGATTCTATGGAGTGGTTCAAGAAAACGTCCAAATCTGGGCTGGACAATGTTGGAGAGAAGATGCAGAAACAGAGGGAGTTCAGAGAAGGACCATCAGAAGGATTAAAGCCTTGGAGAACAGACTTCCCAGAGGAGGAGTCAGGGAGCCCACCAAAGCCTATCCCAGACAAAATACATTTCTATGGAGAAGAGCAAAATTGCATCAGTGAGAAATTAAATTTAGTAGAGAGGTGCAACAAGAGCCACCAGCTGCAGGGACTCTATAAAATCAGAGTAGAAATATTTTACACAGGACTAACAAATTCCACATGCGGCTGATAATCAACAAGTGGAACAGCTGAGCAAAGCTTGGTGTTTACTCCCTGCTGTTCTGTTCACTCTGCCACAGAACATCTCATAAAAAAGTGGGGTTTTATCATTCAAACAAGAATTTACTGTAAGGGAAGTTAGAGCAGGGGAAGCACTTCACCTTCTTACCTGTAAACATCAAATTTCTGCCTTTCCTGGTATTTGTGACAAGCAGAGAGAGATTATATCTCCCTGTATCACCTTATAAATTATGACAGTCTCCCAGGGACAGGCTGGGAGAAGGTTTGGATTGATCCCACTGACAATTCCCGAAGGCTTTTGGCACAGAAACCTTTCTCCCTAACACACCACGCCTCGTTGATATTCTCAGCTCTCCAGACCTGAAGTGACATTTCAACCAAAGTCCCTTCTGGCTCCTGTCAGTCAGTGCTCAAAACCTTCCCCAGGGCTTATTCCACGCCTGACAGAGACAGAAGGAATTTTTTTAGGGCCTCCTGAGTCCTACAAGCTGTCTAAGCCTTACCTAACTGCTCTGTCAAACCACAGCTTCCACATATTTATCAGGTTTAAAGCAGGTCAGGTTTCTTCCCTGCCTTTGCTTACAGAAATAATCCCAATTTTTTCAGTGTTTAAGATACAACCTCAGCTTCCAGTCTCATTTAACTTAGGCTTGTCTTAACTCTGCCAAGATAAAAGGAGCCAGTGTTTTCCCAGTGTCATCTTTCGGTGTGAATCCTATTGCCCCACTCTCCTCATTATTGGTGGTTTTCTTGGTTTGTTGTTTTTTTTTTTTCCCATTAGGATCCCATTTTGTTGTTGACAGTGGCAGTGGAATTCCACCTGGGAAGTCAGGAGGGTGTTGCCACTTCCAAAACCATCCTCCCCCCCAGCCCAACACACACCTGGACACCACCTGTGGTTGTTTGAGTTGGGTTTTGGGTGTGTTTCCAGGGCTCCATCTCTCCGTAGGCTCCTGATTATCTTTTGATCAAGGAATACCTTAAAGGTAACAGACCTTAAAGGTCTTTCCTTGCCTCCACAGTTTTACTGGGACACTCCCAAATTCTCTTTCCCTGGAGTCTGGCACTGCTGCACACTCAGCCCCTCTGCAGGAGCTCTGGTGTTTTGCCAGTGTTCGGCCTTATGGAAAGATCTCCAACCTTTCCAAGCCTTTAAGACAAAGTTAAGACAGTGGTTAAGTATTTATATCCCCATTCCTTCAACCACACAGACTTATCCCAAAAATTTCTCTGTGTGGAATGACTTTCAGGTATGAGAGGATGTCTCCAGGGACACTTCCACTCCACAATCCTGCAAGCAGCTTTACAGTGCCAACCCCACTGTGCTTTCCCATTGAGGCACAACCACCTGGAATGCTGAAAGCACTGGATCTTTTCCAGTTTCATGGCTGTTAATTAGGATATTGCTCAAATGTGCCTTGAGCTGCCCAGTTCCGAGAAAGGATCTGGATGTAACCAGGTCACGTGGCTTTCACCAAGTGGATTTTTTTCCTATGTGCCCACAAAGTTATGTTTTATCCAGTTTCTTTTTTTAGTAGCTAAACTCGTAGAGCACAGGAAAATAAAATAAAGGATAATTTTCACTCCAATAGAGGAGGATTAGGGTCTTCCCCTTTCCCACAGCTCTGTCAGCTTTGTGTCATCCGTGGCTGTGGAAATTTTCATTAGCAATGCTTCTGAGGTCACTGGGAGCCATCTTCCATCTGGGAAGAAGGAGAGGCTGCCGGGACTGGCAGCGATATTCCCACATGTGTTGCCGTAACAAGTCTGTGACGGGCAAAGCACCTCATTAAAGCACCTTCACTCAGCTCATCTCCATCCCTAAAATCTCCAAGTGCTCCAGTGATTCACAGACTTTGCCTCTTTGGCTTATTCAGCTGTTTTATGGGAAATTGCACAACACTGGGGTTTTCCAATTTGGATCGTGACAAACCCAACAAAAAGCCTATCAGCTTTTCCTGTTAAATAGAAAATACCAGCAGCTCAATCCAAACGGAAAAGCAAATAACTTCTGCCCAGCTCCAAGCATTTGGAGCTGTCTCCCCAAACGCTGGATAAGATGAAAAATAAATTATGACGTTTGAAAGGGTTGCCTTGATGTGGATAAAGTGCAATTTGCTATTGGGAAGGTGCTGGAGTGGGAAAATTGATTAATTGCTCCATGTTGGGTTTATTTCCCAGCTTCAGGATGAAATTTGGTAAATAAGGGACAGCTTTCCAGAGGAAGGCTGAGCATCCTGCTTTGCCAGCATGACCCAGGACCTGAGACCACATGACTTATCCCAATTCCAGACCTGGAAGCACCATACCCCACTGGCCTCCAAGTGATTCCCATGCCCAGCAGCTCAATTAATAATCAAGGGATCCAGAAACCAGGCTTGATTTTGCGATGGATTTGGGAAAACAAACATCTTTGGGCAACCCCAGTCCTGCCAGCCCATGGAATCATTTCTGCAAAGCACGTGGAAGCCCAGCCTGCTGTCACTTGCCCCTTGACAGTCGTTGGCCAGTGCAACACGTGTGACACAAGCCAGCTCTGGGCTCGTGGAGCCAGACTGGAAGGAGCAAACAAACCTTGTCACATTCCCCATCCAAGCCCTGGCATGAGGCCACACCTCGCAGTGCCAGCCGTGTTTTTCCTTTTCCATGGGACCAGCCCCAGGACATAAACCTGGGGAAGAGCCGGGGCATGGCAGGAGTCTGCCCGTTGTGGTGATGTCACCTCCTCAGAGAACTCGTTCCTCTGCAAATCCCAATCCAGACTGGAGCTGGGCTCTCCCCTGATCACCCCAAGGGAATCCGCCCACAGGATCAACAACAGGTGGCGGAGGGTGGGAAAACATATAAAGCTCCCTGGGAGCAGCTCTCTGGACCTGTCCTGGCTGCCTGGATCTGCTCTCAGCATGAAGAAGCTCCTGGTGGGATTCCTGCTGGGCCTGGCATTCGTGGAGTTGGGTAAGAGCTCCTCATTCCCTCATTTCCCAGGGCCCCCCTACCTGGGAAATTCCTGGGAGGGGAGGGAGGGGAAAGACCTGGTAACCCCCAGGTAGGGGAAAGGATGCCTTTTGTATGGAAGAAGGTCAAAGGAGAGGGTGAAATGGGAAAGGGGAGATGCATTCCTGGTGGGAAGAGCTGTGATGCCTGACTGGGAGTGATGCGTGTCCTTTGGATACCTGTCACCCACATCCAGGGATGGAGGGGACAACCACAGGGCACAGGGCAGGAGCAGCCTGGGCAAGAGCTTGAAGCATCAGCCTCTACCTGAGCTGCCACCCTGTCCCTTCTGGAGTGGGGTGGGATATGTTCATCCCGAGCTCCTGACACCCCTACAACCTTCCAGCTGCCTGCTGGAAGTGCTGAAAGCCAGAAGGTGAAACTTCAATACAGATAAGGGTGGGGATATGAGAAATAACCCCAGGGATACTTGAAAGTTTTATTAAACCCCCAGCTCCAGCATTTTCCCTTATTTCAGGAGACAGGTGGAAATGGGAAATTCCCCTGAGTCTGTGATAGGTCTGGATCTTGGGCAAGCTGGCAGCAGGGCTTGGCCATCGCCGTGTCCTTCCTCCATGCAGATGTGACCACCTGCAGCTACATCCCTGCCTGGAACAGGCATTCCAGGGATGACACCAGCCCAGAGAGGTTTAGCCTACAGCCCGTGGGCCCCAGAGATCCTCAGGCTGTTTCCATGGGACCCTGGAAGATCTCAAAGGAAAGGCAGCCCCGGGCAGGGATCAAACATCTCCATCTGCAGTCCTGTCTTGGATTTAATGGAATTTCTGAGAAACCACCCAAGGTCTCAAAGAATTTTATGGGAACAGAGTTATCAACCCCATTTGCTTTGTAGTTGAAAGCAGGCAGAAATAATTTTTTGGGATGATCCAGAGGGAAGCAGCTGGTCTAGGCACCCCTGTTGTGGCTGAGGGATGTGTCTGTGACTGTTGATATTCCCGAGGCTTGATAGCAAGGGATAGAAGGTCCTGTTGGACAGTGAGGAACAGGGAATTGTTGGCTCAGATCAGGATGCAGAGCTGTCCCTGTTCAGTTCTCCTGTCCCAGTCCTTAAGGATTTGGGCTTTCCTCTTCCATGCAACCTTCCCACAAAACCCATGTCCTTTAAATGCCCCACCCAGAGTCAGTGAAAGATGAGGGGGCTGAGGTTTTCCTTCCTTAAACCTGCTTTTAACTGGGATTAATTCCCCCAAGGCACTTCCCAGCTCATCCATGAAAATGTTGAGGTTTTTTAAGGGAAACCACCTCACCCCAAGGGTTGCACCGTAGTTTCCCAAGTGCCTGAAGCCAGAACTGCTCCATCCATCCTGCCCATCCACAGACATCCAAATGATTGTTGATAATGTGTTACCTCTATTAAAATATAAAACAGCCTCTCAGGGATCATTGGGAAGGGATCTGAGCTGGGATAAACAGGGATGGCTCCACCACCGCTGTTTACAGGGAGTGTGGCCACAAGAACATTGAAATATCCCCATGAAAAAAAATCCTTTTTGCTTCTGCAAAGAGACAAAGAGAAGTTTTGCACTGCGTAGGCTCTACCCCACAGATGAATTTTCCAAAGGAGCTGCTGCGAGGAGCACACGACTTACAAATTCTTTCTGAAGTCAGGTGTTCAAACAAATGCCTTCAAAAATATTTATGCTTATCACAAAGCCCCAGAGGCTCCTCTGACAGCGGAACGGGAACGAAAACACAGCGTCGGTGTGAATTTTTACCAATAGATGGCACTGGGCGCTTTCAGGTTGTTTTTCAGCAGGTGGAAGGAGGGGAGGATAGAAAATCTCAAGCCAGGCTGGTTTTTGTCATCAAGCCACACCAGCAGGACTTTGGAAAATCCACACTCTCAGTGTCTGCTGGCTGGGGATGGACAGCGCTCCCACTGAGGTTTTTGAGAGCTGCTGTGGCCAAGATTTGCATATTTAGAGATGTCCCTCCCTCGGGTGGCAGCCAGCAAGGGTTTGTACATCGCCTCTGTACAAAGCAGCAGTAGCCCCTGATGAGAGTGGTTTGGAGGCCACACTCAGCCCTCAGGATCTCTGATACAGCCCCGAAATTTAAATCCTGCTCTCAGTTACTGATTCCTGCAGAATTTCCCTTAAACGAGCAGGAAGGAGCTGTTGCTGTGAGGGGAGGGATGGGGGAACTGCCACTGTCACAGCTGGGGGGAATGCTGCTCTCAGCAGAAGGAACTGGTTTTTACAATCATGGAATATCCTCATTTGGAATAAATAATGTGAGAATCCACAAGGATTATCGAAGTCCAACTCCTTGCCCTGCACAGGACATCCCAACAGTCCTACTCTGTTCCTGAGAGCGTTGTCCAAACACTTCCTGAATTCTTGGTGCTGTGACCACTCCCTGGGGAGCCTGTTCCAGTGCCTGACCACTCTCTGGGGGAAGAACCTTCTCCTGATATCCCACCTAAACCTCTCCTGACACAGTTTCAGGCCATTCCCTGGGGTTCTGTCACTGCTCCAGAGAGAAGAGATCAGTGCTGCCCCTCCACTTCTCCTCATGAGGAAGTTGTAGATCCCAAAAAGTCTCCCCTCAGCCTCCTCTTCTCCAGGCTGAATTCCTACAGAGGATGCTCAGACCTACCAAAGCTCCTCAAGGGACAGGTCCCTCTAAATCCCTCTTTTTGGGCTGCTGGGCCTCCAAAGTCATGCTCAGGCCCAGCTCCTGCAACATCACCCTGGTCCTCCAGTGCTGGGATTTGGTCTTTCCCCCCCTGGCATATCCAAGCTTTGCCATTGCCTCCAGACGATGCTTAATTTTGGACACTGCAGCATTTTGGTCAGAAAGCTGCAGATTTGGGCCTGCCTTCCCTGCTGTGTGACCTCAGAGCCCTTCTGTCCCCTCTGCAGCCCAGTCCCTACGATGTTACACGTGCAAGGAGCCCACAGACATCGCCAAATGCAGGACAGTCACCACGTGTCCCGTCAAAGACACCGTGTGCACCACGACGCTGCACTCCGTGGAGACAGGTGAGTCCCACCACTCCCCCTGAGGTGTCCTGGGGACAAATCTGAGAATTCCAGGGTGGGTTGGGCTGGGAGGGAGCTTGAAAGATCATTGAACTCCAACCCCCCGCATTCCACTACCCCAGGTTGCTCCAAACCCCGTCCAACCTGGTCTTGGACACTTCCAGGAATGGGGCAGCCACAGCTTCTCTGAGAAACTTGTGCCAGGGCCTCGCCACCCTCGCAGGGAAGAATTCTTTCCCAATTTCCCATCTAACCCCACCCTCTGGCACTGGGAAGGCATTCCTTGTGTCCTGTCCTTCCATCCCTTGCCCAAAGTCCCTCTCCAGCCCTCCTGGAGCCCCTTCGGGCACTGGAAGGGGTTCTGAGGTCTCCCTGAAGCCTTCCCCTCTCCAGGGAACACCCTCAGCTCTCCCAGCCTGGCTCCAGAGCAGAGGGGCTCCAGCCCTTGGAGCAACTCCATGGCGTCCTCTGGACCTGTTCCAACAATTCCCTGTCTTTGTTGAGTCAGGACCCCAGAGCTGGAGGCAGCCCTTGAGGTGGGGTCTCACTGGAACAGAGGGGGAGAATCACCTCCCTCAATCTGCTGGCCACACTTCCCTCTCCCCATCCCAGTGCCAGCTCGGATTATCCTTTAATGCCTCTATAAAAACCCAGGTGAAATGATCCCGCTTTAAAGAGGGAAGGAGAGAAATCCATCAGATTTGGAGCCTCACAGTGAAGTATCAGTAACTCATTTGCCATTTGTTTCCTCTGTGTTGCTTTTCCTACCCCGACCTCTCTATGGACCCTGAATTCATAGACCGTGCAAACATCTACAGGGAATTGTGTCCCTTGTCCATGCTGGAATGATTTTGGAAGGAGCAGGAGGGTGAAAGAGAGACAGCAGAGAGGACTGGCTGGCCCAGTTCCCACAAAAAATAGGCTGTATTAGAGGCACCCATGGATTAGGGATGTCCAACACCTCCTCTGTCAGTGTTTCCCAATCCCACTCTCCTTCACTACTTTTTCCCCTCTCTCACCTCCTCCTCCTCTCCAATCCGCCTCTCCCAGGTTTTCCCTTTTTCGGCAACATCACCGTGACCAGGGACTGCGAGGAGGAATGCCTCTCCTACGACGGGATAGGGGCATCCAAGCCCAAATCCTGCTGCTACACCGACCTGTGCACGAGTGAAACCAAGAGCAGCAGTGGGGTGAGGAGCAGCTCCGCAGCGCTGGGTCTGGTGGCCGTGGTGGCTGGCACGGTCCTCCGGTGCTCCCTGTGAGGTCACAAGTGTCCCAGCTCCAGCTGAAAGCCCGCCACTCTCCTTGCCAAGCTGCCTCATGAACTCTTAGATGCTTTGGGAATGTTCTTCTTCGCTGACGTGTGGCTTCACCCCGTCTTCAACGCTGGATTCAAGCCAAGAGTTTGGGCACCTGGACTTAAACCCCTCAAATCTCCAGTTTCGTGTTGTTTAAGCAGATGTTCCTCACCTTCAGCTGCTTCTGATCCTCAGGATCCACAGAGAATGGTTTGGGTTGGAAGGAACCTGGAAGATCATCCAATTCCAACCCCCTGCCGTGGACAGGGACACCTTCCACTATCCCAGGTTGCTCCAAGCCACATCCTGGAACAATTCCAGGGATGGGGCAGCCACAGCTTCAGCTTCTCTGGGCAACCTGTGCCATGTCCTGGTTGAGAGGAGCAGATGGAACTGGGCCCAGTTACTTCCTGCCCATCAGGGTGTGGGTGCCAACTGCAGAGAGCTGGCCCTTAATTCCAAGGATAAGCTAAGGAATGAGTTCAGGACTCAGTTTCCATGTGGCAATGGGATGGATTTCTGGAAAGCTCAGAACACCCCCTGGACTGACAGACCAGGACAAGTCAGACCTGCAACCCAAATTTCCAAGTTTTGCCAGACAAACACACCCTCGCCCTCCCAGCTTCTGCCTGAGCCCAGGTTGCAGATGGAGCTCCCAGATTTCCCTTTCCAGATGTTTTAGAGACTATTCCAAGCAAATTCTTCTCTTATTCCGCCCTCCCTTAAGAGCAGAAACTGCAAGATAGGAAATAATGGTTATCCCAGACCCTCAGTTCTGGGAAAAATTGGTTAAAAGTGCTGGGATCCCAGCTGGGATTTGCTTGGAGCAGATGTGGGATTGATCCTGATGCCCTGTCTGCTGTAAAAGCAGCTGGAGTGGAAGCAGGTACGAATGAGCCAGGTGTGCCCAGCTCACAGAAATCCAGGAAATTTGCCATTCCCTCTGTTCCTATTGCCAGGAATCATCCAGGTAATCGGGAAGCAAGGGTAGAGTGGAGCATGGATGCGCCCTGTGCACTGTCCTTGTGTGTTCCCAGCACCCCTGCAACCTCCTCTGTGGCAAAGTCTATTTTTCCTCCATTTTTTTTTTCATTTTTCCACTCTCTCTCCACAAGAAACCAAAGTAGGGGGCTCTGTTTCCTCCTTGCACGGAGGGATTCGTTTCTCAAGGTCTGTCTCAGTGCCATTTAGAAGAAAACTCTGAAAATTTTGCATTCCTTGGCGGAGGTCCCCGTGAGCTCAGGAGGATGATGAGCCCTTTTTCCTGGAGGTGAAACCCTCAGAGCTCCACTGAAACACTGACAGCTTCCCTTGGAACCCCCTGGCTACGCTGAGATCTACAGGGAGCAAATGCCATGGAGAGGATAATAATTGGAAGTTACTCACATCCCAGTATTCCACCCACCCTCGCAGACACTGAGCAGCAGCCCCTGCTTCCCACTCGCCTCTTCTGTTTTTCCCTGCTTCAAAACCAGTTGGATGTGTCAGGCCAGAAGCAAAGCTCCATCCCTGCCATCCTCAGATCACATTCCTTTTTTTTTATCCTGGCTTCCAGCTCTGTCTCCAGCGGCCTTTCCACATTTTCTGCAGGATCCTGGCCTCTGCTTTCCACGTGTGGATGGGGCAGGGTCCGGATACAGAGGGACTGGGAGGGTGAGGGTTCCCTTCTGGGTGAGAATTTCGTAAATAAAGTTGGATTCTCTGGTTTTCAGCCTGCAGCATCTTTCTTTTGTGCTCGATATTCCCGTGGAAAAGGAGCGTGGGGCAGCACAGGGTGCAGGGAGGGGGTCTCTGGCTTGTTTTTCAGCTCCCAAACTCCCCTGTGCCAGACAGGGAGGGAAACCACACACAGGGATGAGCAAGGGAGTGCAAAAATCCTCCTTGGAAGAGTCAGATTTAAGGCTATCCCTGCTGGAAAAGGAGGGGGAGAAGGGTAAAATGTAGTCCAGTGGGACAGGAGGCTCTTTTGGGATATGCACTGGGAGAACTGGGTGTGGGGGTTCAGGGAGCAAAAGGGAAAGTGCCTGAGCTCAGCATCGAGGCCAACAGGAGGCTGGGAGTGACCATGCTGTGCTGCAAAGGTGCTCTGTGTGGGGACTGTCCCCTTGTGTCACCAATGCTGGCTGTGAGCATCCTGCCCCTCCTGGCCTCCTGGCACCCAGGACTTACCTGCCAACGTGACCCACAGGTTTCTACCAGAGCCAAAACAGGCTCAAAAGCAGAATTTTATCTTCAAAGCACCTCTAATACATTCCTGGATTAGGGGAGGTGAGAAACCCTTCACGCGGGGGCACAAAATGGCTTTTTTTGCGTTGCAAGTCACCTGTTCACACTGTGGCAGCCACAAGGCTGAACAGGCATCACTGCGAGCACTTAAAATCGAATTTGCTGTTTCTTTGGTTATTGCTGTTATTTATCCCTCCCTTTGCTCCTGAGGAGTTAAACCCAGCGAGTGCCACTGCCCCAGGAAATGCAAGGAGATTCAAAAGCCTGGCCGGACTTCTGCGTCACTGGGTCGAGTGGATAAAGGGGAGGGAGAAGTTTAAATATAGGCTGGAGAAAATAGAACAGAGGAAAACGTGTCTCCAAAGGGCCAGAAAAAGACCTGCAACCTCTCGGCCCTGCCGGGTGAGGCTTCACAGCCAGCAGAATCCAGCGCTGGTGTTGCTCTGCTGAAGGATTTTTCTTGTCCCTCTGAGGGCTCGTTCTGCCCAGCACATACAGAGGTTTTATCTCCAGATTTGAGGGCATTCCTCGGTGCTGTTAGGACAATTATTCCACAAACGCCAGAGGTTTATGTCCAAAAAGGAGACAGAGGAGTCCTTTTACTTTATTCGAATTAAGGGAGAGGCCATGGGGCATTTCCCCTGGGGTCTCTCAACTTTTTGGAGGACTCAGCTTCCTATTTATCCCAATTTCCCGGCCGCATTTACCTCTCTCTTTCCCCTCTGGCTGAGAGGTACAGACTTCCCGGAATGCCTAATACCTAAGATTTCCCTTTTAACGTATAACCCCCCTAATTTTTAATTCTGATGGGATTTACAGGTTTTTCCCATTGTTTCTTTCATCTTTCAGTATCCAATTTCATTTATCAGCAACCCTACGGTTTGCTTGTAAAGGCAAATATCTTCTTTTCCATTCATCAATCAGTGGAATCCCTCCCATTGTTTCTTTTATCTCTCAGTGATAGTTTTATCTACCAGCAGACCCACTGTTTGTTTGTAAAGACAAATCTGTCATTCCTCTCAGTACCTTATGCTTTATCTGGCCAAAAAAAAATTGCATTTTCCACCACCTTCCAGCCCTTCTGCAAATGTGGGGCAGCACTAGAGATGTGCAGGATCATGGGATGGTTTGGGTGGGGAGAGAGCTTCAAGATCATCAAATTCCAACCCCTGTCACGGGCAGGGACACCTTCCACTATCCCAGGTTGATCCAAGCCCTGTCCAAGCTGGCCTTGGACACTTCCAGGGGTGGGGCATCCATGGTTTCTCTGGGCAACCTGTGCCAGGGCCTCACCACCCTCACAGGGAGGAATTTTTTTCCTGATCTGCATCTCCTACTTCCAGTTACAAACCTGAAGTGCTTTTTTTCCACCTGGAAATTAGAGACTAAAGAACAAGAGAGGCTCGTCTGTGAGGATATTCCAGCTGGGATCTCAGCTCTCACACCTGCGGCCCACCAGGGCCTCAACCCCAGCATTTTCCAGCACCACAAGAACTAATAAAACACTAAGCAAGCCAAACTACACCCAAACTACACTCCATGTCACTTCAAAGCAACAAGAAGTTTTATTATTTCATATAATTCAATTGTTATACTTGTAAGCACTTCATTTATTAAATTAATAGGTTTTTTGACTTTTCTCTAAAGAAGTTTTTTCCCAAACCAATCGGGGGAGGGGCCATTTACTTTTCCAGAAGAATGCCATTCAGGAATTTCCTCCCAAATTTACCCTAAGCCAGCACACTGGGATACCCTGTTGAGTCCCACCTCCAGCCAAAAATCAGGGCTGTGCACGAGCCTTGAGTAGCCTTTACTTGTGAGCTCCACGATTCCAGAAGGTGGAGAGGGCATTCCAAGAGGTAATTCCTCCTCTGGAAAGACACAACACTCAGCTTGGATTTAAACTGAAGGAGGACCCAGGTTCAATCCTGGTTTCCCCTGAGCAGGATTCTCAGAGAGGCATCACGGGAACAGCAGGATTAATATTTAAAGGACTGGGTTTTTCAGCAGGGATCATTTCCAGTTGCTTTCCACAGCAGGACACTGGTCAGGCCATGAGTGGTGGTTGTTATCCCAGCATGCTCCGATTGCAGAGGTGGGAAACACCAGGAGCTGTTTGGCTGCTTTGTTTTTTTGTTTTTTTTTTAATTTTATATATTTTATCATCTTTGGGAGTGAGAGGGAGGAAAAAAGCCCCACACAGCACTCTTGGAACACACATTAGAAGTGAAAGAGAGATGAGACAAGGGCAGAAATTATTGCAATATTCCAAGAGCAGGAAAAAGAAGGGGGTATTTTTTGCAGTCGGGACATTGCATGTAAAACAGATCTCTGATGTCATGAAATACAGAGAGGACTTGTGGTTCTTGCTAAAAATACTTATCTAGAATATAAATATACATTAGAGCATAGCTGCGAGGCTTCTGGAGAGCTCTGCCACAGCCTTGTATTTACAGAGAGGGATTTAAATGTTTAATTCTGCACCCTCAAAGGAAAGTCACTCCATCTGAAGGAGTTATTAATTATGGAATGAGCCTGGCAGCGCTGAAGTACAGCAGCAGTGATATCATTTTCAATATCACTCCCAAATTATTTCTCATCTCAAACCTATCATGTGCACTTTTTCCCAGTCTTAAAATAGAGCTATTTTTCCATATTAGGGTTTGGAGGGCTTGGAGCATCTGCCTCTGACACAGCAGCACATCCTCTCTTGGATGTCTTCATTTTTCTCCTGCTTGACTCTCGCATCCCTAATTCCAGAGGAACACAGAAGCCTCTTTCCCTCTTTATTCTGCACAGCCCCAGGCCTAAAAAACAGAGCCTAAAAATGAGGTGAAAAAGAACCTTTCAGTGTCAGCAGCAGATATGTTGAGGGGAAGGAAGTCGAGCACAGCGTCGTGGTTGGGATCTTAATTTAGAAAAGTCATTTTGGGTCACTTGGATACAAGAGAGATGCTCAGAGTGTTGTAAAAGGCTGGGGCAGATGGTCTGAGTGGGCTCCACCTCCGGCACAGACCTGGGGCTGCACTCTGCACATTCCCATCAGGTTGGAAAACACATAGGATGTGTTTTAATCCTTCTGTGCCCTGGTCTGGTTCCTAATCCCTTTTATCCCTCAGCCCCCATTGGACAGATGGGAATTGTCACATGTTGGTGGCTCCAGGCTTGGTCCAGCCACACGTTTTTTAGGAGCTTTAAGTTTCTGAACATCCTCAGTAAATGTGGGGGGGGATGTTGTGCCTTGGGGGGAAAAAATTTTGCACCAGGTCGTGGTTGGGCAAATTGCTGAAATCCATGAGGTGCAGCATGTTACGGGGAAACAAAAACCAAAACATGAAATCCACAGATTGGAGTCCCAAAAACCTACTCCACAACAAAAATCTGAACAAAAATCCTACAGGCTGCCTTTGGCCAGCAGGTCCCCTAATGGAATCGTGGAATGGTTGGGGTTGGATGGGTCCGTAAAAATCATCAAATTCCAAGCCCTTGCCATGGGACACCTTCCACTATCCCAGGGTGCTCCAAACCCTGTCCAGCCTTGCCTGGAACACTTCCAGGGATGAGGCAGCCACAGCTTCTCTGGGAAACCTGTGCCAGGGCCTCCCCACCTTCACAGCCAAGAATTTCTCCCCAGTATCCCGTTTATCCCTGCCCTCTGTCAGTGGGAAGCCATTCCCCCTTGTCCTGGCACTGCAGGGCTGTGTAATACAAGGGGTGAATATGTTTTCCGTGTCTTCAGCTCTTTCCTGTGCATTCCAAGGATAATTTGATGCTTCCCCAGCTACACAAGCAGTGACACCCCTGTACTGAGGCACAGTTCAAACCTTGTTTTAATGCACAGCCTTGCCCTGGACTCATCCTCCAGGAGCAGTAGAGTTATTCCTGTCCTGTTGGGACTGGGACATCCATCCCTGCACATCCTTGCAAAGTAAATGGCAATAATCACTTTCACTCAATCATCAGGGAAGGAGATGTAGAAGATTTCCTGGAAAAGCAGGCTGAGTGAAGCCAAGGCACTCCCGTGTCAGTGCACTTGCCCCTGCAGTACCTTTGGATTTAGAATCATGGAATCACAGAATACCCTGAGGTGGAAGGGACCCACAAGGATCATCGAGTCCAGCTGAAAAATCTCACCAGAGGAGCAGAGTGAGGAGCTTGGCATGACTGGGAGAAGCTCTGCTCCTTCCCTGAGGCCTGCTGCTCTGCACATTCCTTGGCTGCTCCCTGGGCTCCCTGGACGAGGCACAAACACGGGCTGGGGCTGAAGGCTTTGCCTCCCCGAAATCCCGGGGGCGGGTGGAAATCTGCCAGTCGAAACTGTGCCCTGGGCAGTGGCAGGATTCCAGAGCGTGGCTGGGAGCCAGCAGGGATGGGAGATGCTTGCAGAGGGACGTGCCACTGCTCCCAGTGAGGAACATTCGATCCAAAGCGGGATTCCTGGGAACGGGCTCACCATGAGCTGATTATCGACGTGCTTCGACATCATTCTTCCTCACGGATCTTCCGAATCCTTAAAAAGGTGTCTTCAATCCCAGTGGAAGCTTTAACAGAACCTTTTCCACCCCAAAATCTGGTTCCTGAAATCCACAGGGCCGCCAGGAGCTCCTTTTATGCAGCGAATCCAAAGCAGCAGCTCTGTGTCGTTACCTGCTCATGCACAAAGCCATGATCAGATGAGCCTTGTCCTTACAAAGCCAGGCTGAAAACAAGCCAAACGTTGTTCCTAATCTTTCCTGGCTGCTGCCAATCTCCAGGGGGAGAAGCCACGGGGGAAGAAGTGTTTTTAGCATCAAGACAGCTGTCACCGTGTTGGGAGATGCCACCCAAATCTGAGAGAGAAACAAACACCCTGGAGTTGGTGACAGACTTTGACGCACACAGCAGAGCAGGAAAGTCATCCTGGAAAGGAGGGGAGAGTGAATAGCAAACTATCTGACTTTTCCCCACAAAATGAGGGGTTTTAAACGAAACGCGGTCATCCACCATCCGTGGGCAGCTTAAGAACTTTGGGGAATGCAAGCAGGAAGGGTTTTTATCCTGCCAGTGCCCTTGGATCACAAAATGGGTTTCTGAAATCTTATTTTTGCTGTTGCAGCTCTGTGCAAAGATGTCACGGCCTGGTGGGGTTCTTCAAGAACAGAGAGCCAGTCTTGGTATCTCAAGGGGCTTTTACTACTCAAGGAGCACATGCCTGGGGTCTCCTGAGCTTCTAAAAGTCAACTCCCACCCTTATTACTATTCTCTCTCTTATTTCATCTTTGACGAAAAAAAAAACTCATCTGAAATCTATGCATCTTTGTGGCTCATATTCCAGACTTTCACAGCTGTGGTGGTCAAAAAACACATGGAGAATAAATTACTGGTCTTCTTCTCCCTGCTCTTGGGTGGTATGTCCATGGGCTCCAGCCTGTTCTGATCTGCTCTTGGCAGATCAGCACTCCAAACATAGTAATTATCATTATTTGTGACTGTCACCTTGAGAAATCCAAGCTCTGTGCAAGATGTCACCAGTTAGGAGAATATCACAAAAAGGGTCCTTGGAGGATCTGTTGTTTTCAGTCTCCTGGCTTGGATAAAGGAGCTGAGATGTTTTAGTCAGACAATCTCTGAGCTACGCTTTATAAAATTGTTAATATTAAAAATATTACAATATTATAACAATATTATAATATGATAAAATTATAAATATTACTCCTTTATAAAGGTAATTCATGAATCTTTACTCCATAGAAAAAACACATATGAGAGTCTCACTGGTGTTCCCCTTTTTTTGGAATAAAAGGCAATTCCTGGCAGGAGCCTGCTTTGAAAAGCCATGAGAAAGAAATATCTGGTGTGTGGAGTCAAGCACTCACTTCCTGATCAGGGGACAATCATTTGGTCACACAAGTCCACGTAAAACCTGCAGAAATTCTGTGTCACATGAGAAATGGCAGCAAAGCAAAAATGGATCTTCCTGCATGGAATTCCCTTTTTATCGAGGGGAGGAGAGGAGAGGAGAGGAGCTATTTCAGTTGGAAGTGACCTACAATGACCATCTAATCCATCCACCTATGGACTGATCAAAAGTTAAACCTTGTTATAAACAGCATTATCCAAATATTTCTTAAGCACTGACAGGTTTGGAACACAAATCACCTCTCTGGGAAGCCTGTCCCGATGTGTGACCCTGCTCTCTGTGAAGAAATGCCTCCTAATTTCTAGTCTGAGGTGTTCAGCACCTCTTCTTTCTTTTATCCAGGTCTTTTATTCAGTGTCATTTCTCCACTTGCCACGATTCCGTGGATTTTTCCAAGCTTTAGAGCTCAACCATCCTCCAGCCCACAAGCAGACAGTTGGGTCCCCCACCCTGAACTGCTCAGGGAAGCTCTGTTCCAGCTGAGAATTCCCAGGAACCTGAGCCAGAGTGATGAAATCCATCCTGATCCATGCCCCAACCTCTAAACCGTGGTGCCAGCAGTGTTTGGATTAGGAGCCCTGGGGAGTGGCTGGCTTTTCTTGGGAAGGCCAGGACAGCAGGAGCATGGATGGATGGATGGAGCTGTGTTCTTGTTTCTCCCTCATTGCTCAATAACCTCGTTTATTTTGGCAGCCTCTTGCCAGCCCTGGAGGCCAAGGAAGAGTTAATGGGTTTTATGGAATCCTGTAATCATCCAAGCTCCAGAACAACACGTGACAACGTTATTGGTTCATTAAGGATTAGGTGCACCTGAGCTTAACGAGGCTGTTAGGAGTCTGTAGGAGCTGACTAAAAGCCCCCAGATGTTTGCAGCTGGATTGGCTCCAAGATCCTCATGCTTTGTTTTTGGGGTCAAGGAGTGACAGAGTCACCTCCTCCCAGCACTGAGGTGGAAATAACCCCAGGAAATGTTCCTGCCATGTCCTGGGCTCACCCAATCCCAAGGGAATGGGTATCCCATGGGGTGGATGGCAGGAGGTTCCTCTCTGCAGCCCAGGCAGGTCCAGTCCAGAGTGGGATCATTTTTTTCCTGATCACAGGGGGAGAAATGAGGCTGAACCGTTCCTGTTCCTCATTTTGTAGCATTGCTTCTCTCCTGGAAACTCAAAGTTCTGTCCCTGGGCTGTATCCTGCCATCCTACAGGTCTGGAAGGATGCATGGAATTAGTCACCACTGGAGTAAACAGCTTTTTCAGGAAAGCAGGCCCATGATAAACCTGAGCTGCTGAAATGCAGCAGTGTTATTTCCAATTTTTTTTTTTTTAATTCCTCACAAGGCTCTATTTTTGGGATCCAGATGTAGGTTTTCCTTATAAATAGCTGCATATTCTAATTCTGGCTGATAACTGGGACAAGGATGCACTGGGCATCCAGACCTTTGTTTTGGGGGTTGGAGAATGCAACATTTCCAGCCAAGCTTTCTGTGAGATCCTTCCCTCAGGAAAACTTTGCACCTGGAAAGTGTTCTGAATTCCCTGGATACAATCAAATGGAGGCACTGGGAAGGATTCATTGCCAGGATAACAAATTATTGGAGCAAGGCTTTGAAGCTCTACAACAACTTTTCCTCTGAGGAGCTCGGAGCCTGAATTTAGACAGACAAACTTCAGCATCAAAGCTAGCTGATAAATATTCCTCTCATTTTAGAGTCAAGGAAGCTGTGTCGTAAACCTGTTGTGTGTGACACTGAACCAAAGCCATTTGCAAAAGTTCATAAAATGAAAAAAAACTCTGTGTGGTTTGTGAAGAGATTTAAAAGATTAATTACTCAAAAAAAAAATTAGGTTGTAAACACGTCCCAGCAAAGAGAAACACTTTTGTTTGAAAGAAAGGGTAGATTTAGATTGGAATTTAGGAAGGAATTCTTCCCCATGAAGGTGGGGAGGCCCTCGCATATGTTTCCCAGAGAAGCTGTGGCTGCCCCATCCCTGGGAATGTCCACAGCCAGGTTGGATGAGGCTTGGAGCAACCTGGGATAGTGGAAGGTGTCCCTGCCCATGGCAGAGGGTTGGAACTGGATGGTCTTGAAGTCCTTTCCAGCTCAAACCATCCTATTATCCCGTGAAATACTGTTCATCCATGAATAAGGGAGAACTGTGGAGGATGGCTCAGTTCCCACCCCAACTTCAGCTCACTGTAGCCTAAGAAAAGTCTATAAAACTCCATAATTCACCAAAAATAGGCTTTGGAACAGCACTTCCATCCACATTTTTTGCTTTTGGGAAAAGCAGCTGAATTGTCTCCCAGATCAGCCCAGGGGATTGGACCACAGACTCCAGAGCTGCCTTCCAACCTCGTGTGTAATTCCAGATCTGGATCCATACCGGGAGGCAACTCCTCTTATTTCTGCTTTCACGATACCTCAGTTGCTGTCACATCCAGCTGGATATCTTTCCAAACATCACCAAGAGTTTCCATTCTCCCTTGGATACCTGTGCTGGGTCCAAGTCCTTCCCAGTTTGTTTGCAAAGGGGATGGTGAGGTTGCCACAGGGAGCAGGGGTTTGCAAATCCATAACCAGGGCCTGGTGACACAGCCCTGCCTTTGAGGGCCTGAGTCACATTGACACAGCCTTGAAGTCAAAGATAATCTCCTTATATAACCACGGGGATCCTCCTCAGGGTGAAGGAAGCCATCCAGATTTGTTAAAATCAGTTTTGAGAAGAACTTCCTGGATTTTACAAGCACACGTTTCTGCTTCCTGGTCTCGGCACGCGCACAGCTCTGCTTGCAAACTGGGATGCAACTATCCAGGTTTTTTTGGGGTTTTTTTCCCAGGAAAGTAAGGTGGCACTGCATGGACAGGCTGGGAGAGCTGGGGGTGTTCACCTAGACAAGAGAAGACTCCAGGGAGACCTTAGAGATCTTTCTGGTGCCTAAATGGGCTCCAGGAGAGCTGGACAGGGACTTTGGATAAGGGAGGGAGGGACAGGACACAGGGAATGGCTTCCCACTGCCAGGGTTAGATGGGATATTCGGAAGGAATTCCTCCCTGGGATGGTGGCCCAACTTGCCCAGCGAAGGTGTGGCTGGCCCATCCCTGCGAGTGTCCAAAGGCCAGGATGGACAGGGCTTGGAGCAACCTGGGATAATGGAAGATGTTCCTATCCCAGGGAATTAGAGGGATTAACTTCCAGATGGAACAACTCAAGCACTGTTGAAATTCAGACTTTCAGGAGCAGCAGCAAAGGGCTTTTTTATGCAGGGACATAAAAGAAAAGCTCGGTGCCTCCTCCTCAGGATGTCACTGAAGGGTTCTGCAATCCCAGCAGGAAATCACAACTGCCTTGGCCTCTTGGAACACTTCCTCCAAGGAAGAATTAGCAAACACACTGGACTGATTCTATTCTGTGAGGATTGGAAGCATGACACTGATCCCTATTTTTTCAGAGGCGGCAGTGAAACATTCTGATTCCTGAGCTATGTCTTGCAGTCACCAAGCTGGGTTTTACCTGGAGGGCTTCCAAGAGGGAATTCACCTGCTTTTGCCTCTGGGGACAGGGAAAAAACAAAATATATTCAGAGGGAATATATTGTAGGGAGCTTAGCTCTGTGTACAGCGAGGTTGTGTTTACCCAGAGTTCTGCCTGAATCCTACTGCTTCCCAGGGAATCTGTTTAGACAGATCCAGGCCCTTGGGAAGGTCTCTCAGGCTGGGAGCTGACACAACAAACCAAAGCCAGGTTGTTCTACAAAAAATTCACACCTCAGCTGAGCTAGGAGGAAAACACAGATCACTTTGTTAATTCCCATTAACAAAAGATTAGTTGGCAACTCATCCCAGCTCCATACAAGAGTCAGGAAGGTGTGGGGTGGATGTCTGCTCCAAAGCCAGTCTCCATGGACCAAGCAAAACCCTGCCTGATTTCCTCAGAGAGCTTTTGGGAAAGTTATCCACCTCCCCCTGAAATTCTCCTTGCCTTTTGTCTGAAACATGAACCCTTGTCCTCTCCTGGTGTTTCAAAAAATGTTTAGAAAAGACTGAGCCAAACTATTCCAAAGATTCACCATGACAGGACAAGAGGCAAACCCAAAGGGTTGGGAGGGCTTGGGAGGAAAAAACTAAAAATGAGCAAAAGAATCATTCCTAAATAAATGCAGGGGAACCTTCATGGAGAGCTTCAAACATCTCCCAGGAATGAGGAGGGTCAGGAAAAACAGATGGACCTGGAGGTCAACTGGATGAGGAAGAAATTAAGTTTCAGCAAAATATGAACCAAAAAAAAAAAAAAAAACCTTCTGTGGCTGTTGGGGGGAAAAAAATAATCAAAGAAATTTCA
>WAAE01020922.1:57704-436686 GCA_013400495.1 Nicator chloris
TGTGCCAGGGCCTCACCACCCTCACAGGGAGGAATTTCTTCCCAGTGTATGTTCCTTGTAGAATGCCTGGAAATGATGGTGTTTGTGTTCCAGTGATCCCAGCGGGACCGTGATTTACAGGGAGCTCAGGTTGGAAAGGCAACCTCAGAATGTTCCTAATACAAGTT
This sequence comes from Nicator chloris, assembly GCA_013400495.1. Lineage (NCBI taxonomy): Eukaryota > Metazoa > Chordata > Aves > Passeriformes > Pycnonotidae > Nicator > Nicator chloris. Next base: position 57,872 of record WAAE01020922.1, read on the forward strand.
CCTGATCCAAGCTCCCAGTTTGGTGGTCAGCCCAGGTTTCTCAGGACTTCATCCATCTAGGCCATGAAAATTTCCCAAGGATGGGAATGGTACCACCTCTCTTGGAAACCACATGTGCCCCGTGGAAGAGTTTATATCACATTTGGATTGATTATCCCAAATATCAGGAGCAGGGTGATAATTGGAGGAGGATATTTTTGCTGGGCCGTGGGAAGGGGATTATAGGAAAATGCAGAACCAGAGCTGGAGGGATCAAAATGTTAGGAGCCTGGAGCAACACACAAGGAATTGCAGATGATGCTGTAGAGGATTAAAGCAAGGGGGAAAGTCATTCCACTGATCTCCAAAGCCAGGGGAAATTCAGTATTCTCAGTAAAGATAGATTTGTACAAGGGGAGTTGATGGAAGAAATGTTGGTAGAAAGTCACTTCTGGTGAGGGATAATGGGAAATGTCTCATCCATCTGCTGTGTGACTGACCCCAAAGCCCAACTCTGTTAAATGTTAAACAACACTGAGAGATGGAGTTTGGAAACAAAAAAAGGAAAATAAAATGTGATTACAACAATTTTAACACAAGGTTCTTTTTATTCTGCTCAAAAGGGTACAGAGAACATGAGATTTTAACCTCCTTGCGACAGATCATTGGCATGGCAAGTTCAGTCTCCTGCCTCATATTTTGTACACAGAACTGTCTCCTTAATTTTTTGGGTACAAAGAAGGAGATCTAGGAAGAACAGCAGAAAATGATGAGGTGGAGGGGACCAGCTCTAAGGAGGTAGAGAAGGCTCTTCTCAAGGCTTTTTGCCTTAAATAGACTTCACACATTTGAATTTTTCACTTCCAACCCAACCAGACCAGCACAGCAAACAAATCCCACAGTTAATTTTGTGGGAGTTGTTGAAAAAATCAATTTACAAATTGAGTAGGGCCTTCCTGAGTTTTGCTTCTCTCTTAGTTGTGGGAGTGTGGCTATTAAAAAAAAACCAAACCAAAACCAAAACAAAAACAAAAATTTGGGAGCTGTTGGGTGTTGTTCATGAGGCACCCACATGGAAAGCTGGGCTGGTGGGGGGGTTATTTTCTTCATGGAATTTTCAGAATTAATGGCTCCCATCATCCCCTCGCAGTCTAGTGCCGGAAAAAGGCACAGAGGGAACTTGCCAGGAGCCCAACTGGCACGAGGCTGGCCCTCAGGCTCGCTGCGCCATCGAAGTTGCACAGGTCAGAGTAACAGCAGGAGACAGGATGTGTCATCCCGATGCCATCCACGTCGGAGGGCACGCAGCTGGAGGAGCACATCTTGGTGACGGTCGAGACTCCCGTGAAGGGATAAACTACGGCAAAGAACAAAAGCAGGAGGAGCTAGGACGGGGAAAAACAGAGGAGAGGATCAACCATTCTCCTTTGTCTTCTGATGGCCAGGTGTTGTTGTTGGACAGGAATAAGACTGAGACAGACTCTACGATGTAGAAGGCTGAATACTAATTTATTAAAGCAAATGAAGTCTCTTTTATAGAGTGAAAGGACAGAGCTGGACCAAACTGGCCCTTGATTAACACACTATTACTATGATAGGCTAATAAAAATCAACACTTCGCTACATGTAAACAAGATAACAAACTCTAGCTGTGCAGAATTGTTTAAGTTCTTTTTTTTTAGGTTGTTTGTGGGAAAAATTATTGTTTGAATATTACTGCAGCTGGGAAAATCAACCGCAGTCTCTAGGAAAAAAACTAAAATGAGACTCACAGCCAGGAGTTTGTGTCATAGAATTAGAGAATGGTTTGGGTGGAAAGGAACTTGGAGGTCATCAGATTCCAACCTCTGTGCCATGGGACACCTTCTACTATCCCAGGTTGCTCCAAGCCCTGTCCAACCTGGCCTTGGACACTTCCAAGGATGGTGCAGCCACAGCTTCTCCAGGAAACCTCCGCTAGGGCCTCCCCACACTCACAGGGAGGAACTTCTTCCTAATATCCAATCTAAACTCACCCTCTTTAGGTTTAAAGCCATGCTTTAGGTTTAAAACCCTGTTTTACTATCACCACACAACCTTGCAAAAAGTTAAAATCTTATTTCTGAGCATTAACCAGGAGCTTGCATTCACCGAATATTCCCTAACACAAACACTGCTTCCCACAGCGGCAGGAGAGCTGGAGCTCTCACGGAAGTTCTTTTCCACATTTAAGTGGAAAGAGGAACCAGTCTGCACACCAGCACTGTCGAAACACTGATTCCTGTCAAAAGCACGGATAAAAAAGGAATTGTCCTTACCGTCCTCCAGGGAGTACATCGTAGTCTTGCACATCATCTCAGCCTCTGTGCAGTTCTCAATTGTCTGGCACTTCTCCACCGGGGTCAATTCCCTGCACGTGTAACACTGCAAGGAGTGTCCTGTGAGGAGGGAAAACAGGAGGGTGGAAAACGTGAGGATGGCCTCAGCATGGATTCTGCCTGTGCCCCTCCAGGTATCTCTCAGGAGGGGTTTTCCAAAATAATCACGCTGAGAGTGGGAATGGAATAATAGAACGTGTTTGGACGGATGGGAATGAGAAACACAAAGGTCTGGTGGTCAAACACAGCCTCAGGTCGGGTTCAGACCCCTTGTGATGAGTCGAACAAGACAGAGCCACACACAGAGGCGACCCCGTGATGCAGGAAAGAGCTTGGGCTGATTTATTTCTCTGTTTTCTGCATCTACATCTCTCCTTGACTTTAGCAGAGCATCAAAAAGAGATCCCAGACTCCCAAAGTCCCAGAATGGGGGAGGTTGGACGGGGCCTCTGGCACTCCACCAACCAATCCCTGCCTTCAAGCAGGACCACCTAAAGCCTCTTGTTCCAGGACTGTCTCCAGGTGGGGTTTTAATATCTCCAAGGATGGAGATTCCACAACCCTGGGAAACCTCTGCCAGTGCTCAGTCAACTTCACAGTCATGAAGTGTTTCCTGATGTTTCAGTTTGTTTGCTTTGCCTGCTCCTGGCACTGGGAATGACTGCAAGGAGCCCGGCTCTGTCCTCTTTGCTCTCTCCTTTCAGGAATTTACAGACATTTATAAGATTCCCAATGTGAACCTTCACTTCTCCAGCCTGAGAAGTCCCAGATTTTCTTCAGAAGAGAGATGTCCACCCACCCCATGCCTCAACTGCTTGTCCATGGGGATCTTGGAACAGTTTTCCTAAAGAGGTTGTGGACCCCCCCCATCCCTAGAAGTGTTCAAGGCCAGGTTGGACAGGGCTTGGAGCAATCTGGGACAGTGGAAGGTGTCTTTGCCATGGCAAGGGGTGGAACTGGGTGGTTTGCAGGTCTCTTCCAACACAAACCATTCCCTGATTCCACAGTCTTATAGGAGAGAGCATCAAAGTCCTTCCTGAAGTCCAGGTAGAAAATATCCACAGCTCATCCCTTGCCTAGCAGGCCAGTGACTTTATCACAGAAATTTGTCAGCTTGGTCGGGTTTGTCCCCTTGGTGAAGGATCTGGATACACACACAAAAACTCGGGCGTGAGTTGCAGCAGTGAGAATTTCCTCTGGTGCTATCCACTCTGCCAGCTCTTCCCAAAGGCTGGGGAGGTGTCCCAGACAGGAGCAATTTGTCTCCACCAAATTCACTGAGCCACAAGAACAAACTGAGCACAACCCTTCCCCTTGTGCTGAGATTCTGCGTTTGTGAGAAGAATGTGTGAGGGATTCTTTTTAATCATGGAACAGTTTGGGATGGAAGGGACCTTAAAATCTTCCAGTCCCAGACCCCTGCCATGAGCAGGGACAACTTCCACTATCCCAGGTTGCTCCAAACCCTGTCCAGCCTGGCCTTGGACACTTCCAGGGATGGGGCAGCCACAGCTTCTCTGGGAAAACCTGTGCTAGGGCCTCCCCACCCTCAGAGAGAAGAATTGAACCAGACAGCAGCACCATGAATGGATCGCATGTGACAAGTTCTACAGACACAAAATTTGTTACTCAAGACTCCAAATCCATCCTGAGCCAGCTCCTCCTGCCTTGTCCCTCACTACTTCCGAGACATTCCTCATCCCTCTTAAGCTGTAAAGCCCTTCAGAGCTGCAGGTGCTTCTCAGCTCCTACAACCACAGAATAACCACAGCCCAAATCTTCCAGTGCCTAAAGTCTTCTGAGATGGAGAAACTTTGGAGAAAACCACTGAAGAGCCCAGATTGTTGTGACACAGAGCACTCCAAGCTAACGATATAAAATCAAAATGTCTGGTGCTTCCTATCACCAAAAAAAGCCATTTTTAGACAAGTTTTTCAAGCCGTTTTGCTCTCTGAGGGTTTTTCTGAGGAACCCAGCATTTGATCTGGGTCCTCTCTTCTAGGTGCTCTCTTCCACCCTCCAGCAGATACCTCAAAGTGTATGCTACAACCACACTCATGTATTTCGGTGCCATCACGCCCCAGCAGCCCCTCTTTGGTCTGGGAAGCCCTTGTCACCCTGTCCGTGTGACATTCCTGCTGAAATTCCTTTAAACCTCACTAAAAAGGAGAAATTATTCAGCACCTCCCAGCACAGCTCCAATGGGATGTCAGCAGGCTCAGGCTAACAAGCCACCCTGTGAAGATAGACACCATCCTAATTAATGAGCCAGAAAAAAGCCCTTTTTTAAACAAACACTGCAATTTTCCTGCTAAAGCAAACTTCATTCTCTTGCTTTGCCCGTCGTGACCTGATGCTTTGTTTGCACTAATTCCACGTCTGACAGCTGTGAAATTCATCTTTAGGAGGAAGCATCGTTCTTAGTGTCACATTTCGTGATGCTGGACAAATCCAACCCACGGGGTTTGTGTTCCTCTCTGAAAAGAAAACCAAACAAGCCACCACCTGTTCCTCCCCTGCAGAGTCTGCTCAGCGAGGAGGGAGCACCAAAAATGTCCTTGCATAAGAAGGAAATAAATAGGAGTTAAGAAATCCTAACACAGCTCCATGGACAGGCACAGATAAAATCAGACCCGGCGCTGTCTGGATTTGAGAATATCCAGTCCAGTCACAGATCCTGGACTGACACTGCTCATGAATTATCTTGGACATCCAGGAGAACACCAACAAAGCTCGGGATCATCAATTTTTGTCCAAGAAATTGGTGTGGGGACAGAAACAAGGGACAGAAAGGATGGAAGGAGGATCACGGAACCATGGAATGGAATCCCAGAATGGTTTGGGTTGGAAGGGACCTTTATGATTGTGGAATTCCAGCCCCTGCCATGGGCAGCAACACCTTCCACTGGACCAGGTTGCTCCAAGCCCTGCCCAGCCTGGCCTTGGACACTTCCAGGAATGACCACCAACCACTTTTTGGGGTAACCTGTTGCAGTGCCTCACGTTGATCTTTAAGGTCCCTCCTAACCCAAACCCTTCCATGATTCTACGACAAACATCAACCCTGGAGTACCTGGGCCACCAGCAGTGTCCCCGCCCATCTTTCCCATTTCTAACGGCTAAAATTGGATAAATCCCACATGTAACATTTTTGCAGAGCTCCCACAAATGCTGCATGGAACTGTCATCCAGGGCTAAATACCAAAAAAGGCACGGAAAGTTAAAAATAATATTAAAAAAAAAGAGAGAGAGCGAGATTGAGCACGAACATGGAAAAAGTGAGAGTGGGAATTTGCATTAAAGGAATGACACGGTTTAATCACACTCTGCCTTGTGAAACTTCCTAAAGAGCCTGACCTGACAATCCCAGTGACACCATCACCATCCTGAACATATGGAAATATTCCAAAGACAGATCTTTTATGTTTTCTGAAAACTGCCTAAAATGAGAGACGTGGCTTTCAGAGGGACCAGGGCACATCCCATCCCATCACGCTGCATCTCCTGAAGGAGTCTGGATAAATCCGAGCAGAAACTCACCCAAACCCACACAAGTGACAGCAGCCAACAGAAGAGACAGAAACACCTTCATCTTGCACAGCCCTCGTTGTCTGGTCACTGTGTTGTCACCACTCTTCTCCAATGCCACACGTCCTGGTGATTTGCCATGCACCGAGTCCGTCCCCAGATCCAAATCTACTGGAAAAACGACTCTCATCGAGCTATATATGAATTGAAGGAGCTCCAAAGCAGGTACCACCTCTTGCTATTTCATCATCTCTTTTCATGTTCCTTGTAGAAGAAAATCTGTCTTTTCAGGGTAGACAATGGCTGGGATTGGTTAAGCCTGGTGTTTTGTGCCCAAGCAGGATGTGGAAGGCCCGGGGTGGTAAATAATCCTGGTGTTCAGGTCTTGTCTTGCAGCTTGGGGATATTTCCTCTCCTTTTTTGGAGTGTTTTCAAGAAATCCTGGGTAAAAAAGCCTTGGTGGGTGTGAACATCAAGGGGTTGAACCTCATGGATCCTTCTCCTCTGTGTTTTCGCCTTCAGTGGGGTCCAGAGTTTATCAAGAGGAGGAGAATCATGGAATAGTTTGGATTGGAAGGATCATCTCATTCCAAACCCTGTCCATGGGCAGGGACACCTTCCACTAGAGCAGGTTGCTCCAAGCCTTGTCCAGCCTGGTCTAGAAGTGAAAATCTGACATTCAATCCCTCGCTCACAAGAAAAAGCATGGAGCACTTGGAAAAAAGCAGGACCAGGACCCAAAAAAGGAATCTCTCAGGCTCATTATCCCGAGGAAGGATGGAATGGAGAAGCCCCTCTGCTCTGAGCCAATCCTCCCCAAGTGCGGTTCCGAGCTCATGACTTTTTCGTGAGCTTCCCAACCACTTTTCCCATTCCCAACCACTTTTCCCATTCCCAACTCTGCTGCCCCAGGCATCTCCTGGATTTTCCTGCACCTCAGGCCAGCTCTGTGCTAGGAAATCCTCCTCCAACATGATGCAAGCAAGTCTAAGTGTGGAATTGTAAAAACTGGGAAGGAAGAACCTTTTGGTGGCTATGCCAGGCACCTCCCGACACAGACTTTTTCTAAGGAATGGGGAAAAGCTGAATCCAAGATGGTGTTGGAGATATCCCCACCACCTTCGTTATTCCACCATGGAAGGAACTTTATTCAGGGTTATTCACTTGAACTCTTGGAATCATAGAATCAGTAAGGTTGGGAGAGAGGTCAGGATCATCATGTTGGGAGTCAAGCCAGCATCACCACCATTTTCTCCACTGAACTCTGTCCTCAAGTGCCACATCCAAGGTTTTTTCAGCAATTCCAGGGTTGTGACTCCATCACTACCCTGGAGCCTGTTCCAGTGCCTGACAACCCTCCCTGCAAAGAAATTTTTCCTAATATCCAATCTGAACTTTCCCTGGCGCAACTCGAGGCTGATTTGTCTTGTCCTTGGAATGTTAAGAGTTTTTCTAGGAATACTGGATAAAAATTCCAGTCATTGTCTCTCCAAATCTAAAGCTCCAGAATCGTGGAATGGCTTGGGTTGGAAGGGAATTTAAAGACCATCCAGTCCCAACCTCCTGCCATGGGCAGGGACAACTTCCACTATTCCCGGGCTGCTCCAAACCCCATCCAACCTGGCCTTGGACACTTCCAGGTGTGGGGCAGCCACAGCTCCTCTCAAAATCTGTTCCATGGCCTCCCCACTCTCACAGGGAAGAATTTTTCCCTAATATCCAATCTAAAAGTGGTCTCAGCATTTCAGCAATCCCTGTTGCTGTTCCAAACACCACTTCTGGGTGACTTCCATCCTCAGGAATTCTGACGGATTGTTTTCACAGTTGCCTCTCTAATACAGTAATTATGTGGATTATGAGAGCTAAGCAGTTATTTCCAGCCCCAAAAACTACCTAGGGAAATACATTTAGGTATATTCCAGGTCTGTCATTCCTCATGTAGAGCAGAAAATGTTATAATCCTATTAAAAAGGCGAAATACTCTGACTGTGTTTGCCTCTTTTGTAGGGAAAAAAAAATAAAAGAAAAAACATGAGTGGGGTGTGGCTTCTGGTTTCTGGTATTAAGTGGCCGCAAACAATATGTGTTAAATGACTGGTTTCGCCTGCACAGCTGAAATGTGATCTCCCTGGCCTTAGAAAATCTTGGATGGAAGAACCTCTGCCACCATCCTGCTCTAAATCCTGTTCCCTCCTTCGCTCTGGAGGGTGGTTTTGAGGGGATGTCAACACACCTTGTTTATAGTTTCAGTTGATATTATCTGAGTCCTGAAATGTTTTCTCTTTTACACCCTGTGCTGCTGCTTTGTACGGCTCACAACTCACCAGAAAAAAAAATAACAAGAACTAATGAGAACATTCAAATATTGTTTTGTCGAATTCCTTTTATTATTTTGTAGGAAACCACAACCTCTTCTGTTGGGGGGTTCCTGCTAATTACATTAAAAAAACAATTAAAAAGACACACAATCTGCATAAATCTGCCTCGTCACAAGATGGATTTAAAAAAAAAAATAGACATTTTTTAGTGTATCTGTTCAAAGGGAAATTAATACAAAATCTCTTGAACCTCAGATGAGTTTGTTGTCATAAATAAAAGGGAAAGTTCAGCCAAATGTTTACTTCCAGCCTGGGAATCCCGTGCCAAACCCTTTTCCTGTCCCACCTCCTCAGCTGAGGCAGTCTCAGGGTGGAGGCATCTTCATCAGACCTGCCTAACTTGCATCCAGCCTGGAAATCTCCAAATCCCACAACTTCCCAGGCTGCCCAATTCCATTGCAAACCCTAAAATTCCCCATCCACCTCCAGGGCAGAGTTTCAGGGACCAAGGGCTGCAGGCACTGAGAGCCTTGTTGACTTAATTATTTTGAACTCTCCATATTCATTACTCTAATCATCTCTTGATGTATCTCCCATGAATCCCAAATTTCCAGAGCAGGCAGATGCAGGAGTGAAAGATGGGATTGGATTTAAGGGTGGAGGGGTGCTGACATGACACTGTCATGTGCTAGTGCCAAGCTTTTGTTGGAAAAGTACTTGAAGATCATCCCATTCCAGCCCTTGCCATGGGCAGGGACACCTTCCACTATCCCAGGCTGCTCCAGACGCCATCCAACCTGGCCTTGGATACCTTCAGGGATGGGGCAGCCACAACTTCTCTGGGAATTCCATTCCAGAGCCTCACCACCCTCAGAAGGAAGGATTTCTTCCCAATATCCCATTTAACTGTACCCTATTCCTGCTTAAAGCTGTTCCCTGTGTCCTGTCACTCCATCCCCTGCCTCAAGTCCTTCTCCAGCTCTCCTGGAGCCCCTTTAGCCCTTTAGAAATGGTTCTAATTTCTCCTCAGAGCATTCCCTTTTCCAGGCTGGACATGCCCAGCTCTCCCAGCCTGGTTCCAGAGTAGAGGGGTTCCAGCCCTTGGAGAATCTCCTCTGGACCTTCTCCAGTACCTCCAGGGTCGGGGATGAAAGGCACTCATGGAAGCAGCAAGGATGGGTTACTCCAAGCACTGAACTGCTGCTGGGAAGATGCCAGGGATTAAATCACCATGAATTTCACCTCTGGGACATCACGGTCCCCACCTGTCCCTCACAGAAACCAAAATTCTCTGGAGCTGAGATTCTTGCACCAGGAAGAGAGGAATTAAACAGGTATCCCAGCCCTTCTCCATCTCCTCCATTGACGAGGAATGTCTTTAAAAGTTAAAGAAAATGCTGGAAAAGCAAAGTAAAAAATAAAGAATGCCAAGCCTGACTCTGGCCTATCCCTATGAATAATGAGTCAGGAATCCAACCCTGCAGCTCTTTTAGAGCCATTTTCACTGAGGCACCACTCATTAGCTCATTAGTCACAGCAGCCTTATTCCTCCTAATTGATTTTACTACAGTCCCCTACAATGTATGGCCAGGATCCAACGTGTCTCTGCCTGGCTTCAAAACCATTACACTGGCACAGCTTTGGAGACTCTTCATCCCTCTCCCAACCCTCTGGAGTGTGTAAAGGTCAGGTGACTCCCATAACTGAGCTTCTGGAAGGTGCCCTCAAGGAAAGGACGTGTGTCCCCTTGGTGGGACAAGCCATAGGCTCCAAGGGCACGGCTGAGCAGGGAGTTGTGGCTTTCACACCTGGCAGCAGGTGGGTTTGACACAGGTTGGAGCTGCAGAGGGATGCAGGAAGTTTGGCAGCTCTCTCCACAGTGGTTTTCACCTGGGCACTGAACTGGGGCAAAGAATCATGGAATGGTTTGGGTTGGAAGGGACCTTCAAGATCATCTCGTTCCAAACCCCTGCCATGGACAGGGACACCTTCCACTGTCCCAGGTTGCTCCAAGCCCCATCCAGCCTGGTCTTGAAGGGATGGGGCAGCCACAGATTCTCTGGGAATTCCAGTGCCTCACCACCCTCACAGCCAAGAATTCCTTCCCAATATCCCATCTCTCCCTGCTCTCTGGCAGTGGGAAGCCATTCCCTGTGTCCTGTCCCTCCATCCCCTGTCCCAAGTCCCTCTCCAGCTCTCCTGGAGCCCCTTCAGGCACTGCAAGGGGCTCTGAGGTCTCCCTGGAGCCTTCCCTTCTCCAGGCTGGACATTCCCAGCTCTTCCTGCCTGGCTCCGGAGCAGAGGGGCTCCTTGGAGCATCATCTTAGTCTTTCTGGACTTGCTCCAGCAGCTCCTTGTGCTGAGGCCCTCGGAGCTCGATACAGAACTCCAGGAGAGATCTAGAGGGAGTGGAGCAGAAGGAGGGAATCCCATCCCTGGACCTGCTGAGCACATTCCTTTGGATGCATCCCAGGGTTCTGTTGTTGTCTCCTGGCTCCAACAGAGGCCTGAGAGAATGTGATTAAAGCCAGACCCAGGGCAGACGGGTCAGACTGCCTCACAAAGGGTTCCTTAACTCTGCTGCTCCTCCCAGATTCCCATCAGACCTCGCCGTGTCCCCCTCTCTGCCCCAGCCATGTGCTGTGAGCTGCTCCTGGAGCTCAGAGATGCTTTGGATGTTCCCCAGGACAAGAAGGCAGGAACAAGATGATTTATTTTTATAAGAAGTCCTGTTCCCTCCAGGTAATCATTCACCTGCCTTTTTATATTTTTTTTTCCCAACCTGCTTTTCTCCCCCTCTGAATTCCATGTAGGTACCTCTTATCTCCAGGTTATTATTTAGATTAACCTCTGTGTAGCTCTCAACTCTTTCTGGGTGAAACCTTCACGTCCATCACTTCCCTGGCCAGTGGCCAGCACATGGATACAGAGATCCCATGGGAAACTCTTGGAGGAATTAATAATTCCTGAAGTGTGTTTATGATGTGCATAGCAAGGATTGATCATATATTTATAACTAGTGGGAATTTTTTAACTCCTTCCCTATCAATTCTTTTCCTGCTCCCTTACTCCTTCCCTATCAATTCTTTTCCTGCTCCCTTTCGTTCTTTCTGCTTCTAAGCTGAGAAATTCTCCCTTCCCATCAGCCCTGACTGAGGCAGCAATCACTTATTTGGAGACTATTTGCTCCATCCAGCCTTTCCAAGGCATTGTTAATGATGCAGGAATGTAAATCACTCACTCGGTGTAGCTGTCACCTGCCTTAATTATCCCCTGCCTTCATTCCAGGCTTAGCCCAAGGAACAGGAGATACTTTCCTACCTGAGTCACTTCTCGCTGACCCAGAAGGGAAGAACAAGGACAACACGTGTAAAACACTAAATAACCCAACTGAAAAGTACCAGCTTTGCCTCCAGGCCCTTTTCATCTCCCTCTAATCCTGCAGAGCTTGGCATCGGAGCTGGAAATCTTCATGGTTTTGGCTGCTGGGAGGTGCCCAAACCAGTAGAAAACTTAAACGAAGATTCCACTGTCCAGGTGAGAGGCTCAGGGTGTCCTGCACCAAAAAAAAGCCCAGGTATGGCCTCCAGATGCTTGAAGATTTCAGACAGATGTTTCTGATCCCAAAACTTGTGGCTCCCAGAGCATTTCTCCCTGGGAAAGGTGAGGAAAACAACAACTCTCTTGTGAGGAAAGGCTGGATTTGGATTTTTCTGCCTGGGGAAGAGAAGGCTCTGAGGAGACCTCAGAGCCCCTTCCAGTGGCGAAAGGGGCTCCAGGAGAGCTGGAGAGGGACTTGGGACAAGGGCCTGGAATGGCACAACAAGAGGGAACAGCTTCACAATAAAAGAAGGCAGTTGGGAACGTGAGGCTTGTTCCAGGTGTCTGGAAAAGGCCTTATCCACTCCCATCCCATCAGGCTGTTATCAGGTACCCACAACAACACCACCTGTCCTGATCTACCAGACCCCAGCCACGGCAGAACTCAATCCTCTGAGCTATCCCACCATGTCCCTGTGATCCCAGCATTCCATGTGGTTTGGAACATGGATTTAACCCCAGGCAACACGAGGAGTTATGAGACAGATGGATTTTTTTCAGCCTGGAAAACAGGCTGGGAAGGGAGGCCTCAGGGGGCCCATAGCATCTGCCATGGAAAAGGGTCAAAGAGAGGTCTGGGATGGATTTATTCCTCGTCCACAGGTTCCAAAGAGAGTCCTTTCTCCATCGTGTCCCTTAGGAGAAGGGGCTTGTGGTCCTGGAACAGTCCCACCCCAGTCCATCCCGAGGGAACGCACTGGCAGAACCGGGACCTGCCGCTGCCACCTCCTGACAAGAGAAGAAAATGCAAATCCCTCCTCCCAGCCCATTTCCCAAGGAAGGAAAGACCTTTCAGGATAATTCCGGTATTTTTACATTTTCACTGTTCCCAAAATTAATGGTTTTTAGTCACTTGGTTCCAACCAGCCTGAGGAGGAGAAACTTCCAGGTGAAAATAAAAGAAGGAGAAAAAATCAGTTTATCTAAATTGCCTTGAACGACCCAGGAGTTGAATTCCAACAGGATTATGTTGCACCTTGTCCTTATAAAGAACCTGAGTGGTCACACACAAGGTGCCACCATCCCTTATCAACTGAGCAAATTGAACTTGAATTTTTGTGGGGGTTTTTTTTGGCATCTTTCCTTTCATAGTTTGGTACTAAATGGGTGCTGCTGCTCCTGGCACCAGCAGGTTTTACTGCTCTGAGCTCAGGTGCACAACTCAGCCTCTGGAGCAACAACGGGTGAGAGCATCGCCACAATCTGAGCAATGAGAGACGGAACCTGAGCCGGGAGCACTTGGCACCTGTGGAAAACACCTGGTTGAGCTCTGGGTGACAAAGGCGTGACAAGAATCCGCGTGAAATTCAATCCACCCAGTTGTTGGTGTTAATTGGAGCGGAGCAGAGAGCTCGGAGCGGCTCACACCTCAGCCCCCATGAGTTCGGTGCTGTCTGTGTCACATTTCCGTGCAGCTTTAACACCCAGAACAAGTTGTTCATGCCAGCTCGGGTGGCCGAGTGTTCCCTGCATCCCAGGAAAGGTCAGACCACGGAGACCCAGGCGCGTTGTGCAACTTCTGGGATCTCTTTTTTCTCGGGAGATGATGAGCAGGAAGGTCGGAACGCGGTCCCACAGCCACATAAAGCACCTACCGTCTTTCCAGCCTCCTCCCACCTTTCCAGCCTCCTGCAGCCTCGAGGTGCCATTCCCCCCTTGCCCCCACGATCCCTCAAAATCCATGGAATGGGAAGAAAAAGAAGCAGGATGAAAAGAGGTGGAGAGGGTCTGCACTGGCAGGAAGGTGGAGCTCTTGAGTCAGTCTTTTTCTTCTTCTTTTTTTTTCTTCTTTTTTTTTTTTTTTTTTTTTTTTTTTTGTGTTCCTTCAGCACCGCTCCAGTTTCGAATTCCCAACTCCCCTCCTTCACGCCCTTCTTGACTCCTCCACGTCAAAACTCCAAGATGAATCAGCTTTTTAGCGACTCCTCCTCAGTTCCAGAGCTTTTTCCTCCTCCAAAACCTGTATTTGCTCCGGATAGAGAGGAGCCCTGTCCAGAGAGACAGCAAAGGGTAGGATATAACCCCTGTACTCTGCCCTCATGAGATCCCATCAGGAATACTGTATCCAGATCTGGAGTCCTAAGCACATGGATGGCAAGAACCTGCTGGAGAAGGTCCAGAGGAGGACACAGAGATGCTGCAAGGGATGGAGCCCCTCTGCTCTGGAGCCAGGCTGGGAGAGCTGGGAATGTCCAGCCTGGAGAAAAGAAGGCTCCAGGGAGATTTCAGAGCCCCTTCCAGTGCCTGAAGGGGCTCCAGGAGATCTGGAGAGGGACTTGGGACAAGGGATGGAGGGACAGGACACGGGGAATGGCTTCCCACTGCCAGAGGGCAGGGTTAGGTGGGATATTGGGAAGGAATTCTTCCCTTGTGAGGGTGGTGAAGCACAGGCTTCCCAGAGAAGCTGTGGCTGCCCCTGGATCCCTGGAAGTGTCCAAGGCCAGGCTGGACAGGGTTTGGATCAACCTGGGACAGTGGAAGGTGTCCCTGCCCATGGCAGGGGGGTTGGAATGAGATAATCTTGAAGGTCCCTTCCAACACAAGCCATTCCAGGATCCTGTGATGGGAAGGACGGAATTCTCCCACCTCAGCCCCGTTTGGTGTCTCCCATGCTGGGATAATCAGGACAACCTTGGGATGCCAGTGAGGAACATCTGAAGAGCAAACGGGAGATTTGGCACAATTTCCCTCGGTTTTCCAAACAGCTGAAACACGGAAAAGCCCCTCCCGGGCCTGTGCAGAGACAGGCAGATCCTTAGGGAACAGCAGGAGCTGGGACATGGGTGAGAATGTGAGGAGAAATGGGAATGCCAGGCAGGAGGAACGTGCAGGTTTCTTCTGTGACCCCTGGCTGTGCAACATGCCCCGGGCCCCAAAATATTCCCTGTCACCACTGGAGCCCTCCCGTGCCAAAAACCACTTGCAAATCAGGCTGAAAAATATGGATTGCAGTGGAAATGGTAGTCCAGCCTGGAATTATCCAGAGAAAAGGAATGGAACTCCCGAGCCCAACACTGTTATTCCACATTTGTCTTACATTCCCCAGGGAATTTAATCCCCTTCCCCCGTGGGATCCAGCTGGGATCCCCATAAAATCTTTAAACAAAAATTAGAATGACGTAACTTTGCAGAGCTGAATGCTGGGAGAGCGGAGGGAAATCTCCAGAGCACCCAGCCCTGTGTCTGTCTGTCTGTGTGTGCATCTGTCCGGAGGCGGGAGCAGAGCTGGATCCCTGGGAGTGCAGGAAGAGGAGCAGCTGCCCACGGACACCCACACAGGGCCCTTTCTGTGCCCAAAATAGTCGCCCTCTGCCACAAGGAAGAGTGCAGGCTCCAAGGCCAAATCCCATCTCCATTCCCAGCAGGGTCACGGGCAAGTCAAGGATATTTATGAGCTATTGAAGACAAAGACAATCCCTGTTCTTTATCCATCCCCAGGAAGAGATGCCAATGGCCTTGAGATGAAATGTAGGAATTTAACCCTCCTTTACTCCCTAAATTCGGTCTGTCCTTTTATCCAGCCCACAGCCCGCAGCCCTGAGCTTGGAACACAATCAGGAATTTTCCTTCCACACAAAACAAGTGTTAATATCTGGACTATCTGCAGAACCACCCAAAAATCTCCTTCCAAGAGTATTTTTTTTTATTAATTCCATATATTTTTTATTAGAGTATAAGAAACAAGATGGAACATACACTTCACTTATACTTAGGTTAATATATTTAAAGGGATGGATGCTTCTTTATCCCACTTATCCCATTACAATAAAGATAATACACAGTTACAAATCTCACGGATAGGGATTAGTAAAATCAACATTTCAGGGAAACCACCTCGGATCACCCAAGAAAGCTGAAATAAAACGTGCCAACATTTTTTTTTTCCCTGCAACATTTTATTGGCTTCATATATTTTCATTCGATGAAACAGGAGGATTAGGGCTGGGAAACAGTGCTCCCATGGAAAATGTTGGACTTGGGAAGCCTCTTAAGCCTTTTATTTCTCAATTTCCACAATCAGAGCAAAGCTGCACGAATTAAAACCTTCAATCTGTCTCTGCTGCTGCTGATGATTCTCTGCTTTGGGTGCAATTATTCGGTTTGAGGCAGCTCATCCGCCTTGATTTCGGAGATTTGGACTTCAAAGTCCCTCCACCAAGTCTGGCAAAAGCCAGTAGGTGGCAGGACCAACCCAGGGCTTTGCTTCCCCCGGGCACCATGGGCATCCCCAAAATACAAAACTGAGCATTTCTGTTCCCATTCCCGTTCAACAGCCTCAGAGAGGGGTGAAGTAACTCCTTCAGGACCAAGGACCCAGAGCCGCCCTCATCCCAAACAGCTGAGACCAACCGGAGCAAGGGAAAGGGCCCTAAACCTCCAGGCATCCAGATGTGCACCACATCTGCTTTTTCCAGAGGGCATGGATCCTAAAACTCATCCCATGGACACACAGACACCCCCACCAGAGCCTCCCACATGAGTGGTGGGACCACAGCCTCCTTTTTTTTCCCAGACCCTCCTTTTTTCATGGCAAACGAAGTCCCTGGGAGACAAATCCCTTCAAAAAAGCCCCAAATTGAGCAAACCAACACCAATCCAGGACATCCTTGGAGTAGCAAAGTGGATCCTTGGAGTAATGATTAAGAAACTGATCCTTTGTTCTGTTGGAGCAAGGAAGTCACGTCAGGTTTGTGGTTCCCAAAAGAAATTTTGCCCTTAAAAAAAAAAAAAACAAAAAAAAAACCCCAAAAAAACCAATTCTCAAAACCAGCTGGAAGAACTGTGCTCATTTTGAAGTCCTTCTCTTGGGCAAACAGCAAACCCCCAGATCCTGGGTGGCAGGAGCTGATGCCACAATGGATTTTGAGCATTTTTGGACAGTCCACAAAAATTTGAGCCCTTGGTGGGGTAGTGGGAGATGGCAGCAGCTGCTGGTGAATTACAGCCATTTCCAGGATGGAAGCACTGAAACCATTTTCTCAGGAACATGCTCCAAAGACAGCAGGTATTTCACTTTAGCTCTTCATTTCCAGTAAAAACTCTTCCAGGATATTTTATGCTTCTAGGGAGCCAAACCTCCTCTGCTCATAACCTCCTGACTTGTCAGAACAGGTGAATATCTGAGTTTTCTGCTCAGATTTTGATCTCTTAATTCCACAGAAACACATCCAAAGCACTTCAGGGCTGTCCCACCACGGCCCTCAAATTCCAAATCCAGCATTTGGTTTAACAACCCACCAGTCTGAACACTTCATAAATCCCGTGGTTTTCCTACTTAGCGTCTTAGTATTAATGGTTTTAATTACCTCACCTGCCCATTTTTAGGCCTGGGTTTTACAACAGACAAGGTTCTCGTCAGATTTGTCATTCTGGGAATTTGGGGGCAAAAAATAAACCTAGAGTAGGAGCAGGAATAGTGAGAGTTGGCATGAGTGATGAGAAAGTGCTTCAACTGTGACAAGCTGTCACCCCCTCCTTCTCTCAAACACACGTGGATCTATCTAAGAGATCGCTGCCAGGAAAGGAAATACTGAAAATACCCCTTTTTCCACATTCTAGATTAGAGTACATGGGAAGGGAGAGACAAAAAGAGAGCGAGGAAGAAAAACAAATCTCCATGTGAAATTCACCCAAGCAACCAACCCTCAGCTCAGTCCCCGAGCAATTCCGTGAATGTAATTTGTTATTTATGGGGATAAGCAGCCTCTGGATGCTCCTCCCATGAGCCTTTGCTCCCTGGCACAACCAAATCCCTGGCATTGGCCAAGGAACCCCGAGAAAGGAAGGAGATGGCCCTTGGAGGAGACAACCAGGGCCCTTGGAGGAGACAACCAGGTCTTCAGCCCATGGGGTTGTCCAGTGTGGCATTGTCAGGTTCCTCATAAAAGCATGGATGGACATCAGGACACAGCTGATGGCTCTGAAGTTCAGCTCTTTGCTAATCGAGTCCCAAACTAACCCCAAAACCTTTTTCCAGATGGCCAGAAAAGACAGAGCCCCCTAAATTCAATGTAGAGTGCTCTGGGTGCCACCTCGGTGTCACAGCAAGTGCTGAGGGACAAACGAACCCCAAAAACCGAGGTTTTGAACCCTTTTTGGAGGAAGGCTGAGGCACAGGGAAGCTGGGGAATATTCATCTCAGTTTAGGAGGGTTTTTCCCCAGTTTTCCCTGTGCTCCACGTGCATAGCAGAGGTTTGTGGAGCACCTCAGGCCCCAAGGACGCAGGAGGATGAATTATCCAAAGGAAGGCACATCCAAGGACCAACACAAGTGATGCATTCTTCCCAAACTAACCACTAAATTGCAGATCACATCCCACTGACCCACCCCTCCTGTTGGAAAAGCTGTCATTAACATCTGCGTCACTTTAATTAAAAGAAGACGAGAAGGGAGGGGGGAAAAAAAACCATAAAACCACTTTTGTTACCAATATTTCTGTACAGCTGCAGCCACCTTTCATCTATCACTCCTTGAAGAGGGGACAGAGGTTTGTGGAGCTTTTGTTTGGGTTTTGACACAGAACAGGAGAAGCAGGTAGAAGGCTTGGCTAAAGTGTGCCAACACCTGGGTTTTGCTGCCAGAAATAGAAAAAAAAACTGCCCAGTGCACCTCTGATCAATCAGTGGAAGTGACAAAAAGCTTGAACGTGGCAGTTTAAGGCTGAGTTTTGGCTTGGTTTGTGTCGAGCAGGTCCACAGGCAAGCAGAGTAGGCAGGACTGATGACACAGAGAGGGCAGGAGGACACATCTCCCACGGGACAGCTGAGAACTTCTGGGAAAAAAACCTTGCCAAAATACCTGGGAAGATCCTGGGAGCTGAGGGACAGCAGATGTGGAAGGCTGGGTGGTGAAGTCACCTCCAGCAGTCCATGGGCACCATCAGGCATCGAAGGTTGGACCTAAAGATCTGGGAATTGACATCTTCTCCTCTGACTTCACCCAATTTTTGAGACCTGTTGCCCGTGGCGATTCAGGTATCGCCATTGCAGTGGCCACCACGACAAGTCCAAAGTGGGGAAACTGAGGCACCGAGCCTTTGCAAAATGCAGGTTCACCTCAGAGTCCTGCTGCCAGGGTAATTGCTCCGTTAGAGTTGACTCAGACCCCAAAACCTGGCATTTATCACTAAAATGCACCTGGAAAAGTCATTCCCAAGGGATGTAGAACAAGCTGGCCCAGAGGTTTTTATCAGCAAGGACAGCAAGAGGGAGGAGATGGATTTGCTGCTCACAACTGGAAAGGATGTGGAGACAAAGCGCCCAGAAGCTGCTCGAGAGGGTGAGGGACCCTCGTGCTGGGTACAATATTGGGATTTTCCATGAAAGAGTTCCTAATCCCTGGAGCAAGGAAACATACACACTTCCCATCTCAGGTAACAACAGGAGCAAGTTTATTCAGGTCTGGCACTTACAGAACTTGGAAGGACAAGGTACACGGCATTGGTTTTCCAGAAAAGTCAGCCCAGGATCAGAAGAAACGAGACTATTTTATAAAAAGAGACTGCAGCTGCGAGGGGCCAGGAATGTGTCTCCCTTTGGATCCTGCATTCCTGCTGCCTGTGCCACCCACGTGCTGGAGCAGACCTGGTGGTGCTTGGGGTGAATCTGTTCTCAGCGAGTCCCAGCCTGGTTTAACTTTAGAAATGGGGGTGCGGGAGGAGGTGTTATTAATAGGTAGAAAAAGCAGAAACCCTTCCAAAATTATCCACCTTGGCCAAGGAGGAGCGAGAGTGCAGCGGGAGACGTCCACAGGAGGAGGAGAACAGCTCGGCCAAACCGCCCAGGTCTCCAATGCTTGGAAGAGCAAAAAAAGTCTGGGAAACAATCACCTGGGAAGCCTGCTGAGAAATAGAGGATCTCCTTGCAGACGGCAACAGAGAAGATATTGGCTAACGAGACCCGTGAGAGGCGGCTCTTCCTCAGGCAGCTCCATCACTGGCGAGCCTGGAGGACGTAGATGAAGCTGACGAGAATTCCCAAGGCCAGGATCGTGTAACTGGCTCGGACGCTGCTGGAACCGCTGATGTTGCAGAGGAAGGACTCGCAGCAGTGAACGGAGGCGGCCGCTATTCCCAGGTTGATCCCGGCGCTGGGGCAGATGGGAGAGCATCCCTTCGAGATGGACTGGCCGGATTTGCCACCTGGGTTGGAGAGGAAGGAAAAGAGGCAGGTTTAGAATGTTGGTTTGGGTTTCTGATCACCTGCTCTTGCCGAGGAATGACAGCACTGGAAGAGCCGCGGCAGCACAGGCAGCACGGGGAGGATGGGGTGCTCCAGAGAGGATGAAGTGGTTCTCGGAGACAGGAATCCCAGCCAGCCCCTCTTATCAAGGATCACCCATGATAAGCTCCCACAAACACCCCAGAGACTACACAACAGCCCAGGGACACCCCTTTGCACTGGATCATGTTCAGCCGCAACAGCCCCAGCGAGGAATCCCAAAAATCCCTCTTGAGCTTCACTCTGGGGCTCCTCAAGGGAGACAGGGAGCACTGGGGACACACTTGGGAGCCAAGTCTGCATTTCCAGAGAGGCACAGCCCACGTTAAGAGGCAGGAAAGAGGAAACCATTAGCACTGGGCTACGAAGGGAAGTTTATAAAAGCTTCCAGTCTCTGTTTGTGCACATCTGACCCACCCACGCTGCAGACTTGGGCATGAAATTCCCCCTCCTCCTGCCAGGGAGAGTCAGGATGGGCTCTGGCTCCCACAAAGGCACCAGGAGATCTGCCAGAGCATCCTGCCTCCCTCGGAGCAGCAGCTGGGAAGGACAGAACCCCCCCAGATCTCTCCAGGTACTCAGGAAGGAAACCTGCAACCCTCCCTTCCCGCCTCATCCACGGAAAGTGAAGCAAAGGTGGGACTCGGGGACGAAGAACCCAAACACGAGGCAAAAAATCAGCAGGAATAGCAACCCTGGAGCCTCCCACACAGGGAGCTTGCAGCATCCTCCACGCTTTCACTTATTCATCAGCAAACACCCCGCCCCCAGCCTGAAATTCCCCCCGGACTCGCGGGCATCGGTGCAGGCACGTGGGCTTTAACGTGACTCCTCCTGGCAGCGCGTCCCTCCTAAGAATTCCCGTGGGATGGTCCGACACTCTAGTTGCTAAGCAGAACTTTCCCTTTTTTCCCTCCCCAGCCAGAAGGCGGCAAAGCCTCGCTGCAGCTCAGCAGGTGACCCAGGAGGGGCAGGAGGAGGTGCTGTCACCACTCACCGAGTCCCACTCCGACGTACGTCGTCACGCAGTGCTTCTCATTCTCTCCACACTGGACAGGCGTCAGGCAGGCCCAGTTGGAGGAGGCATCCGAGCAGGAAAAGCAGATGAGCGTGTGGGCTGCAAGAGAAAGGCAAAGCTCGTTTAGGGGCTGGTGGGAAGATGTCCTCACTTGGAGGTCCCCACCTCTGTCCCACGGGACGTCTTGCATCTGCCCACAGACACACTTTCTGTTTCAGTTTTACCGACCTGCAGAAGGGGATTATTTTTTTCCCCAAAAAGTTGGCCAAGCGAAAGGTTCAAGCCTGAGGGAGGCATTTCAAGCTCTTATCAGCTAAAGCTGATACAACCACAGCCTAGCACTTCCTGTTTGCACTAAGAATGTGTCCGAGCTACAGCTGCCAACGTGAAATCAAACTCCAGAAGCGAATTTTTGAGGTTTGGGCTCATTCAGCTCAACCATCACAGACATGGTGCCCCTGCTTGGGGCAGGGGGGTTGGAACTGGATGATCTTTAGGTCCCTTCCAAGCGAAACCATTCTGATTTTATGATTCTGTGACACTGATGGGAAGTGCTCCAGGTGTGACCACAGGTTCAAACTTTCCATGACCCAGCTTTGGGCACCAAGATCAGGCCATGCTTGAGCTGGAGCATGTGGTAGAAGTGATTTTTCAGCTGCAGAAAGCTCAAAACCTGCAAGACCGGCAGGCCCCTAAAATTACAGACTCATGGAATCATTTCAGGAAAAGACCTCCAAGATCTTTGAATCCAACCATTAACCCCGCAATGCCAAATTTGGCACTAAACCAAGTCTTTAGGCAACACAGCTGCACAATTTTTTGAACACTTCCAGGGATGGTGATGGTTCCAAATTTGACCAGTGAAGGAATTTTTCCTCATTTGCAAACTAAATGTCCCCTGGAGCAACTTGAGGCCATTTATGGCTTATCCTGCAGCAGCAGGATGGACTAGCTGGCTGCCATCCTTCACCCCTCACAAAGAGGAATGATTGGAAAACAGCATTTGGGGTGGGAAATGGTTGTGGAGACAGCCCGGACCGGAGACTCAGCAGGGCCGTGGGCACTGTGGTCTCTATATTTTACATGCAAGAGCATCACATCCACGCTGCAGTTGTTGACCTACATATGCAGACAGATCAGGTCTGTTCCCAATGTTCCACGGACTCGGGATTTCGGAGCTCCCAGGCAGCCCTTCCACGAGGCACCACCTTTCCCTCCCTGTGTTTGTTTACGGGATGCAAAACAGGGCGGGGGCTGATTCAGGGTGGGAAGTGCGAGGCCTCCTTCAGCCCCACCACAAACGGATCGTCAAAGAATCATGGAATGCTGTTGGGTTGGAAGGGAGCTTCAGGATCACTCAGTTCCAACGCCCTGCCACGGGCAGGGACACCTTCCACTATCCCAGGTTGCTCCAAGCCCCCTCCAACCTGGCCTTGGACACTTCCAGGGATGGGGCAGCCACAGCTTTCCTGGGAAACCTGTGCCAGGGCTCACCACCCTCACAGGGAAGAAGAATTTCTTCCCAATATCTGACCTAAACCTACTCTCTTTCAGTTTGAAGCCATTCCTGCTTGTCCTATCCCTGTAAAAAAAACCCTCTCCAGCTTTCCTGTAGACTCCCTTGGACTATTTTCCTAAGGAAGTGAAGCAGGGCAAGCCCTGGGAAAGCTCCTGGAGGCTCAGCAGTTCCTGACACGGATATTTTGAAAAATTATTACTTGGACAAATATTGCTCAGCATCTGTCCCACTCTGCCATATCAATGCACTATATCTCAAGGTTCTTCTCATTCCTGTTTCTCTCAGGAAAATAAAAGGTTTCTACAAGAAAAATGAGAAAAAAAAAATCAATTGCTCTCAGAGGAATGACTTCTGAGCAGCCTCAGCCAAGGAGGGGAAAGAAAACAAAATATAATCTCAGAGAGACAGATTAAAGTGGGTTAGTGGGAGATCCTGAATGTCACAGCAGAGCAGCCAAATCTCTGCTTTGGAGTGGAAGCCAACACCACAACCCCCCAAGCAGGAAATTCCTGGACTGGCTCACGCATCCTCCAAGGATCCTTACTCTGGCAATGATCTCTACAACAAACCCAGGTTACCTGAGCACACCAACGCAGCCACCACAACCCACAGCACCGGGATTACAGGGCCACCAGCTGAGTCAAAACCTCCAGCAGAGATTCCTCAGTGGATCTCTGCATTTAGGAGATGGGGAGGAGGATGCGACCAACCACTGAGTCATTGCCCCACCCTGGGTTGGCCACAACTCCGTGCGGGACCTCGGAGTGAAGCCCAGTTCTGCTCCCCAATCTCAGGTGACCCGTCCCAAACTCTTCACAACCACCCCGAGGAGGCAAATTGACTCATCCCAGGAATCCTCAGCAATCAGGAATGAAGTGGATTACAGGCTTCCTCCTCTGGGCATTCTGGCAGGACAGATGTCCCCATATGTATTTGCTCACTGCACTGAAGGCACGAGTGGTGCAATGCTGTTCATTACAGGTGCCAGGAACAAACACACCAGAAATCTTTGGACATGACATAAAAGTGCTGTTGGGCATGAAATTCTCTGCCACGTGACTCAATCCCTGCTCCTGCCACTGCATCTCATACCTGTCCCTATGTTTTTCATTGTCACACCTACCCATTACCCCTTGTCTTGACAGAAAAAAAAACCTTCCAGGAGAGGCAGAGTTTAAGAAAGGAAATACGTGGTCACATTCTGCCCCAAAAAAACACCCACTGCAGAGTTATGAGAGCACAAACAGGCTGAGCGGTTTAGACAAAAAGCACAAGAGGGGTGGCAGAATTAATTTCATGCAGCTGTAGACAGAGCAAAGAGTTGCAGCTCAAGGTTACAAGAAAAGAGAAAAAGGCAAGAAAAACCCCAAGACTGAACAATGCAAAAGAGAAGCCTTGTTTTCACCAGTG
Source organism: Nicator chloris (assembly GCA_013400495.1). Taxonomy (NCBI): domain Eukaryota; kingdom Metazoa; phylum Chordata; class Aves; order Passeriformes; family Pycnonotidae; genus Nicator; species Nicator chloris. The sequence goes on from WAAE01020922.1 coordinate 81,821, forward strand.
GAAGAATTTATGTGTTTATTTGTTTGCTGCTTGGCTTCTCGGAGGAACAAAGAGCTCCCAAAACAGAGCAGGGCATTTGGGGGAATTCCTTCAGATAAGGGATTGAATCATTCTTGCAAAGACGGGGAAAAAAACGCCTTTAAAAGCCCACTCTGGAGCTCGGCAGCACCAGGAAGATGCTGTTGCTTCAGCAGCTTTTCCATTCAGCCCCGAGGCTGCTTTTCCATTCTTAGGCAAAATCCTTATCAAGATCCACCGGCAAGATCTTTGAGCAGGGGGTAAAGCTCTTCTGTGAAATCCCCCCTGGGGTATGCTGGAAGTGTTTGGGGATAAAACCATCGGCGACAAAGCCTTTTGCCTGGATAAAAACTTACTTTTAAAGCTGAAAGGGTTGTGTTTTTTGGGGGGAGGGGGAGAATGAAACCCTTCACCGCCTTGGCCTGGCCCGCCCATCCTCCCAGCTGGAGCTGAGCACAAGCCAGCCGGGCTCTGCCCGAGACTCAACGCTTCAATTGCCACTTGCTTCCCTGATCCCCCTGGGAGGCGGGAATGGGAGGAAGGGCAGCAAACAGCCAGCTTCATCTCAGCGGTGCCCTCAGAAAACAAGAGGGGACCCTGCTTGCTGAGCAGGGGCTGGGAGAGCTCAGAACTCTCCCGTTTGCTCTTTGTTTGGCTGCTCCAAGCAGCGACATATGGGAACAATACGTGGTTCTGCACGGCCCCGAGGAGTTTGGATAGTGAGGAATGGAGTCGATGGGGAAGGAGGGGATGGCTGGCCCTGCGACTTGGGCAACTTGGCAGTTTAACACACAGCAACAGGGGCGGCGTTCTCCCCAGGTTCGGCGGCAGCCGCACAGGGCATTTGTCCCTTAGGGGTCATCGCGCCCCGCACCGGCCACGGCAGGCGGCCCCGAAGGATGCTCGGAGGGGGCAGCAGGAGCCAGAATCACGAGTGGCTCTGCCCTGACTTTGCTCCATCAGCCATTGCCGGGGCTGGGCTGCCTCTCCCCTCCACCCTCCTTCCTCTCGGCTGCATCTCAGCCCATCCCAGCGCCGTTATCCCGGCTGGCTGCGCCGAAAAAGGGGAGCGGAGCCGGCCCTGCTCTTTGTTCCAGCCGCAACTGGGAAAAGCTCCAGGATATCCACCCGCACAGCCGGAGATGCTCACCTATTCGCAGAGGCGGAGAAGCCCCGAAGTTCCTGCTTCAGGAGGGACACTGCTGCGAGGCAGGTCTTGGAAAGACACCCCCGCATCCCGCTCCGAACCACAACGCAGCTCAGGGCTATGCCCCCAACCCTTTCATCCCCTACAAACCTCCAACTTCCACAGCCTACCCGGCAACACGCATCACTCCCCCAACCCCCAATTTGCTCTCTGGCGAGGGACAAGCGGCGAGGCGATGGTGGCAGGGGCACCCCCTTCCCTCACCTCTCTCCACGCACAGCACCGCGGCCAGCACGGCGAGCAGGAGCGCCTTCATGGTGCGGACGGTGTGGCCGGAGAGATGCGCAGGGCGGCTGGAGCAGCTCAGGGCTGGCGGCAGGGCCGGGCGCCGGGGGTGGGGAAAGGGCGGTGGCTCCGCCCCGCGGGCCGGGCCCGGCCCCCGCGCCGCCTGCCCCCTCCGCCTCCCCGGCCTCGCCTGGTTTCGTTTCCCCGCTGGTGAGAACCGGGGCCGGGAAAGGGTGACTGGGAGGAACGTGTCGGCATGGCAGCGGCTGGCCGAGGGGAAACAGAGCCAGCTTTCCCCTAGCCGTGCCCCAAGAGGCCTTTTCCAGCCCCCTTTCGGGTCCCCTCTGTTTCCCTGAAGGAAGAGACGGGAGTAGGGGGCTGCCTGTATGCTGGACCCCACTGATCCAAGTCCAATCCCTCCAACTCAGGTTATTCTGGGATTCTGTGATTCTCTTGACTCCCTCTACCCACAGGACCTGCTGAGTTCCTGCCTCCTCCGTGCACCTCCTCTCACAGATCCCGAGCTCACGCACATCCTCCTCCACACATTCTAAACCACCCTGTACACGCACATTCCGTGTATCCGGGGCTCCCTGCGTGGATCTCCTGCAGGCGAGACTCCCCCGAATACAGAACCTGTCCCTGCATGCAATGCCCCTTCAGGTCTGACCCCTCTGCAAGCACAGCCCCCACTCAAGATTCAAGCACATAAAGAACCAACTCCCCCATCTGTTGACCAGAGCCTAAATTGGATTAGACATAGAGGATTGGGAAGCTTGAAGAGCCCAGCAGCTGGGGTGGCATGGGACAGCCTGTGTTGCTTGGCAGGATGAGTCTTCAGACTGTAAATAAGTCCCCTGATGTTGGAGTGTCCCAAATTCAGAAGGTCCCATGGACATAACTAAATCCTCTAGGAAAAGGGCTGCAGGAGGGGCAGTGGGGGAGGGCCCCTGTGAAACTGGCTGTCAGGAAAGCCTGGGAATGGAGAATAAGGCTGGTGAGCCAGCAGGAAACAAGCAGGCTTGACAAACTCTGTGCCACAGATGGGTTTAATTCTGCAGAGTCAGCATTTCTTGGCGAATGCATCTGTCAGGAGAAATTCCGGCTCCTGTCTTGTCGGAGGCATTCAGAGCACTCTGCCTGGGAAGCAAACCCATGCCTGCAAACCCCTGCTTCCCTTTTCTTTCCTGTGGCTCAGTTTTATTTGTCACTGCCAGGTACTCTAGCAGGAACTGACTTCCGAGCAGTTTCTGTGGTCTCATATCTTCCACTGGAACATGCCGCTGGGACAAATCAACTACTAAAAAAATGGGAAGTTTCAGCTCTGTGGTAACTTGAGAAAATGTAATTCAGACACATTTACAAAACCCCTGTTTCGTATAGGCCAAGGAAGTAGATTTTGGTTTGATATTGGAAAGGAATTCTTCCCTGTGAGGGCGGTGAGGCCCTGGCACAGGTTGAAGAAAGCCCAGAGAAGCTGTGGCTGCCCATCCCTGGAAGTGTCCCAGAAAGACTTGGATGGATCTTGGAGCAAACTGGGATAGCGGAAGATGTCCCTGCCCGTGGCAGGGGGCTGGAACTGGGTGATCTTTAAGGTCTTTTCCAACCCAGATTTGGGATTTTATGATACACTCTCCTCATCCCCAAGAGAAGAGTACAAGGATCTACAGCTTCCTGGATTTCTCCCACACTTAAATTCAACATTACCAGCCCCATTTTTTTTTTCCTGAAGAGGGCCTGTGTGTTGATAAGAAGGAAGAGAGAGGACCTAAGAGTCACAGAGGTGACAATCCAGCACGGGATCTGGAGTCATCCCGATACTGCTGGAATGGCTGGGCGGGAACAGCAATAATGACAGGGTGCTGCAAAAGGAAGAGGTGACCAGAGCCACCAGGGACCAGTTTTCTGTGGTGGGAATTACACCAGGTAAGGAAAGAAGCCCTTCTGAGATCTCCATGATCCTTTTAGGTCCCTTCCAACTCAGGATATTTTATATTCTATGGCCTAAGCTCATCTCCCACCTCCCCCCCCCAAAGGTTGTTGTGTGGGAGAGACTGCAGAGGTCAACACAGCAGCTCTGCTGGCAGAGATTTCTGTTCTAGTCCAGCCCACACTGCCCTGAGTGCTCCAGCCTCTTCTTGCAAGTTTGGAGGTCAGTGGAGGACTTTATTAAATCATTGGCTTCATATTATGAGTGCAAGGCCAAAAAAGATTTCTTCACAAAAAGAAGGGTGAAGCAAGCGAGGCAGCAGGGGTAGAGTCCAGCACCAGGAATGTGGCCTGTGCTGGGGAAAGGTGGAGACAGCTACAAAAGCATGCCTGAGGGAGAAGGAGATAAGGAAGTGGCTGGATCAGAGGGTAAACTGGTGCTAGAGTAAGTATTTCATTGTTGTGACACGCTGGGAAGGAATGGGTACAGTTAAAATCAGGAAATGATGAGTGTGACAGGTGCTTTGATAGGTCAGGGCAGCAGAGATGGTGCAGAAATTAAACCTAGACTAACCAGGCCTGCAAGGGTTTGATGTTGAACAGGGACTGGACGAGTTAAAGCTTGAAATTCAGGGTCAGTAAAAGCTTGCTCAGCTTCTATGGAGCCAGGTGGGACACAGAGAGGTTCCTTCCCCACCACGCTTCTCTTTCAGGGTTTGTGTGAGACTTCCTGGGCCTGGCTGTGCACGTGAGGCACCAAAACCTCAGAGGAATTTGCAGATGAGACATTTCCCCCTGTCAATGGAGCAGAACTGCTCAAACCACTTTCCTCCGATGACACAGGAAGGTGACAGAGTCCTTTTTATTCAGTAATGACATCATGCTCTGGAGTTGGGAATTATTCAGATTTCTTCCAGAGAGGGTTGGAACTGCTCTGTAGGAGAGTCCCATCTCACCTGCCAAAACGTGGAGATTCAGTTTGGCAGAGGGCTGGGAGGACGTGGGAGAGCAGGAACTCAGGATCTCCATCCTCGCTGCTTCCTCTCGTCCCCAAAATTCTCTTTGTCCGGAGCACTTTGCTGCAGCATAGTCTGGGCATGAAGGTGCTCCTTGCCCAGGTGCTGGCACAGCCCCCTGTGCCAGCACGGAATGCTGGAGCTGGGAATCACCATCCCTGGAATTCCTGCTGCACCTGGCTGAATGAGAGGCCCAACTCCATATCCCAGCCCTTCCTCATCCTCCCACCCTGGATGCTCCTCCTCCTGAAGTCCCTCCTGATCTCTCTGGATCAAAGTTGCCCAGAAGACCCTCAGGATCATATTTGGAGCATCCACGGGTGCTCTGGACATAGATTTTCCGTGGGCAAACCAAGCTGCAGGTTATTATTTACTGTCTATGGTGCCAAACAGGTCACTGTCCTCTACCACCTCTGCTGCATCCTGTGGGGAAACACCTGGGATTTCTCTCAGGTAGCTGCTGAGATTCCTGAAAATTCCTGAAATAAATGTGCCCAACCAGATCTTTGGCCCACGCCATTTATTATATTTTTTATAGAAAAAGGAGTAAAACCTTTATCTGCCCCCTCCAACCACAACCTGCAGTCAGTGTCTGGCTGTCAGATTGATGAACTTTAACTTCTGGCTGACATCCACGTTTCCTTTTCCCTTTCCTGCCCAAGCCTAAGGTGAAAGTGGATTGCTGCCTGCTCAGCTGGTGTTGGAATTCTCACACTTCCTCCTTCCAAAGTCTGCGTGACTCACCCTCAGCCGTGCTTGTTCTGACAGGAAAACAACTGTGACTCTTTAAGAAGAGCTTGTTTCTCAGGCAAAAACTTTAATTCACCTGAGCAGTCTCAGCAGGGCCCTCCTCAGACTGTTCTAATGGCTCCAGGAACCCCCTTTAAGCTTGAGCCTAACCCCTTAGGCCCTGCAAGTGTCCCTGTCTCCAGCCATGTCCTGGATGGACCTTGGCCGTGTGCTGTGGTTTGTCTCCACCTGTTTCTGGCCTCAGGTTGGGAATTTTAGGGTTAGAATTGATGATCCTTTTTGCTCTTCCAACTCAGGATATTCCATGATTGCCTTCTCCAACACTAATCCTTAACTATGTTATGTCCATCCCTGTCTCCAGGCCTAATTCCATCTCCCAAGTGAACTCTGGACTTGTTTTATAGCTTTTTTTCCCCACTCTTCGCCTTTTTTGTGCCATCAGAGGTTCTGGACCACCTGCAAAATTTCCTGGGCACCTCCTCTCCCACAACAGGTGCCTCATCTCTGTTTTTTTGGGGGGAGGGAAGAGGCTTTTCAGACCTTTCCCTTATTCCTTCCACCAAAAAAATGCACTTTTCTATGGACAAGGAATTCACCAAGCTCTAAGGAGGCAGCACAAAAACATGCTGAAGCTGTAGGCAAGGTGATAGACTTATGGAGGTTTGTACTGGAAATGTTAAACCTGGTGTAAAAAATGTAGGAATGGGAATGTTCCGGGGTGTGGAAGAACCAGAAGAAGCAGCAGAGCAAAGGGCAAAAGGAGAGGCATTTGCTGATTGCCGTGGAGCACCGTGCCTGTGTTCATTCAAAAGTAGAGAAAGAACAAGCTGACCTTGGATGGGAAACTCCAGAGCACTAAGAGCAGGGTGGGAGCCATAAAACACTCAGATAAAGTAAACAAAAGGGCTGGAATATTCAGGAACTTCATCTAAAAGAGGAAGAACGGAAGAGAAAGTGAGCAAAGACAGCATCCTCTCTCCAAAAGCTGTAACAAACAAGTCCAAAATTGGGGTTTTTTTGCTCTGCCTTCCACCTTTTACCTTCACCTCGTGCTCAGCCTTAAAGACACAAGGAGAATTGTGGGGCTTTCATCTTTTGGCTGCTGGTGGCACAGAAGTGACACAGGCCAGATGATCTGGGCGCACCCACATTGCTGCTTGTGATCCAATGAAATCCATGAGGAAGAGTGTGAAAGGCCAAATCCACTTCCTCCAAGATTTTTATATTATCAAAGCACTCTCTTCTCCCCGAAGATCTCGCAGGGAAGTTTTATTCCTCCAGTTCCCTGCGACTGCAGAAGGGAGTTTCTCATTCCCAGGAGCAGGGTTTGCTCGTTATCTAATTGCTGATTAACTTCTAATTCTGCATCCTGGAGCTGCAGGCAGGTCCCAGGTGAGCTGTTGTGAGCACTGGGCACAGAGCCAGGGCCTGTTCCTGCCCCTCCTGGACCAAGGAAAATTGTACCCCTGGCACCCCCAGTCCTTTGTGTGGAATTTAAGGACTTGCCTGAGTAAGGAATCAGCTGGAAAATGGGAAAACCATCATTCCTAGGCAGAGCTCTCTCCACCTTCTGCCTCAGCACTGCTTTGATGTTGACTGAAATCCCGGGACCCTTGCAGCCTGAACATCCTTTGGAGTGAAAGTTCCTAGGAGGAAGTTCTTTCCACATCGCTGGAAGAGCTTTGGGTCACTTCTGCTGTTCAGTCTTTGTCTTGGAGCAACGTGATCTCGTGCAAGGCGTCCCTGCTCATGGCCAGAGTGGTTGGAACGAGACCTTTTAGGTCCCTTCCAACCCAAAACATTCCATGATTCTGTGATAAAGCAAAGCCAGCCCTGAACACCCCAATTCTGCTCTGGTGGAGGCAACCAGCTCCACGTGGGAGTGACAGAAAGGTGCCAGAAAGAAGCAGGAATGGGAATGACCAGGAATGAGTTCATTCTCCAGCCCCAGTGGAGACACGAAGGAGATGCTGAGACTGGAGTTTTTCCACACTTTGATGAATCCTAATTATGGTACTAAAGCTGCTGCTTCTGGAGGCAGTTTCCCAGCTCTTCACCCTACTTCAGATGCCAGGAATTCCTTCTGATGCTATCTAAAATCCTCTTTGCTGCTGTGTGAAGCCTAACACAGAAAGTGGGAAGAACAAAGCAGGCTGACCCTTCCGTTTGGAGGATCTGGAAGGTTCTCATCCCATCACACACCAGTTTACACTTCCAAGTGCAATGTGTAAGATTTTTCCATGGAGTGCAGAATTCCAGCAAGGCTTCGTTTCGCATTTTTTTCCCAAAGTTTGACACTTGATAAACTTGTGATCCAGCACATCTTCTTTTCCTGCCAGATTGCTGCGAGGGAGATTCCCTCATCTCAGGTTTGTGCCCCATTAACTGGAGAGCTTTGTGCTTGTCCTTCCTAAATTACACCCTCTTTTCTCAGCCTACCACTTAAATTTACTGGAATCACCCAGAATTCTCCTGTTTGCAGATTGTCTCAGCTCGTCACCCGTGAGCTCAGTGAATTTATTGTCTAATACCTCATCCAAACCAGCAATTAAAACTTTGCATCCTCCCAGAGCCAAGAGGAGCCTTTTAATGGATCATTCCAGCCTGACAGCAAATTGTTGGCTGTGATTTGCTTGTGATTTCAGCCCCACTGGGTTTTCATGGCTTTGCTTCTGAGCCCCTCGCATGACACCGTGCCAAAAGCTTTATTAAGGCTGAGCTTTGTGACAGGTACCACTTTTACCCTCACAGATTTTGCTATCTTGTCACCCTCCTGTCACAAAATTCTTGCTGATCATCCCTGCCTCCTTCATAGCTCCTACACCATTGTTTGATGACCTGTTTCAGAGGTTTTTTTCCCCAGTCTGGCTTGGCTGCTCTGTGTGTCCCTAGAGAGTACCCTGTGCCCTTTATAATAATGGATTATTTCCACATTTCTTCATGGAAAGGCTTTGGATGTGGCACTCAGTGCTCTGGTCCCGTTGAGAAGGTGAGGATTGGTCACAGGTTGGACTCAATGATCTTGGAGGTCTTTTCCAACCTAAATGAGTCTGTGATTTGTTGATACTTTGTCTTCCAAAACACCCAGATTTCCCTGCTGCAAAGAAACAGGAGCAGGAGAAACAGGCTGGGTCTGGTAGCTGTGATGGATTTCTTTTCCCGATTTTCCTGGACACCACTTTGGTTGACAGCCCCCACTGATTTGCATATTTATGTTGAAAACATTAATTTTATTCACTTTTGATGTGTTAATTAGTTCATCTCATTAATATCTGTGGCAGCAAAATGGTTCTTGCTCTCGTGTTTGATGTGGTTGTGTCTCCACACCTGTTCTCCCTCTTACTCCACACGTGGAAGCACAGACACAACTCCTGACTCTGCAAGTGCAGCTCAAAGTCATGGGGTTGGAAAACAAATCCTACACTGAAGCTCCAGGAATCACCTGGAATTCTTCTCCCAGGCTGCTCAGCCTGGAGAGCACCAGCACCCAAGCCTCACACTGGAAAAGGGAAATGGGACTGATTCAATCCATGGGGGAAAAGGGAGATTTAGGCTTTGCCCAAACCTGAGCCACAGAAGCCTTGATCTTCTACCTGCACCTTCCTCCAGGCCAGGGAAGGGAGGAACCAGTGTAGAAAAGGAGCTGTGACCTCGGAATCAGCCCATTCCTCCCCTCCAGTCAAGGAGGAGAGTTTTAAATTGTCCCTCTTCCTTCTTTATTTGCAAGAGTTCCAGGGATTTTTCACTCAGAGGATCAGCACTGACAAAGTCCATCCAGAATTCCCACCTCCAGATTTTCTTTTCCATGACCTTCGGCTCCCACAACCGGGAGCTTTCAGTCCAGGAATTAGGTGGATGGACAAGACAACAATTAAATCCTGTTAAACACAATCCCTTCACCCCCAAGGAATCAGTCGGGATAATCCTGGTTAATCCAGCTGCTTTGGCATCCAGAAGTTTCAGGAAAAAAAAGGGTTCTTCTGAATTTGTAGACAATTCTAGGAAACCACTCTCTTTTGACCCTCTGGCAGCACTCAAAGTGCTGCAGTGAAAAGTGGGGGAAGAGCTGGGAATAAGGGTCTGCAAAAGATCTGGATAAGGTTTGTTCTCCCTCCTGAACTGTGCCCTTCCTCGTTCCCCACACCCTCACTGGACTTATCTCAACCCTCCACTTGCCACTTGCTCCTTCCCCTCCAGATGGTCTCTCCCACCAAGATTTTGCTTTCTCATGTCCAACGAAACTGGTTGAGATATAAATTGCTCCTTCTATTTCCTCTTTCTCCTGCCAATATGACAGGTGGTAAAACAGTAACAGCTTTGGCCTGGGGCCCAACTTTATTGGAGTTTTTTGACAGCACTTGAGGTCCTGCAGGGAAAAACTGTGCAGGGTATGGAGGACTTGCCCCTGGAGGACTTCTCCTGGAACTGGGATGCAGCAGAGCCACCACAGCCCTGCCGGTGCCTGCCCTGAGCAGCTGGACATCTCTTCCTTCTTTTTGGTTTAAAAACTTGTTCTTCCCCTTCTCCATCCTAATATTCCTTCCCTTTTGAGGTTGCCTTTGGTGAGAGAAAATTAGCCACAGGTTCTGCTGTTAATTTGGTCTTTTGACATCTGTCATCTCCAGGCACAGCTCACCAATCTGCTCAGTGGGGTGTCAGTGTCCTCTTGTCCCTGCCCACCACTGTGGTGTCACCTCTTTCATTTCTTTAGTTTCCCCTCCATCCGTTAAACAAAATATTTAAAACCAGTCACCAGATCCAGAACTCACAGCGCAAAACATCAAGTTTGATGTGGAATCTTTCATCCTCCTGGAAAAGCAGCGGCTCTGAAATCCAGGCTGCTGGATGAAATGCCCCAAAAAATCCACATCCTTCCACACGTGCAACCAAAACCCAGCAGAGTTCCAGGGCAATGCTTCAGAAAAAGCAAAATATCTTGTTTAACCATCAAACACGACAAAAGGACCGACACCTTTCTGTTGTTCGGACCAGCTCTGGTTTCTCCCAGGACACAGCTGAGCTAGGGATGCTGCCAGCATTTAATTTTCTCTTTCTTTTTTTTTTTTTTTTTCCCCTTTGGTTTTCTGTGCATTTTCCAGGAATGGGAGCTTGCAGCTTGACCCAAGAAGCTCTGAGCTGTTTGTGTGAGTCCCTGGCTGGCTGCCCTTCTTCTTCTCTGTGACAGCCCCAGGCCTCCTACAGAGCTTTTCTGTCTCCCCTCAGCTGCAGCTCCTGCGGGCAGAGGAGGGAGCAGAGAGCGTGGAGGGCAAAACCAAACAAAGCTCAGCACAATGGATGGTTTCTCTGCCAGGAACGTGGGTCTGCAGAAAGCCTCTCACAATCTCTGAATGACAGGGATTGGCAACAGCTGTGTGAGGTTGTTTTGGCCCTGGGAATAAAAAGAGGGGAATAGATATGGGGATGTCTTTTCCAGCTGGATGAGGTCCACCAGGAGGCAGTGTGAGAGCAACTCCCAGCTCAGCGGGCTGCTCCCATTCCTTCCCTTCTCCCTCCCACCTTCCTCTCTCAGCCACGTATTTCCCTCTCTGCCTTTCCCCCTTGTCTCTGATGAGAGAAGCTCGTTTCAAAACGGGAATGGGAGGAAAGAGCCTGAGGAGCCAGCAACTGCTCCCCACTGAGGCTGGAGACATGTCCACAACGCTGCCACAAATCAGCTTTACTTCCACCTGCTTGTTTATAAACAGATGTTTGATAACCAAACTCACTCTGAACAAATTCACCAATCACCCCCTGTGCTGACACAACTGTGGAGCCATTCCCTGTGTTTCAGGCAGCGTGGGATGTTGTTCCTCACAGAGCTTTGAAAGTAAGAGACAGAACTATGACTTCAAGGATCTCCTCAGAGCAATAATGATTTGAAGCTTGAACATGTCAAAAAGGCCATTTTCTCTATGTTTTCTTAGGTGATTTGGATGCCTGGGGACACTTTGGATTCAAGTAGGCTCAGGAAATCAATGGGAGTTCAGCACCTGACTTACTCAGGCTCTCTCGAAAATCCCAGGGGAAGCTCAACCACAAAACACGAATCTTTGAGAGCGGAAATTATCCCAGAACAGCACTTTTATTTCAGCCACCATGGGGAGCTCTTCCAAACCCATCAAAATCCATATGCAAAGACGTAAGTGATGCTGGCCAGGACACCCAGGGACATCACTCTGTGGCTGCTTTGCCTGCTGCTGACTCCGTTCGCGTTGCACAAGGGTTCCATACAGCAGGAAACATCCTGGGAGCTTTGGGATTGTTGCTGAAGTTTTCTTGGACACGTTGGATAACACATCTTGGAGATGACGTATTTAGGCTTGTTGGGCTCTAGGGCAGGAAAAAAAGTTGGGGGGGGGCGGGGGGAAGAGAAAAAGGAGGATGAAAAATCATTGTTTAAATGTTTTCGTGGCTAAATCTGTTTTGGTGAGTAAAGGAAGGCCAGGCACTCATCCTCAAGGCGAATTTCATGGAATTATAGAATCATGGAATGGTTTGGGTTGGAAGGGACCTTAAAAATCATCGATGGGCAGAGACACCTCCCACCAGACCAGGTTGCTCAGGGGCCCATCCAGCCTGGCCTGGGACACTTCCAGGGATGGGGCAGCCACAGTGTCAGAGAATCCTAGAACTGTCAAGGTTGGAAAAGGCCTTTAAGATCATCAGGTCCAACCAGGACTTCTCTGGGCTCCATGTTTTTAGGTTTTGTCAATCCTAACGTGGAATTAGCGCCTGTGGCTCTCAGTTACAGTTGCCTGAAGTGATGCTCAGGCTGGGTCGTTCCCAGCAGGATGGTTTTTTTCCTACAACATAAACACAGGGGGAGTGTTCTGCATGCCCTAAGGTTTGGGATAAGAGCACATGGAGGTCTTTGAGGGTGCAGAGCCCCCAGGACAGACCTGAGAGATTTTGCTTGGCACAGGGAGTCGGCCGTGGTGAGGTTTGGCCAAAACACTTCTCAAAACAGTTCTGGGAGTGAAACAAGCACAGCTCCAGGTGTGAATCCACCCCCCCAGTGCTGCTCTGTGTGTCATTTCCCCAGTTTCCAGCAGGAGTATCAAGTGTGTCTGGACACTGCAGTAGGGAGCCACAAGGTCAGGTATCTCCTAAAAGTTGGTCATCAAGGCCTGTTGTTTCCGTACTGGGATGAAATCCCATTCCTGGGACTGCTCTCCTACAAAACAAACAAGGTGTTGTTGCCAAACCTACTTGTCCCGACGTCCTTCTGGACGGTCACGCAGTATTTGTCCTCCTTGTCACACCTGGAAATGTGCAAACAGTCCGCATTGGACTCCTGTTCTTGGCAGGTGTAGCACATGAATGGATAAACTAGGGGGAAAAAAAAAAATGGGAAAAAGCACATTACAAGGTTTAAAAAGCACAAAAGCTCCAGTGCAGGGATCTCCATTTCCCTCGCTACAGCCTGAGGAATGTTTTTGTGGGAGTGACCAGTGACTTTCTTTATCTCCTGACCCGTGGCAGCAGCGCTAAATCCCTCTCTGCCTCCTCTGGCTCGGGCTGCGAAGTGTTATCGATCTGTTTGCAATCCCCAGGAGCAGGAGATGTGAGTGGAATTCAAGGATTTGGGGGCTTTTATGAAGGAGATTATTGCTGAGACATAGTCACAGCCACGGGAATTGCCAATTACTGCTCAGAGTTTGTCCTGGGCAGGGCTTGGCAGGGAGAATTTAAAGATGCCTGTAGTGTTTTCGAGGAGGTGGACAATGCCCAGTGTCCTCCTTCTCTTTCATCTGGCTCAGAGGCTGCTGTCACATCCCTTTTTTTGTGCTTGGACATCACTGAACTGGCCTAACCTCAGTTCTAGGACGTCTGATGAGAGCCCTCAGATGCTCTGTCAAAATCCTGTTTTTAGCCTAAAATCGGGAATGAATGGAAAATCTTAACCAAAAGCTTGGTTTAAGTGCTAAAGGCACTGGAAAGGTTTTTTTCCTGCCAAGAATGTTTGTGCCTGCCCTCAAAACCAAAACGTGGTAGGCAGATTTGGTGAGGTAATTCCTACATCTGCAGCAGTGGCAGATGATTGGCAGGAAGGTCATGCAGCGATGAGTTGTGTTTCCTGCCAAGAATGTCTGTGCCTGCCCTCAAAACCACAATGTGGTAGGCCCGACCTCTGGAAAGTAGCAAAACAAAGGGAAAAGAGCAAAAACCAGAGTCTGGGTGATAAAACACCCCAAAATATGTGCAGAGCACTCCCCAGCCGGGCAGATTGAAAGGTTTTATAGTAGTGGTCGAGTCCAGAGCTCGTGAAATCACCCAGAGTGAAGCGTGGGGTTTTGTGACTGAGCTCCTTTAAAAACAAAGCTAGTTTTTGGAGGGAGACAAAGCCAAATGCTGGCTGAGTTCCTGCTAAGTCTGGGGCCAGTCTGTCACTCTGGAGTGGCAAAAGCAGCTAAAGGACACGTCCCTGCGAGCGCCCTTTTGCCCGATAAGAAGTTGGCAGTGAGAAAGTGGAAGGACGGCGGAGGTCGCACCATGAAACGAGAAGTTTCTGACGGAAAGGAAGGAAAAGGTCATCAACTGTTGATTCTGTGTGCAGCTTTTTTTTTGCTTCATTCGCTTCTACAAGAAGTTGAATTTTCAGGTGCAGAGTAGAGGAGATTCAAGGAGGTTTTAAGGAGTTTCTGGCACAACCTTGAATGATGTTGCCCTCGAGCAAGCCCAGGAAGCACGAGCTGCTGAAAATTCCAGGGAATGGGTGCAAAGCCAGGCATGAAAAGACCCTCATGGGGTAATTCTCAAGGATTATTGGTCGAACCAACTGGAGCAATGGAAGGAGTTCTTCCCTGTGGGGGTGGTGAGGCCCTGGCACAGGTTGCCTAGGAAAGCTGTGGCTGCCCCATCCCTGGAAGTGCCCAAGGCCAGGTTGGGTGGGGCTTGGAGCAACCTGGGATAGTGGGAGGTGTCCCTGCCCATGGCAGGGAGTTGGAATGAGATGATCTTGAGGGTCCCTTTCAACCCAAACCATCCCATGATTCCGTGATTTTTAGGTGATTTTGACAGATGGGCGCAATGAAAGAGTGAAAATGAAGAGTGGATGCAATTAAATAAAGAGAAATAAACTACCACAGGTAGAACTTAGACACTTAAATGTACGGTGACAAACAGCCGGTTCAGTTACAACTCAGAACCGCAGTGACAACAGCAGGAGCCAACAGTGCCACATTCCAGCCGTGGAAACAGGCGTCACCCGAGGGGACACGGGCAGAAATGTCATGTGCAAGATACACAAAGTGGCCTTTCCACCCTGGCAAGGCCTCAGCTGCAGCCCTGCTGCCCAAATCTCTCCGTGGCACTTCCAAAACTATGCAGAGCATTTGGAGAGGGACCAGAGGAGAGGGAGGAGAAAAGGTCAGAGATCTCGGAAATGTGACCTTGTCAAAAAGGTTGGAAGGGTTTAGTTTGTTTGTTGAAAATGAGAATATGCTGAGGAAAGCCACAGGAATCTTCTTTGTGCAAGAAAAAAGGAGCAGCAAAGAAGAAAGTAATAAAATATTTTATGTGTCCCGTGGTGGAAATATGGGAGAACAGTACAAAAACAGATGCTAAGAGATATTAAAACTAAATTCCTAAAGGGATGAGGGTCTCTGAGCAATTCCAGGCTGTGGAATCTTCCCTGTTGGAAGGTTCCAGGGACACCTTAAGCAAAGATCTGCCTGGTCTTGTCCAACACTGCAGTAAGGACTTGCCAGTCTTAGAGATCTTTTCCACCCTTAATGTGATTCTGTGAAAAGGATCAAGACCTTTTATGATTTTTGCTGGACACAAAAATCCATAACAGTGAGTTTATGGATGGAAAAGGCGAAAGACCCTCCTTGATCGGCTGAGAGATCAAGAGTTTAGACCAAAATTTGGTCATTAGGGTCTCAGATAAGAGCCAGGATACCTGAGCAGGATCAAATGCCACTTTCTGCATTTTCCTTTGTCTCCGTTTTAGGCCAGAAAGCTGCAATCCCTTATTCTGGATCTAGGCTGGGCCACAGAAAGGTGCTGTGTAAAAGCCTGTCCTTAAATCCATTGGGAATCCACTGCCAATATCAAATGTCACCAGTAAGGAATCCCACCATGGACCTGTGCTCCTGGATCTCTGTGAGCTTTCCAATTCACCCTGGGTCACACTGAGAACGTTGCCTTTGAAAATTCTCCTTTTCTGTCCATGTTATGTTGCTTCAATCAGGAATTGTGGGCAATAAATCCTTTTTTTTTTATTAGGAATTGAGTAGTCATTTTCCCACACCCAAAGCTGGCCGAAGGTCCTGCTCTTCCAGGCACGCTGGACAACCATTCCAAAGGATGTAGGAGTGGGGCGTTGATACATCAGTGATAATTGATTAATTAGATGCCTCTTTCTCAACCAGATTCATATCATGGTTTCTGGGAAACCATCAGGTGTGGGGGAAATTTTGGCACTCTGGTCATCATTTCCCCGTGCCAGGAGCGATGGAGCAACCTGTGTGTCTCACTCCCAGAAGGAGGACAACACTCAGCCTTCCCTTTGGGAGCAGGATGCCTTTAACATTCGAAAGAACTCTTTCACCTCTGCCGCTGATTTAATCTACAAAAATTCCCAGTGTTGCATTTTCTAGAAAGACCTGTGGAAAACCACTACAAGGGAGGAAGCAGCAGGACAGAAAAGTCTCTCAAATACTCAAAAAACTGAAATTATTAAGAAAAAAACCCCATTTTGTTATGCTTTCTATCCCTTCCAGCTTGCCTCCTTTTGGAAGATCCCCAAGACCACAGTGAGGATTTAACCTGGCATCCAGCACCACCAGAGCTCTAGCACTGCAAAGAAGAAATCAATTCACCAGATTCTTATTTCTGCACCAAATCACTGACCGAGGTGCAAAAGGACATTGGTGACACCATTGGTGACACTGCAAAGCTGGGTGACAGCCCTCTAAAGTTCAGCCACGTGGAAAACTGTCACCATCCTCCCCCTAATCCTTGCCTCAAGTAGGAGCAGCACGAGAGGCTCACCTTGTTCCACGCAGAGGAGAGCAGCCAGCAGGGCGACAAGAGGAGTCCTCATCTCCAGCAGATGGTCCCAGCAGGACTGGGAAGCTTTTGTTTGGAGGGCAGCTTTTATACCCCAGCCCAAGGCCAGCAGTCTTACAGGTTCCCCGGTGGCTCGCGGGTGGACGCGGAACAAAGCCGAGGGTGTGGAATCTTCCTGTGGGAGTTTTCCACGCCGGAGCCCTCGGAGCGGGCTGGCACGGTGGGGAAAAGCCCTTTCAGCCGTGCATTTCTTGCTCTTCCGGTCGTGTGAGTGATGGGAAGTCAGGATCTGCTCTCTGCTCATCTGAATTTCTTCCTTCCCTTCCTCCCAGAGCCGCTGCTCTGATGAAAGCAGAGCCCGGAGCTACGGGAGATTGTCCTAGGAATGAATTTTTCTAGTCCCTTTGCACAGACAGACAGCACGTGATGTTCCAGGGTTTGAACCGTTCATCGGCTTTAATTATTCAACAGCACCAGACTCAGCCTCTGAGCTGGCCTAAGCTGGTTTACCCCAAAATCAGTGTTTTACGCCAAATTAAATTAGCTAATGGTTGGTTAAACAGAAGATTTTCCTCAAATTTTCCACGTCAGTCTTCATTTCTTTATCAGTTTTCCTCCGGTTAATCCCTCTGCTTGCTCTTTTTCCTGCTTGTAATCCTCAAATACCTTGTACAATTTTGATTTAATGAAGTTGTGCTGCTATCTGGGGATCCTTTAGAGGAGCTGCTTTTCTCCACGCCCAACAGTTTCTCAGCATCAAGCCTCCATTTCCAGGCCCACAGATTGGCACCCTGGAATTGCAGCTCTGCTCTGGAAAGAGCCATCCCTCAAAGTGTCATTTTTTCAATCTCTCCTCTTAAATCACACCCTTTGCTTTTATTCCTCTGTGTTGCTCCTCTCCCCTGAATTCCTTAAAATCACTTCCTGACAGTCTGGGATAGAGACCCTCATTGAAGATGCATCTTGTAAGAGCTCGAGCTGCCAAGTCCACAGAGCTCCTTCTGAAAACAAGGTTAGTCCTGGACAGCAGAAAGAAAATATTGTCAAACCCCGCTTTTTCTGGCAATTGTGGAATAATTTAACCGGCAATTCCCTGCATGTGGCCATCAGCAGGGTATTTTTGTCTGTTTCTAACACGAATCACTCCAACACTGGATGGTTTCCTGATCCATGTGATTGTCTGACACTTTTTTCAGGCCCTCCTGATCTGCTCCCAGAATGATGTCATCAGGGGGAAGATTCCAGAGTTGTTCAAGCCCTGTGTCCAAACAGGGTTTTGGAGGTTGGTGAGGTCGGCGAGGATGTGGTGATGATCAAATTGAGCCTTGTGCTTCACACAAGACAGCTTGGTCCTTTGCCTCAGTGTTTTACAAACAGGTTTTTCTCCCTCAGTAGTGGGTGTGGCTCCTTGCTGGCATTCTGCAGTGAGGGTGAAAGGAAATAACCTTTTTTTTCCCCCCCTTATTTTTGGTCTTATTTATCCCACAGACTTGTTGTGTTTATTCCTTTCCCCGTCCATATCCCTGCTCCTGTTGATTTCCACAGAATCATAGACTGGGTTGGTGGAAGGGACCTTAAAAAGGGACACCTTCCACTGTCCTAGGTTGCTCCAAGTCCCATCCAGCCTGGCTTTGTTGACTCTTCCAATATCCATTTTATTCCCACATGAATCTTCTGGGAATAGGATCAGCACTAGTCAACTTTGACTCTGATTTTGAAGGAGCAGTGAGGCTAAAACATTCCCAGCACATCCAACAAATATGTAGTAAGGAGAGAAATTTGGGTGGGAAATGGGGTTTTCTGTGTTTTCTGGGAGCTGTCTCCAGGACATGAATGTCTTCCTTAGTACCGTGGTTCTTAGGTACCTTGGAATGCTGGGGCATTCCCTCTTCCCAGTGCATGGAGAGCATGGAAAAAGAGATTTCTTTCCCAATAGGGCAGATTACAAAACTCAAAAGCACTCAAGGATCCAGCATGGAGAGGGTGTCTCCTGCAGCTCGGGATCACAGCCTGGAGGAGGGCCTGGAGCGGGGACACCAAGTGAGGAGTAAGATTGAGGAAAACTGGGGAAAAAAATCCCCAAGGAAGCTGAATCACCCCTCTGAAGTAAACTTATTGTTATCCATACAGGAAAATTAAAGTGGATCAAATTGGAGCCATGAGATGGCAATGGACTCAAGTTGGAGCCATGAGTTGGCTCTGTGACAAGAAAGCAGCAGCCAGCTTTGGAAAAAAGAGTTCCTTTTGTCCCTTTCCATGGCTTCCAGAAGGTTTTTAGACCCAGTGAGGGTGTTGCTTTGATCTCTTGCATCCATCCTGTCTCCTGCTTTGGCATGGAGGCACTGTGTTGGATCTGGGCAAATAAAAAAGGAAAAGGGGGAGAAACTTCATGTTGTGAGGGAAAAGGCGGGGGAATTATTCAAGGAGAGCAGAAGGCAGCACAGATCCTTCGAAACCAACGGTGGGAAAGCCAAGAGAGGGAAAAGGAGGGCTAAAGTTAAACCACCTCCTGCAGATGTCTTATTTAGGCAGGGAAAGGCCTCCTTGGCTGATCCAGGTCCTGGTGCAGTGACTCAGAGCTCTGAAGAATGAGTTTTATATAATCCACAGGGAGAGAGACACAGTTACCTCCCAGGATCAATCCCAGCCACTGGAATGAGACGCCCATCCCCTTCCCAGGAGCCCTCCAGGCATCACAGGTGTCTCTGCTCGTGGGGCACCTCAGTGCTCCCATGTGAGGAGTGTGCAGCCATGGGAGGCACCAGAAACCCAGAGTGATGGAAATATTTGGAATTAGGGAGCAGCACCTGCGTGGGAGGTGTCAATCAGGATTTCTCGGGAAGGCTGGCAGAGTCTCCTCTTACACAACATTCCAAGGGGAGGGTTCACCACCGGAGCTCTCGTGTTTTTAGGACCTCCTGTGCCTCAGGGAAGTTGCTGGTCCCGCCTCCAGATAAGGGCTTTGGGACATGGGTCAGCTTTGGAGCACATGGATGCGTTTTGCTGGGCACCAAGGAAAAACCTATGGGATCAGGGGGAAATCAGGCAAGAAGGAGCCAGCCAGGATGGAGCTGCTCCCTTAGGGATGGCACTTCTGGATTCCCAGAGCTGTTCTTAACTTCCCCATGCAACAGCCATAACCAGGGCACCAAACCCTCCAGGAGTGTCCCACGTGCTTCCATCCCCTTTGCCATGCCAGGATCCTTCCCATCCCAAAACAGAGGCACCTGCCAAGCTCAGGCAGCTCAAGACACGACCTTAATTTTAAATCTGGCTGCCAAGGGCAGGTCTGGACTCCCAAGCTCAGCAGAACAAGACCTGAGGCCATACTAGCCCCATCTTGGCCTTTCCCTGTGCCAGCCAATGTCCCTAAGGAATCCTAAACCTGTGGATAGCACAGGATGAAGATTATTCCAAGTAGTTCAGTTGTCACCGTGTTAGGAGCGGGATGTGGGGCAGAATATGGCCAGCCAAGGTCACAGAATTGGCTTGTTTGGGGTTTTTGGATCTGTGTCACTTGAATATCCCTAAATTTGGCAGGAAGGGACGCAGAGTGAGGAGAATAAATGGGGCAGATGGATGGAGCCAGCTCAGCTGGCATAGGCAATAAAATCCATGGGGAGAATGGAGAGACCCATGGCCAAAATCAAAGTATCCTTGGCCAATCTTGCATCTACACCGAGGAGGAAACAATGAGTTGAGGCAAGGAAAAGGAGTTTGGATGGAAAAACCCAGAGTAAGACTGGAGGAAGAAGCCAACGAGGAAATCTGGGAGAGAAAACAACCAGGAAATGCAGAGCTGGGGTTGGACATGGATGGGAGGAAGGTGAACAGGAAGGGGTGAGAGCAGATCGGGATGAGCTGGAGCCATGAGCCCACGTTTCCTCTGCAAAGCTCTTGTAAAGAACAAAGATGTGGCTGTTCCCAAGTATTGTTGTTCCTCTAATCCCAGAAAATGCCTGTCAGAATGAGCAGTACAGGTCTAATCCCAGAAAATGCCTGTCAGAATGAGCAGTACATGGAGCTGTGCAAGGAATCTAGGGAGAGAAAACCAGCTGGGTGAGCTGCATCCAACTGGTTTCCCGGGGAGATCTTCCTCACTATGATCCTTGTGGAGAGCTCCTTCATCCCAGGAGAAAGCAGTTCAGCCTCCCTGGAAGGGTCAGAGGGAGCAAACCTCTCATTCCTAAGATTATCCACAAGGAAGTTCAGAGCACAGTAATGACTCCCTTCAATTTTAACTTGATTAGTAAACATAAAAGATTCATTTGCAGTGTTAATATTTTTTCGCAGATGAGTCTGAAAAATTCCAGGTTTCTTTCCAGAAACCATCTGTATTTTCCTACGGTTTTCCTTTGAGCACCATGCAAGATACTTTTCTCCCTTTTCTAAATAATCCTAATGCTTCTAAAGGAATTTCCACTGGGAAATCTTAAACCATTTTAAAGAAAATGCTCCAGATCCCTTCCCGCCACGCCCTGCCTTGTCCCCTCTTTCCTGGAGAGCTCAAGAGCCGTGTCCTTCCAGGCAGCTGCCCCAGGAGAGGAACTGAAAGGAAGCTAAATAGAATTCAGTTTATTCCGAAATGGAGTCACAAAAATGCCATTTCTGCCAGTGCAGAAAAATAAAATCTGGGGAGAGGCTTCCTGAAGTGAATGCAAAGTAATTTCAATATATTTCAGCATTATTCCCATTCAACTTGCAGGCGAACGCCTCCACTTTTATCCCATAACATGGATACATCCAGCAGCTACGCCCGATGTGACACACCACGCAGCCACACAATAGAATAAAATATCACTTTATTGTGCCAAGTTTCTGTTTAACAACTACAGTATTAAAGGCCCTCTCGGAGCAAAATGATACAGGCTGGAAAATGGGGAAAAAACGGCACAAGAGAACGGCGGGGATAAACTGAAAGGCAAAAAAATGCACAGAGTTATAAATGCCAAGAGCTTGAGAGATGGTGACCACATGGGGCCATTCTGCACATGCAGGGCTCCGTTTTACACCTTTGTCTCCCAGACATCACTTTGTGGTGTCATCAGAGCGTGGAAAGAGCAAAAATATCTCCTGATGGGAGGTGACCTTCCAGGTGGGAGGCGCAGGGCACCATTCCCACCCGATGCGCCGCAGCTTGAACCATGCCATGCAAAGCCAAGCAGCTCATTTTCCCCAAAAACCCCTCAAAAACCCATCCTGAGGATGCAGGCGAGACTGGCCAGGACACCCAGGGTGAGGATGGTGGAACTGGTTTTCACGCTGCTGGCCCCACTGATGTTGCACAAGGAGGTCTCGCAGCAGCTGGTGGCGACTCCAGCTATGCCGATGTTCAGGTCAATTGATGGGCAAAATGCAGAACATTTCTTGGTGATTCGCTGGCTCTGGTCACTGCCTGGAGTGGGAGGGAGAGAAAACAACAGGAAAAGTTCAGGTTTTCATCTTGGAATTTTTTTTTTTTTTCGCAGGTTGCAATCATAGCCTGGTTGTGCAATCCCACGGGGAATTTGTTACTCTGCACTCGATGCCGTTGGGTTTTCCCTTGGGTTTCATCACATTCCTTGATTATTTGTGCGTGTGTGACCTATGGACACCATCTCCAGGCCTTACAAATCCTTCGCTGGTTTCAGGGCCAGCTGAGGGCGAGAATTTGGGACTTATTTGTGCAATGTGAGGTTGCAAAACATTGGCACCGTGCCCTGGGATTGCTCCTTCCACAGCACCTGGCCCTTTCCATTTCCACCACCTCATGGGCATAAACTTGGAGCTGAGACAAGGAGTTTGTGCAGGAATAATAAAAATAATTCCTTCTATTCCAGCATCTCCCTGTCCTGAGATTGTTGTTGGAGCCCAGGGCATGGCAGAGACCCCCATGAACACCTTGGAGGGTCCAGGACCCTTACTGGGACCCCAGGACAACTCTGCCTTTGACTTTTGCCCCTGGGAAGGGATTCCAACACTCAGAGATGAATTAGAGGAGACACAGATTTGAAACAGATGTAAATTTAGTTGATCACAGGGTGTTTTAAGATGGTTTGGGTTTTTTAGGATGGGGGCTGGAAAAGGGGTAAGATGGAGGATTTTGGGCATGGTCCTGAAACCTTGGTCTTCTCTTTCCTCCTCCATTTTCTACGGTGCGTGGTGGCACGGTCATTGGTGGATAGATTGTGAGGTGAAAATGTCAATTAGAGAAACAAATAGCTATAATTGGCATAAAATTGTAAATATCTTACGTTTTGAGAAATGGTTGGATGCATTGTCTTTAAATGAGCGCTGAAAGACCCGTCCAGGGTCACTTCTCAGCGATTTTTCAAAGGGAAAAGATCTTGTAACAGAATGGTATGCGAAGTGAGATAAGAAGAAAATAAACACCTGGAAGACCGAAGCTGGGAGTCTCTTTCTTTCTTTAAAAACTCTGGTAATTAACTGATCCTGGAAAGCGGAAAAGCGATCCAGGGGAGTGTTTAATCAGCAGTATTTAATTTTAATCGTGTTTAATCAGAAGTATTTTTACAATCCGTTGCAACAGACCCAGGCTATGCCAAGTTCCCACCTTCCCAAGATTCATTCTCTGCGTGCTAAAATCCTCATCAATTCCTCCACTGTACCTCCTGGTGCGAGGAGGATGAGCTGTCAGCCCCATCTGAGCCCCACCTTGTCCTCAGAGCCCGGGGAAAGCTCCACACTCACCGGTTCCTGCGGTGGAATAGGCTGTCAGACAAAACTTCTCGTTCTCCGAGCATTTGGTGGTGCCGAGACAATGGAGGTTGGAAGTTGCATCTTTGCACGTGAAGCAGGTCAGGGAGAAAGCTGCAAAAGAAGCACAAAAACATCCATCAGGCACCTCTGGGAATATCCTTAGGAGCACAAAACTGGGGATGGATGGAGGATCTGTCACGCCCAGTGGCCACAGGCAAAAAATTCCTGCATAGGTTAAACTTGGCTCCAAGGACTCTCCAGGAGCCAAATTAAGCTCAAGTTGCTGCCACAGCTGTGGTTTGATCATTTAGGAACCCTCAGGGATCTTCCCTCTGGATATCTGGTTGGCTCTTCCTTGAATCCGTTAAAACATCTGGCATCTCCACTGTGTTTTTGGGAAGAGCAGCCCAGTCTCCCAGCACCTGCAGTGTGAAGCTCTTGGGTTTTCTTTCCAACCTGGCTCCTCCAAGCCTCAGTTTCTGGCCACTGGTTCTCGTATGGAGACACTGGACCAGAGAAGCTGTGGCTGGCCCATCCCTGGGAGGGTCCAAGGCCAGGTTGGATGAGGCCTGGGGCAACCTGGGATAGTGGAAGGTGTCCCTGCCCATGGCAGGAGGTTGGAACTGGGTGGCTTTTAAGATGCCTTCCAACCCAAAGCTTTCTATGATGTGGGCTGATTGTCAGTGCCAGGAGGAAAATCCTGGATCTGCAGAAGTCCAGGCTCAGCAAATCCCTGCCTTGGCTGCAGCAGACTCCTTTTTCCAGCCATCCATGGGTAACAACTTCCTCGCTCCACAAAGTGCACATCTGGAACACTCAGCATCTGCAAAGTGCTTTGCTAAAATCAGTGAATGGGAACAGCTGGCACTCAACAAGGCTGAAGCACCATTGAGAGCAAAGAAATCCTTGGGGAAGGATTCTTTGCATGATAAGGGGAATTTCCTCCTCATCTGTTTATCTGCCTGCAGTGTCACCCTCCAGGGATTAAACTCATCCTCATTTCCAGCATATCCCTGGCTACTGGCAGTTAATGCCCAGCTAATTCTTGCAGCAGCTTTGTCCTTTAGCTTTGCCTTCCTTGCTCTTCATCTTCCTAACTCCTTTCCCTTGCCCAGGTTTCTTTGTGCCTTTGTCAGCAGTGTCCCAACCTCGCCACTGCCCTTGTTTGACCTTGGACAAGTCCTTCTGGCACAAACAGGCTCCTTAAGTGTCCTGCTGGCCCAGATCTGGCTCCAGCTCAGTCCATGACCTCAGGAGCACTGTTTTCCTTCTAGGTCTCTGTTTTCCTCTGCCTGTGTGGAAACTCTGCCTTCTTTTCCCACTCCAGCCAACCTCCCCTGGCCTCTCCTCTTGTGCTCCACAGCCCTCACATTCCCTGCTTTTCCTCTGTTGTCCCTCACTGCCTGGCACTGAGCAGAGGCCACCAGACAACTTAGATCCCACTTCCCACCATCCCCATGGGTTTTCCAGAAGCCTCAGACTTGGCACCCATCTCTCTTTGACTTCATATCCAGACTTCTTCAATTTGCTTCCTGTCATGGTCATTCCCATCTCCAGAAGCACCTGGCTCTTGCCTTCAATGTTGTCCTGAAATTTCAGGCCCAAATTTATCTTTTTCAAGTCTGGGACCCTCCTTTAGGTCATCCCTGTCCGAAGTGTTTGGCTTCATTCTCTTTTCTCGTGCAAAATTCTCTTATATGGAATATAATATGGAATATTTCAGCTCCACCCCACTGGGAACCACCCAACCACCCTTTCCTCACAGAAACACTGAGTCCCCAAACTGGATTTTCCAGACACAGAGCTCACTTTAATCCTTAATAAATGCAGCATCTTTAATCTGGGCCCACTCCCAGAAAAACTTCCTGAATCAGTGCAGGAAACAGTGGAGCTGCTTACATGCCCAAGTCCTGTTTCATCCCAACCTCCCAAAGCTCCTAATTTCAGACTCCAGTTGCCCTGGGAGCCTCCTTGGCTGGAGAAGGGGGAAGCACCATCCAAGGATGCATTTTTCAACCTCTCTCTGTGCTCCAGAGATTTCTGACTCACCAATTAATCCAGGACTCCGGGATTGGCTCCTAAACTGGCACACCCTGAAGCCAGGGAGGACAATTTTGGTCAAGCTACAGAAAAACACTTTAATTTTATTTCATTTCTTGATGTATCTGTTGCAATGAGGGCTGAGAGGGGAAGGGAACTTTATTTCTTCCAGATGCAAACCTTGAGCTAATCCAGGCTGCCTTTGGATGTCTCCACACCCACCAAGACCTCTGCTCTAACTGAAGAGAAACATTCCTCAAGGAATTTGCTGTCTCATTCCTTGATCTTTAAAAAACATGGGAGTAAAGCTGCAGGAAAAGATCCTTTTATTTGCCTTAACATCCTCAGCTCGAGCACAATTCCCAGTTTCAAGCCTGTGAAATCCATCAATAGGAATATTTCCTCAAATTAAGCCAAAGAGGTCTGTTAGTCCAGGACCAGAATGGCCAGAAATCTGCGGGTCAAATCCTATAGGGAAAATTTCATTTTGCAAACAGGCAAAAGCCCCCCAAGCTGAGGAAATCAACCATTCCCACAAAACAGAGGGATATTCCAAGCTGCACCTTCTGTTCCCTGCCTGACCCAGAGAACAAGGCGTGGTCCTTGGCAGAGTCCAGCCAGGAAAACTGAGGTGCAGCTTCCCAGTGCTCTCCCAAAAAAAACCCCCAGACAATTATCAGAACGAGAATGGGACTCTGCATCTCCATCCCAAACCTGGGATCAGCTGGGAAGTTTTTGCTAATAGATCAGACTCCACGATCTTGGAGGTCTTTTCCAACCTGAGGGACTCTGTGATCAGCAAAGCCACAAGGAAGAAGAGCTGGGAGACAGAACTGCACCTTCTTGCAGCTCAACCACCTCTGTCAATTTAAGAAGTGATGGTTTGAGGTGCAGCCAATTAAAAACAAACAAACAAACAAAAAACTAAAACACCCCACCCCCACCCCCCCCAAAAAAAAAAAAAAAAAAAGCTTTAGTGTCAAATCCAGAGATTTACTGCACATATTGCCCTGTCCCTGCCCTGGATACCCCTCATGGATATCCCTATTCCTATGGAACTGCCCGGAGGGCTCTCAGCCGCCACCGAGCCATTCCAGGGGCTGGGCTGGGTCTGCAGGAATCATCTGAGCTGGGAATCTCACCCCCCCACTCCTCATCATCCCTCCAACTTCTGGTGGGGTTAAACCCCCCTGTCCCCTTCTCCTGGAGTAACTCCTTCACGACCCTTCAGCTCCACCACCCACACGGCAAAATCCTGGGATATCAAAGCCATGCCCCGGTTTTGGGAGGGTTCCGTGCACAGCAATCCTTTCGGGACTCACCGCTCTCCGCGCACAGGGCGACGCCGAGCACGACCAGGAGGAAAAGCTTCATCCTTCACAGGATCTGGGAGGCTCTGAAACAAGCAGGGCTCGGGCAGGGCAGGTTTTATACCTCTGCAGTGTTTGCTTTGAGATAATGGCCAGAGGCTGCTGTGTCAGATGATGGATAATTGGGAGCAGCGTGTCCGGGCTTGTGCGGAGAAGGGCGTTTTGTTGTGAATCTGGAAAGGGGGTGTGTTTTTTTCCCCACCACTTCTCCTTTTCCTGGTTGTTTCACAACGCAGCTGCTCCAGCTGAGGTGAACTCTGCATCTGTCTCTAATTCTGGAGATGCGCGGGAGGGGGAGGAAGAGAAACATAAAGCAGTTTTCCCTGCAAAACAACAAGGTTTTCCTTTCCAGGTCTCAGAGCAGGCTGCATCCTCCAAGATCGTGTCCTTGCACATATGGAAATGGAGGGAATTTAAATTTACAATTGAATTTGGGATGGAAGCTTCTGCCAAATGTCTCCCAGGATTGTTAAGACAGTGAGATCAGAAGAGCAGAATCCTTCCATTGCTTTTCATGGGGGAGCAGGCATCATTTTCTGTCTCCTTTTTAACTTCAAAACCAGAAATATTTCTGGGATATTTTTTATGAGGAGAAAAAAATGTTATCTTATTAGAAAATAAATTCCACAGAGCAAAGTAAAATGGCCATTTAAGTTAAAAAATAGAAGCAACACCCACAAGCTGGGAATTTTTTTCACAAATTCACTGTGAAATGTGCAAGCTATGTTTCGTGTCAGGTAAATAGAAGTGACTTATGTAATTGTGATTGTGAGATGTGTGAAACGCGGCCATGGGACAGTTATAAAGATCAGTTTTAATAAATAACCGAGAAAGACACAGAATAAGGCTTTTAAACAAATATCTTGCTTACTCATAAGTGAATAAAGTGAGCTTCAAAGTTTTCACAATCCAAGTTTTGAGGTTTCTAACTAGTAGAAGTTTTTATATGCTTTTAATAACTATTTGCTATAACAATAAAATTATGATTGCTTGCAAGTAATTTTTATAAGCTTTAAGCTGCTTTGTAATAAGAAGTTTAGAACTATAGCTTTAGAATGTGTATGAAGATTTGTAATCACCTAAACAAAAGAAGGAAGTAAGCTCATCCTAAACTTCCTGCTGAAACCCAGGGTATTGAGAATTTATGATCCTGCTGAAAGGAAGATGNGTATTGAGAATTTATGATCCTGATGAAAGGAAGATGGATATCGCACAATTAATTTACATCTGAAGAAGGAAAGCTGGACTTGAACCTTGCTAATCACCTTCATGGATTTACGACCTTAATCTGACGTCAAATAAGAATTGATCACGATAGGGTATAGAAATTGAAAAGAAGAAAAATAGAAACTAAGAGGAAACCACCAAAATAGAAACTGCTGAAAAATGTGTATTAACATGTATAAATGCCAGCAAAGATTAGCAGTCGAGCATGCAGCTGGAGGGAACCCCCCCACTGTACCCAGTGCTGTTTGCTCACATTTTACCATCCGAATTATTAAATTAATAAATGAAATTGCTGCTTGATATATCAGCTGAGTCAAGCTTCTCATTTCTTACATTCACCAAAAAAAAAAAAATTGTCATGGAGAAGAGCACAAACCAGTTAAAGCATGGAGAAGGAGGGGTTGGCTGATCAATGATCTCAACTCATTAAGTCTTCAGGAAAAAAAAAACTGTGAAATGCCAAACAGGATTATTCCATTGGATTCCCAGATTGTGCTCTTTATTTCTCCTTTGTTTTTTTTCTCTAAATCACTTTTCATCCAATCTCCCTGAATAAAATCAGAACCTTTCCCACCTTCTTGGGGATTGTTGTTGTTTTTCCCTCCCGCTGTTGCCTTTCTGCCATCGACTCTCAGGAGCAGAGGCACAATCCCAGGAAAGGTCCAGCTGGATCCTCTCTCGTGTTCCTCGGAGCTGCAGGAGCTTCCCCAAAGCCTCTGCCAGCGCCTCTGCCCCTTGCTGCTCTCCATCTGCTTTGTTCCCTTTTCCCTTCTCTCCAACCCGCTCAGATTCCCATCTCCCATGGAACATTTTGGGCTTCCGACGTGCCCCACCTCCAGCCGGGTTCCTGAGGTGATGTCAGTTTTTCCAACACCTCCAAACTGGACTTACAAACACTGTCCCTCTGGAACCCTGCATGAGGAAGGTGAGGAAACTTTGGCTTTCCCAACAGGCAGAGCACGAAACTCAGTTGGAGCAGAGGTGGCAATTATCCAGGAAAGCTCCGAGGAGGGGCGAGGTTTGGCTCCGTCGGCCTCCTCGAGGCACCCGGCTGGAGGAAAACAAAGCTGCCTCCATGCCAGCGTGAAATATTGCGAAATATTTTATTTTCCCCAAGCCAGAATAGATTTAATGAGTTTCTAGTGGCAAATCCGTGTTTATTGGGGCCTATCCCGAGGGCTCCAATTCCAAGGAGAGGCTGTTCCATTCCCGAGCCAGCCCACGTTGGGATTTATCTCCAACAGCATCCCCTGACAGGTTCAGAAATAGCAGCTCAGGCACTGGGTTGTTTTTTTTTTCCTTCCCTCAAAATCTCATCCATGCCAAACCCTAAAATATCTCCTGTCTCCTGCAAGCTGCTGAGATTTGGAGAAGGATGGAATGGATTTCTTAAAGGCTTTATTGCAGGATTCCTGACAGATTTGCCATGAGATGCTCCTGAAATCTTCCAGCTGGTCCATCTGGCCCTCTGACATTTTGTCCCTACCAGGGCCAGGTGACAGAATGAAAGGAGCCCATGAGGGCAGGAAGGACACAGAGGACACGAGAAGAACTGAGGCAAAGGAGAAGATAAAATCCCGGTTTACAAGAATTTGGAATTCATGAAATTCAGGAAGATTTTGTAAAGAGTAACAGGGGATTTAACTGGAGGTGGAAGTGGAAGGTGAGGTGGAAATATTTATTTCCCTTGACACAGTGGAGTGGAGAAGGAAAGGAGGAGAATGTTTTGCTTATCTTGTTCTAAACCTGGTTGAAATCGTCACATGAGAAGGGCGAACAATTGTTTATTTTGGGGGGAAAATGCAGTTTTCATCAAACAAATGCTGAAATGCAAAAGTAGCTGGGAAATTCAGATGTTGTTACTAAATGTGGAACTTCAAGCTGGCCGAAAGCTTTGAGAAGCATCTCAGAAACGATTGTGATTAACATAAAGTGATGGAAAAAGTGATTTTAAAAAGTGCAAAGCCCCAAGTTTCTGGTGAAATATTCCCCTCAGAAATTCGACAACACTTCCACTTCGGTTATCCCATTGAAATAAATTCCAGAACACCCTTCCTGACCAGAAATTAAATCTTTATAGGGTGACTAAACCTAATCCCATCTTTGCAACCTTCACCCAGCACTGCGGTTTCTCCCCGTTGCATGGAAGCATGGAATTTGCAGTGCTGGTGGAGTAGGATTCCCCTCAAATCCAGCACAAGATTGCTCTCAAATCCATTACAGGATTGCCCTCAAATTCATCACAGGGTTCCCCTCAAATCCAGCAAAAGATTCTGCTGAAATCCAGCCCAAGATTCCCCTCAAATCCAGCACAAGATTCTGCTCAAATCCAGCACAAGTTTTCCCTCAAATACAGTGCAGGATTCCTCTCAAATCCAGCACAGGTTTCCTCTCAAATCCACTGTAGATTACTCTCAAATCTGGAGCAAGATTGCCCTCAAATCCAGCAGAAGATTCTCCTCAAATCCAGTGCACGATTCCCCTCAAATAAAACAGATCTGGAGGCCTTTTTTCCAGGTGCCGCCATAAAGACACTCCCAAAATTCAGTGCTACACTTTTCCACACCCTCCAGCTCCAAGATTATTTTATTTGCCTCTTTTAGCTGTAGTTCTACTTCTCCAAGAGCTGAAGGGGCTCTCCATCCTGAGAGCTGACCCCCAAGGGGATCTCTATCCCATCCCCACCTTCACCAAGCCTGGAAATGCAGCAGAAACCCTGGAAAGGGAGGGAGCAGAGACTTTCCCAGTCAGCTCAGACACCATCACCTCTCCCAGGCTCTTCCTGCCCGTTTCCCACAGGAAAATCAGGACCAATCACTCAGCAGCATCTCCAAGCAGGCACAGGGGTCTCCTTTCCATGAGGAGAGATTCCAGCAGCGTTTTCCTTATCCTGGGCATCTCCAGCATCTTGGGGTGGGACCTTTACCTGTTTTAAAAGCTGGGAAAACCCACCTTGCAGAGTTCCCAGGAGAACTTCCCCGCGCTAATTCCTGCAGGGCCAAATTCCTGGTCCTGTCTCAGCATCTACAAAACAATTCCCACTGTTGTTTGCAATGGCAACAACATGAACATCTCTGACCTTTCCAGACTGACACCATTCCTTATCTCAGAGGGAGCTGGGAGGCCATCTGGCTCTGTGGAGTGTCTGGAGCTGCTGGATGGAGGAAAGTTAGGAAAGGCAGCCTGGAGAAGACTCACAACTGCTAAAGAGGGGAATTCAGTGTGAAGCAGAGCTGATTTGTCAGGCTGGTCCTGGCGTGGATACGACAAACACACTCTAGAATAACACAAATCTTTATTTTGTCTGAAAATTACCACACACGTGCCATCAAAAGAGCTTTTCCAGGGGAAAAAAAAATCAGTATAAAACAACAGGGGGGGAAAATGGGAGCTACACTGCCGTGTCGCGTTGGGATCTGAAGCAACGTCTTGGAATAAAACGGGGTCACTGTTGGAAACATTGGGCTGAGGTTTCTCACAAGAACACCTTGTGTCTTCCTGGGTGGTCACACCTTCTGCCACCCCTGATCACAATCCCGCCCGGAGCACGCAGATCAAGCTGCCCACGATTCCCAGCAGGATCACAGCGTAGTTGATCCGGATGCTGTTGGCGCCGCTGAAGTTGCACAGGTGGGTGCTGCAGCAGTTGGTGGAATAAGCGGCCACCCCGAAGTTCACGTTGGTCTGGGGGCAGGACTCAGAGCATTTCTTGGTGATGCGTTGTCTCAAGTCCCTGCCTGGGTGTGGAGAAGGGGTAAGAAAGGAGAGCTGGGATTTAGGATTCTATTGGAAAGAGCTGACCAGAGGAGAGGGATTTGTGGTTTCCTTAATTTGCCGCATGGCAGTGAAAGCTCTCGAGGGGGTTTGACAGGGCTGGGTGTGAATCCACAAGTCCTGGATCAAATGTGGGACACTGGAAAGTCCTTGATCGAAACCCACACCGGCCTAAATCTCTGATCTGGTTGCCCAAGTGGTGGCCAGTCAAAGCTTGGCCTCGAGATCTTGGAGATCTTTCCCAACCTAAATTATTCTGTGGTTCCTGTAGGACAGCAATTCCAATGCATTCCCAGCTTTTAAAACCGTGTTACTGGCACCCAACCATTTTCCATTCTCCATCCCAAAACGTCTCAGATCAAACAACCAAGGCTGCTCCTGAAATTTGGGTGTTCCAGCCAGCCCTTCCACAAGGTGGTGAGGCCCTGGCACAGGTTTTCCAGAAAAAACGGTGGCTGCCCCATCCCTGGAAGTGTCAAAGGCCAGGTTGGAGCAGCCTGGTCTAGTGGGAGGTGTCCCTGGCAGGAGATGATCCTGAAGGTCCCTCCTAACTCAAAGCACCACTGAAGGACTCACACTCACCACATTGAGACACTTAAACCTCAAAATCTCACTTCTTTCCAACAAAACCATCAATTTCCATCAGTTCCCTGAAAAAAAAGTTGCCCACCAACGTCTCTAGAAGAAAAAGGAATCCCGGTTTATGGGACTGACCAGTTCCGACAGTGCTGTAGGTGGTCACGCAGTATTTCTCAGCGTCGTCACACTTGTAGGTGTTCATGCAGTTCCAGTTGGAATGTTCGTTTTCACAGATGTAGCAAAACAGGGAGGAAGCTGGGGAAAACAGCCACAACACAGATTAGCGATTCCCAGCAATTCCCTTCCGGGGGAAAAAGGTGCCAAAAGCCTCAGAAAATACAAGGGGAAAAGTCCGGTGTGAACAACTTTTCCCAGCAAGTGAAATATGCTTGGGTTTGATTAATGGAGCTGAGAAAACAAATGCAGAAAGCAAACCAAGTTTTCTTTCTGGACTGGGGATTTTAAGGGGTTAAATTTACTTTTTTCAGCCCGAGCAGCGTTTTCAGGTGATTTTTTTCTTCTCCCCAGGGTCCACGTTGGCCTTGTTGAAAACCAACCTCCAAAAGCAAAGTGCTGGCAAGGAGAGGAGGAACCAGCCCAATTCTAGACATCAACTTTAAATATTTTCACCCTACATCTGCAAAACCCCACCCAGAGATGAATAAATTAATGCCTAATTACGCCCCTGGGAGCCAAATTACTGAGGCACCACAGTAAAGGGAGTTCCCTGGGAGAGGCTGCCCTGGACAAGGGATGGATTATTCCTATCAGCACCTGGAACAAGGTGTTCCTCGTGATATTTTTCCCTCAGTGCTGAGCCAGGTCTATCCGAGAGCCAGAAAAAAAAGTGGGATATTACTGGGCACAACTGAAGTAAATTGAGTCCAACTTCCAGGCTGGCCATTAGAAGACAGGTGTGCCTTTTTGTTCCCAGGAGGTGGATTCACAATTGGTGGAAATTGTTCCCCTCTGGCCCAAAATTCAAAAGAATGCTCCTCATTTTGGGGCAGGGGTGACAGAGGCAGCTGGGCTGCTCTCAGGAAATCCTGCTGCACTGTCACCAGCGGTGAAGAGCTCTTGGTTGAAGGTGAACAAAAGTTATAAACCAGCGGGGGATCTCCATGAGGCTGAGATTTCCCTGGCTCTGTTCTTCCTGACTTTCTCAGCCCAGGAAGGCTCTTTTTTCACAGGACACCCCTTCCAATCAAACTTGGACTTGTTTTTGGCAAGGAAACCCCTCCCAGTGACCCTTCAAAGTTTGTTCTTGATTCAGGCTCTAGTCTAAGGTTGACTCTGCCCATGACAGTTGGCCAAACAATTCCAGAAGCAGTTTTAAAAGAGAACTGAAAGCCCTTTTAGTCTCTAACTACCCCAAGGCGGAGAAAAAAAAGGCCTGCCCTCTGTGATCTGGGGAGCTCTGTGTTTCTCAGCTTGCTCTGAAACCTTCCCAGATGCTTCAAGGAAAGCTGGACAGGGTTTGGAACAGCCTGGGACAGAGGAAGGTGTCCCTGCCCATGGCAGGGGGTGGAGCAGGATGATCTTTAAGGCCCTTTCCAATCCAAACCATTTTATCGTTTGCTGATTCTCTGCTCTTTTCCAGTGCCAGGTGTTGCAAGCTCAGGGGTTCTCTGTAGCAGGAGGTAAAATCAGCCTGTTTGCAAAATGGATGTAAGTTCTCCGTTTCACCTCTCACTGTTTCTCCATCACTTGGGAATCTTCAGCCTCCCACCTCTCCTCTGGAGGTTCCCCAACCCCAGCTGGGGGCTCCTGTCCCTTTGCAGGCAAAGCGAAACCCAGACCTGGTAAGGATTATTGCATTTTACAGACCCTGGAGCTCTCCCTGATCTGCTTTTCTGCCAAATTTCCCAAACGACTTCCTGCTGCAGACGGAGCCAAGTCCTCGGCACGTGCCTGAGAGCAACTGAAAGCACTCATGTTCCCTAAATGATCCAAGGAAAATCCCTTCCAGCCAGGAAACAATAACAGCTCAAGCCATTAGAGCTTCTATAAAACCTTTCCTGCATCTGGCCTCCACCCTCCATTAGCTGGAGTTTTGCAAAAGCAGCCAGAAACAACCTTAAGGGTGCAAATTGTGCTTCTTGGGCTGGCAAATCCATGCCCAGAGCCAAGACTTCCCAACTGGATATTCCCCCACAATTATCCAGGTAGGGCTGCACCTCCTTTTAAAGAGGACAAGAGCAGAGTGTTGTGCATCCCATCCCAAACACACTCCCAGGCACTTAACCGCTCTTCCAATTTAGGAGCAAAGAGCTCTGAGGCTTTTGAATATCTGCCAGCAGCCTCCTTACTTAATTGGAATTGTGAGGAATAAAGTGCAACGCTGGCAGGAGATGTTGGTGCCGAGACCAGCCACGCTTTCATCCACAACAGCTCCTCGAGTTTCATTCAGGAACAAAAATCAAACCAAAGGCAAAAGCTCTGAGCCCTGCTTGATTCCTGTCAGCATTTTTCAGGTCGTGTCTTCGGCTGTGAGTGGTTGGAGCTGGATATCTGAGGGTGTGAGAAACCAGAGCTCATCTCCTCTGGGTTACAGAGAACCCACCCAGGAGAGAGGATTCAACCACACCAAATATATCTCACCACGGCTGATGCCAAAAATACCCCACCAAAACCTCAGCAGCTGCAACAAAAGCTGCCAAACCCTCTTGTCCTTCATTTATCTTCTCGTTTTTCCTTGCCATCCTCTCCTCTGGCTCTCCCAGCCTCCTGAGCTCCTTACCTTGCTGGGCACACAGGACTGCAGCCAGCAGGGCCACCAGAAAAGCCTTCATGGTTGGTCCTCGTGCCCTCAGAGCTGGAGCAGTGTGGGAAAATACACCCCAGGAAGGTTTTATACCGGCACTGCCTCCTCTCCGGCTTCCTTTGATTGCAATAATTTGAAGTTTGGGCAGCGCCAGCACCCAAGATGTGATCAGCGCTGGGTGTGTTTGTGCGTAGGAACCAATTATGAGGCTGCAGATAGCAATGTTTTTTTACCTCTCCTTCTCATCCAATCTTTTTTTCCAAGGCCTGCTCCTGTCTGCATTGCTAATTTGGTGAGTAATTTAGCTGATCCAAACACCAGAGTCCCTTCTTGGGCTGAGCCACGAAACCTGGAGCGAGTCAGAGGCAACTGGGCCTGGCTGGGGTGACTCCTTGCTTGCTAGCACCCTCCATCCTTTCTCTCTGCTGTGGAATGGGAGCTTAGTATCTCTGGGAAGCGGGAGAGGAGGCAAGGAAGGATTTTTTGGATTGTCCAGGGCCGTTCAGAATTATCTCACTTGTACAAAACGCTTTAAGCAGGAAGCAGCAGCATTCCTTCAGTCTTGGAATCGTAGAAAGGTTTGGGCTGCAAGGGACCTTGAAGATCCTCTTGTTCCACCCCTGATCCCACTATTTCTGCCTGGAGATGTCACTCAGAGGCTCCAGTAGTCCAGGCATGGATGGGGTTTGATGCTTTTGATTTGTTCTTCTGTCCTCCAGAACCATCCAGGGTTTCCAGGTGACAATTTCTTGTTCCAGTTTGTTGCTCCCTGGAGACCAACTCCAGATGCTGTCAGGTTTTTCCAGTCCCCCATGACCTTTCCAGTCTTTCTGGGCTCCCTCCTTCTGCTCCCATAACACCTCTTGACTCAGAGTGCAGAAGAGCCAAATGACTCAGGGTGCAGGAGAGGCAGAGAGTGCATGGAGATGCCTGCAGGACTTAAAAATCTACAAATGGGAGTGAAAATGACTGAGAAATGAAAGAAATCCTGGTCAAAAAGTCTTGGCAGGACCCTTTGGAGAGAGAAACAACCAAGGGGAGCTCAGGGTCAAGGTTTGTGAGGTCACAAATGGTGTTTTCCCCAAATTAATCACAGAATCATGGGGTACCTTGAGTTGGGAGGAATCTAAAAGGATCAGCGAGGCCAACTCCTGCCCTGCTCAGGACAACCCAAAAAATCCCACTCAGGGCTTTTTCCAAGCTCTTCTGGAACTCTGACAGCCTTGGGACCATGATTACTTCCCTGGGGAAGGTGGGATGTCTCTTCAAAGTCTCTTCCTCTGCCCACCTGCCTGCAAACTCCTTGGAAGCTGCACCCATTCCCAACCTCTGTTATGAGTTTTTTGCTTCCAATCATTTTTCCTTTGCCCAATTCCTCCTATTTTTGCAGCAGCTTCAGCCCTCAGTGATTCTGTCTCAGTGTCCAGAGGGTGGAGGGGATGAGGCCCAAGTTTTCCAAGTTTTGCATTCTGTTCTCTGGTCTGACCTTGAGCAAGAACCTCGAACTATTTCATCCTTTAGGAAGGATGTGAAAGGCCCATGTGACAGACAATGCTGCAACAATATTTCAGAAATAATCTGGAGATAAAAACATTCTCTCTGAGCAAGATTCCTTATAAATACAGGCATGAAAAACATCAGGCAGGCAACGGGATCTGCTGAAGCAGAAAGGGAAAAAAAACAGGTATTAATCCATGTTTGTTTAATGTATAACACCAAGGTTGTCTTGGGCAGCTGGAAAAAATGGAAAATGAGACTTCTTCCCTTCCATCCCATCAAAAAATCCCCAAATGAAAATGAATTATCACCCCAAATCCAGCTCATCTCGGAGCCAATTGAGCAGAAAAATGCAGCTCCTCAGCAAGAAGAGGGAACAAGGCTTGGACACAGCCCACAACAAGAAAGAAGAAAAGCTTTGGAATTAAAACAAATAAATGAGCGGTAAATAAATGAGGCTGTTAAAGCAAAGTGCAGCTGAATAGAAAAAATGTCAAGTGAGAAATGGGCTGTGAGAAGTGGGAATGTGAGAAAGCTTTTAAATAGATTAGAGAGAGGGGAGGTTAATAATAATAATAATAAACAACAAGATTAATATTTCAGACAGAAGTGGAAAGAGAGAAGGAGGGAGCAGAGAAATATTGGTGCAAAGTAAAATAATTCAAGGCAAACACACAAAGCTTGGGGGAAAATAATTAAGGAAAGGCAGAGTGAGGGAAAGGAGTAAGATGGGACGGGAGGGAAGTCCCTCCTGTGTGGAAAATGGAAGTTTTTTTATGTGCAGGCCCTGTTTGGGTGCTAAAACCAGCCCTTCAAGGGGCTGGGAAGCTGCAGGATTCCCCAAATCCCAGTTTAACCAACCATGGGGGCTTCTGTGCCACCTGGACGGGGAAGGCATCCAGGGCATCGCCTGACCCCTATCCCTGTGTCCCTGGAGGAGGCTGCCAAGGTTTTGGGAGGCATCCCAGGCTCTGGCCAGGTCCCAAATCCCTGCTATTCTTGGGCCCTGTTGGCATTGCAGTCACGCCCAGGGCCACTGCAAGGGCTCTGAGCCCCAACCAGCACCACGGCGCTGGAGGGAACGGAGCCTTTGGAAGCAGAATCCAGTTTTTCCAAGCAAGGGGTGAAGAGGGCTGGAAGAAAATCCAGGGCAAAGACAACTGAGGGAGTGGGAGCGCAGATGGTGCCCGGAGAACACAGCGGGGAGGTGTTAAAACCATTTCCCAGGGACACGAAAGAAGCAGGGTGAGGGGAGGGCAGCAGGGCGAGCCTTGCAGCAGAAACCGGGCCAGGTGGGTGTCACCTGCTGGGTGTCACCCAGGGGGTGTCACAAAGGGAATTGAACAGTTGACAGGGCCTGGAAGTTTTAGGAAAAAGAAACCTTCACCCACTTGGGGCTTGGCAGCCACAGAGGGTGTTTGTGCCAGACTTTGGGAATGCCTTGTGCAAGGCCAGGCCTTTTTGTGTAACTGGAGTCAGACAAAGCGTGGTTTCAACCCGGGATGGAGGGATGGGATGGAGCCAGATCCAGGGATGTTTAAAGGCCAACGCTTCCCACTTTCTCCCCTTTTTTTCTCTCTGGAGGGTGCATCCAATCTCAGCTCCCCTCAGTGGTGCAGGGAGGAATCTCTGTTTCAAGATCAGGCTTGTGAAGTGCGGCCTCAAGAGGGAAAGGATAAGGTGGGAAGGTGGAGGACGTGGATGGTGCTCCTCGTGTCCCTGAGTCACGCAGATGGTGCAAGAGGTCCAGCCTGACTCCACACAACGCCAGGCTGATCTGGTTGTGTCCTCTCCTCCTTCCTTGGAGGGTCAGGGAAGGCTGGGTTGCTTCATCTGGGCCTGCAGTGGCAACAGGGTTTGGTGAAGAAGCAGAAGTGGGAGATCGTGGGATTCAGAAACGTGGAAAAAAGGAAAAGCCAAGTGTGACATTTTGCCTTTTCCACTCAGGCCTGTTGCAGGCAGCCTGCTCTATTCCTCCCTTTCCCAAAGCACATCTGGCACAGCTGTTCTGGCAGGCTCCAAACCACAGGACACAGGTTTTTCAGCTCATTCCCTTGGCAGATGACAGAGGCTACCAAACTTACGGCTGGAAAGGACAGGAGTAGCCCAAATCCACCATGTGTGGATGAAATACCAGGTGATCAAGGTTGGATCTGGCTTCGAGGCCAGGTTGGAGGGAGCTTGGAGCACCATGAGGTAGTGGGAGACATCCCTGCCCACAGCTGGGGTTAGAATGAGATGATCTTTGAGATCCCTTCCAAACCAAACCATTCCATGATTCTGTGACGCCCAACTCAGCAGCTGCGATTTTCACCAGCAGCCTTGTTGTTGATTCTCGGGTTTATGTTTCCCAAGATGTGTCAGGTGAGAGTCCTTTTTTCCTGAATGCCCCATGGTGCAGCAGAAGAAGAGTCAAAAGCCACCATTTCAGGTTTTCTTTTGGTTGTTTCTTATTTCTTATCTACAAATTCTTTCTGAGCCCTGCCAAGGTCTTGTTTCAGCAAGGGCATGGAACAACTCCCGCCCACGACAGGTGAGCAAAACCTTTTATACTACATTCTATGTATCTTTTATTTACCATTAATCACCAATGCCTAACACTAATATTAGACATGTCACCTCTATTCTACACCAATCCCTGTGAGCCACTACAGCAGAAAAATGGATACCAAGAAGAAGAACAAAAAGGACAAGAACCACACCCAGGTCCTCCATGTTTTTCTTTTGACCCCTTTCTAAAAATCCTAATATTCTACATTTGCACCCCGTGATTACTTAACTACTACTACTACTATTATTTTTCTTACATTCTCGTGACTTGTAACTCATTTCACAAGCTGAAAGCTTTTCCAAGGACTGAGATCCAGGACAGTGTCTCTCTGGGGCTCTGTGCAGGGGTGTCCCTGACCCCCTGCTGTCTCTCAGGGGTCTGTGCATGGGGGTCCCTGACTCCCTGCCAGGATCTCAAACCCTCCAGGGCAGTCAGAGGAGTGCCCTGAACTCCGACAGTTGATCTCAAGAGTTGAGGAACTTGAGTCCTTTGGGTCTGCAGCCAACAGGGAACCGAAGCCATTTGGTCACGTTCCCTCAGCCTCCAAGATCCTAAGGGATATTTCAGCCCCATCAGCCTGGAGCGACATCAAACATCAACCTCCGTGATTCACAACCCCAGCAAGATCCTGATGGAAAGGCCAAATCCAGATTCTGTCATCAAACAGGGCACCAGCCCAGCCCCAACGCCACCCGAGCCATCGGGCCACCAGTGTGGCTTGGGCACACCCCAACCTGGATGGTGCCCTGGCATGGGGCAGCTCCTTGGAAGCCACTTGGATGTAACCACCCTGTTTGTGGAGGAAAGGGAGTTATGGATGTGAATCATCCTCCTTGGAGCCAGGGCCAAGGTGTGGTGTTTGGTGGTGGCATCTCCACAGCCAGGGATGGGAATGTTGGAGACCTGGGGGGGCTCAGGGGAAAAGGGCGACGGAGTGGGTGGTTGGGAATAGGAAGAAAAGGAGAAATGAGAGGAAAAAAATAATCCGGCATCCTCTTGGAATTTCCCAAAAATAATTAATTCCAGTTCCCCTCAAGGAGGTGACCACTGGCTGCAAGCAGTACTTGGGAAGAAGTAACCCCTCTCCCTGACAAATCCCACATCTGCTGTTGCTTTTTCACTGAGTGTGGGAATTTCCCCTTGTCCAAGTCCAACCCTCCTGATCCTGTTTCTTAACACGAGGAGTCAACATACAGGAGCTAAAATGGGATCGTCCCCTGCACCACATGATCCCACAGGCCCTGACAAGCTCTGATCCCTCTTTGTAAATCTTGGCCTGTGATAGGAATCTCAACCATGACGGGACAAATGTTTACAAAAAGACAAACAAAATCTTTGCCACAGAATATTGTGGCTGAGGTTTGAGGAAGA
Source organism: Nicator chloris (assembly GCA_013400495.1). Lineage (NCBI taxonomy): Eukaryota > Metazoa > Chordata > Aves > Passeriformes > Pycnonotidae > Nicator > Nicator chloris. The sequence continues at coordinate 121,854 of WAAE01020922.1, forward strand.
CAAGGAGGTGGCACCCGCCGTGTTTGTCTTCACAACACCTCTGTGAGCAATGTGGGGGGTTTGTGTTTATTTTGTGGGTGTTCTTAAATTGAACTTTAAGATCCAAGGCGGTGTACGGAGCTGTCACTGAAACCTGCCAGGCCGGTGTGAGACGGCTCTGGTGGCATTTTGAGGGCATCCCCAGGTGTCTGCAGGGCCTCCAAGGCAGCTCCAGTCTACTGCATTTTGGGTCATCTTCCACAAGAACCAACATTTTCCGTGTCTGCCCATTTTAATGTGCTTTGGGTTCTCGATTCATCTCTTCTGGGTGTTCCAGGCATGGAAGGGATCCTCTGCACGGGAGCCAAGAGATGGAATTTTCTAGGTTGGGTGAAAGCTGGGAATCAAATGAGATAAATAATTTTATTTTTATCTGTGGAAGTCTGCAGAAAATCTGTCTGCTCTTCATGGGATCACAGCATTGTTTGGATTGGAAGGGAACTTAAGGATCATTGAATTCCAGCTCCTTGCCATGGGCAGGGACACCTTCCACTATCCCAGGTTGCTCCAAGCCCCATCCAGTCTAGTCTTGGACACTTCCAGGGATGGGGCAGCCACAGCTTCTCTGGGCACCCTGTGCCAGGGCCTCACCACCCTCACAGGGAAGAATTCCTTCCCAATATCCCGTCTAAATCCACCCTTTTCCAGTTTTAATCCATTCCCCCTCACCCTATCACTATTCTTAATTTATTTTAACTTCTCTGAGCCGTGTTTTTTTTTTCACAAGAAGATCCCGAGTGAGAGCAGGAAAACCCAACGAGAGTGGAAAAACTCAGCCCACGTGTGGGAAGATCCGGATGCTCCGGTTTCTCTCCTGCCCTGCTCCCGCAGCCGGGCACGGCATCAAAAGCCCGGTTGGGTGGTGAGAACGAGAGCTTGGGCTGGTCCTTGTTACATCCAGAAACTTGTCACACCTCGTGTAATGACCCTGTTGAAACCTCCCCTGCCACGGCCAGGGACATCAAGGCTGTCCCCAGGGAGAGCCCGCGCTGGCGGAGGAGCTCCGGAGCCAGGAAAAATCCCGGCTGAAACCATCCCAACCCCACGGGTGTGGCCACCAGGGCACAGAAACAAACAGTCCTATCTGAGAACTCAATCATGTCCTTCAGTGGGAGAGCTGATGGGCATTATCCCAGGAGGGTTGGCTGAAAATTCAAGGCTGTCTTGCTGTTTGGGTTTGGGGTTTTTTAAAATTATTATTATTTTGAGAAGGCATTGAATGGTTTTTTCAGGGTGGGACAGAAGGAGGGGAAGGAATTAGTCCAGCTCAGGTGCATCCCTGCACATTTCAGCTGGGTTTGGGTTCTTCCCACCCCCCCTGGCATTTGGTGAGGGCAGCTCAAGTGCCAAGATCAAATCCATCCACTGGCAGAACATCCCCTCTGAGCCCAGCTGACAAACAAGGGCTTGGAAACCTCGTGGATGGCAGCCTGGGAGGGGCATGGGAATCAAATCCACCCACAAGATCCAGGGAGCAAGAGAAGGGTTGGAAATCCACCCTGGCTTTGCAGGCACCACCTGCTTGCCAAGGAAAGGGCACAGTAGGAACAACTCGCCCCGTGTTGGTCGTGTCCCAGGCTTTGACTCATTCCCAAATTACTAAACTTTCAGGAAAAGGACAACCAGGTCTTGAGAGGACTGTAAAATGTTTCAGCAAAGAATTCCAGAGCCTTAAAGTCGAGTTTGAGCTGGGATAGGCATTCCCAAAGTCACAGGCATGGGAGAGTGGTGGTTTTGATTCCTCAGCCTCTCTCCAGCTTTGCTTTGCAGCCCAATTACTGCTCAAGGAGCAGGGGAGGAGGAAGGAAAGAGGGTCTCCAGTGGAAATAGAGGTCCCTGAAAATTTCCAGAAACTCATCCTTCCATTTCTGGAAAAACATTCTGGAATGACATTTCTTGGCATCAAGCCCCAGTTTTGCTCCCTGCCTCCCCACGTGGAAGCAAATCCGCTTTCCTTCAAGATGAGAGGGAGGTAGGACGAAGGAAGTGCCAAGAGAAACAAATGTGGGATTGGCTGAGCACCTGGAGGCCAAAAGCTCTGCCCTTGTTCCCTGGGAATGGCTTTCGCAGAGACATCCTGGGAATCTGCTCTCCTCCCCAGCACCAAGCGGTGCCTCTGGTGGCACTTCCAGAGCCAAAATCCAGCCATGACATGCCCTCGGTCCTCACTGCCACCTGGCCCTGATGCTGGGATGGCTCCTGCCCCCCTGGCTGATGCATCTCATTCTCCTGGGGAAGGGTGGCCAGAGAAGAGGAGGATGCACCACGCTGTCCAAGCAATCCTCAGGAATTGCTTCCTTTGCGTTTCTCAGCCACTTGGGGATCCTGGGCAGGTTCACAGAGTACTCTGATAACGAAGAAGAGCTGTGAGTCAACTTCTACACCAGTTACTTGGTGAGAAACTTGGCATTTTCCCACTACCAACAGTCCCGTGCCAAGAAACTCCTCCCAGTCCATGCCCAGGAGACAAACTTGGATGTCTGGGGGGTGGGCAGGGTGCCAAAAGCACGCCGTGCCACGTGTCCTCACAGCTGGGGGACATCCCCTGCCCTGTGCTGTTTATCAGCCTGCATGGAGCCTCTCCCTGTAGGATTTAACCTCGGGATCTTTCACACGTTTGCTTCTCCTCGTTCCTGAGGTGCCAAATGTAGGGTGGAGGATTTGGGGTGGGTGGTGACACGGTCTGTGGGGACACTGATGGGACAGCCTCCAACCCAGCTCCCTGTTGCTGCAGAGAAGAGGAAAGACCATTTCAGGAAGGCCTGGGAGATGTGGAACACCGCTCCTGCCGGTTTCCTTGGAAGCAGGACTGCATCCAGGGGAAGCTCTGTGTTTCTGCCACCAGACCTTGGGGACTGGGGGTATTTTGGGGAATGAAATATGGTTAAATGTAGAAAACCACCAGGCTCTGCTTCCTCTGAACCCACCAGCCCCGGAGCAGGCAGCAAACCTTGGGAAGAGCATCTGTCTGCAGATAATCCAACCCTGCAGCAAGGGCCACATGTCCAGGAAAAGCTTTGAATTATAAGCATAGGGAAAAGAGAAACATTTTTTTTTACTAAAAGAGGAGAGATTTTGATCAGATATTGGGAAGGAATTCTTCTCTATGAGGGTGGTGAGGCCCTGGAATGGAATTCCCAGAGAAGCTGTGGCTTCCCCATCCCTTGAAGTGTTCAAGGCCAGGTTGGATGGGGTCTGGAGCAGCCTGGGATAGTAGGAAGTGTCCCTGCCCACGGCAGGGAGTGGAGTGGGATGAGTTTTAAGGTCCTCTCCAATCCAAACCATTCTGGGATTCCCTGGGGTTTTTCTGCTGTGGGGAGGGCATAAAGCACCACCTCCCTTACTCCCTGCTGACATCCAGCTGGGAGCTGGCTGATGAGCAGTCAAGCTGGTTTCCCAATTTTCCAGGGTGGAGCTGATCCCTGAGCTCGTCCCTGCTGCCCTGTGTGCTGTGGCAGGCCTGTGACCGTGTTGGGGAGTGGGAAGTGGGAAGCTGCTGGAGGGGGAAGCAGATCAGTGGAGCTTTCCAAAGTTTTCTGAAGACGCAGGGCCCTGCAGCCCAGCCTGGAACCCACCTCACTCCAGGGACCAAATCCTGGTCTCAAAGCTCCTCTGTTTACACCATCAGGACCCTCCAAATTGAACAAGGGGTCCTTGATCCCACCAGACCTGCTGGGCAACCCCAACCCATGTGAGACCTGTCACCCTGGTGAGGCCAAATCAGGCAGCGGCCACACCCTCATCCTCACCTCTGTGTCTGCGTGGAGCTCCCTTGTGACAGGCAGGAGGGCTGGGATGTCTTTCTGCAGTGTTTGCAGGCCTGGTTCCTAAGGGAACTCCCAACAAAAGCTTTCCAGTGAGTCAAGGAACAGCATTTCTGGAGGAGGGAGCGACGTGGGAGCCGCCCCAGCGTTGCCACGACAGGTTGTGGGAAGGAGGAGTGCTCCCAGCAGTTGGAGCAGCATGGAGCTGCAGGGGGCTGGGAGAGGCCCAGATGCTCTGGGTGGGCACCTGACCCTCCTGATCCTGCTCTGAGGTCATCCCTGGATGAAACATTCCCGAGATCCAAATAGCCCTGAGGTCACCTGGAGTTGTTATCTCCATTTTTATCACACGAATCGGACACTGAGTGACTCTCCCGAGGTCAGATACAGGGGAGTGGTGGAAAAGCTTTGTTTGAAGTCCCACGTGGACCACCCTCTCCCAAAAGAACTGGGAGAACTTCTTCCCTGCTCCAGTTCCCTGGAATTGCTGAAGGAATCAGGTTGAAGACAGGGTGAAAGAGAAGAGGAGGGAAAAAAGTGGAATTTCCATATTCAGGCCAAGTGCTGCCCCCGTGCTTTGGCTGTGACAACTTCTGGAGGGATCCAGTGGAATTCAGAGGGGCAGGAAGCTGCACAAGGAGTCACTGCGAAGAGGGAATGCACAGGAAAATCAGGAAAAGTCACCCAGAATGGGGCAAAAAGGGCAGAGCCCCATCCAATCTGATCCCCTCTTTACTCCCCAAGACTTCATGGGTGACAAGAAAATAAAGTTCCCTTCACGCTGCCAGGCCCATCCCTTAATTTTGGGGATTCCCGAGAGTGGGACAGAGGGTCACACCCCCTTCCAAGTTGCCCAAGCTCTGGATCTAAGCCTTGCAGGGCTTTGGGATTCGGATGGAAATGCCCCCTCTTCTAGCACAGGGTATTGGATGCTCCAGAATTATTCCAGAGTCCAAAGCAAGGCACATCCCGGATTACCAACGGCGTGGGAGCGGGCAGACACTGGAGAATGGCCAGGACCCGTTCGGTTGGATGGACCCACAGCCTGGATGGATCCTTCCCTGGGCCGCTTCCGACCCAGCCGGCTCATCCCTGACACGGCGGCTCGCTTTTATTCCCTGGAAATTGCTCCAGGATCAGCGGCTCTCCGTGGGCTGGCAGCATTCCGTGGGCCGGGAGAGGCAGCAGCTCCCTCTCGTGGGCTTCCTCTGGCTCTTCGTGCTGGAAAGCAGCCGGAATTTCCTGAGAAAGTGGGATTTTTATTGTTGTGTCTCCCCCTCCCGCAATTCAGAATATTCATTATTGCCCCAGACATGGAAATGTTATGGAAAAGCGCCAACTTTCATCAAATCCCAGCTCGTAGGCAGGTGGGGTTTTTATAGTTTTGCCCCTTTTTTTTTTTTTTTTTTAATTGGTTTTATTTTTCTCACTCAGTCTGGGATTCAAAACAGCTCATTTAGGCATGGAAAGGATTGGTCCTTCGGATTCACTTGCCCAGGGTCTCTGGAAAGATTTGGGGGTCTCCATGGAGCCATTCAGGTGCTGTCCTGGCAGGGGGGTGTCATCCCAAAATCTGCTGTTTGGGGGGCAGACACAGACTGAGGCATCCAGCATTTAGATAAGGCCAGGACACGAATCCCCAAAAGTTATTTCAGTTTGGAATGCTGGAAATCCAATGTGTTTCATGACGCCAAAAGTTAAAAAAAGAAAGGACAATGAAAATTTTTAAAAACACATTTTTGATTTTTTTTTTTTTTGTTTCATTCCGTCTTGACCCCAGACAGCTCCAGAGATTTCGTCTTCCAGATTTGGGTTTGGAAAACTCCTGGTTTCCTCAAAAAGCTGGATTTTCCCCCAAAGCTGAATTTCCTGCTCCTTTTCCACTCAAAATCCCAAACAACCAGGAAAGTGTCCCGAGCTCAGCGATGTGTTTATCCATCCCTGGTACCTGCTGGGAACAGCCAGGTCACTTCTCCCCTCTCCATATTCCCTGCTTCCTGTGATCCAGCTGGTCACTCCGGAATCCCAGTGATGTTGGTCACCCCCCAGACCAAAGGAGGACCTCTCCCCCTTCCCTGAACCCTACCAAGAGTCAGGAAACAGCTCTGGGGTTGCTGTGCCTCAGAGAGGAGGTTTGGGGTTTTCCTGCCTGGCCCAACCCTCATCTCATGGTGGGCGTGGCAGGGGGACGGTGGGGTGACCACTGGTCACATGTCACCGCCTGATGTCCCCTCTTCCATGGATCCCTGCCTTGGGAATTCCTCTTTTCCAAGGTTTGATGGCTCTGCCCCATTCTCCCCCCCCCCTCCCTCCCAGCACTCCTCAGCCTCGCCCACACACATGGATTGGCACAGGGATAAATTTCTCCACGGGATTTGGCTGTTGGTGGTTCTGATGGCAGAGATGGAGGGTGACAACTGTCCTGGACCTGAAGGAACCGCGTCACAACTCCATCCAACACGTCCCTGAGGTATTTAAACTGATTATTATCCACAGCCAGGCACTTATTTTTCCATTTGGAATTGTTGTTCCATCTCAATCCCACGTGATCCTGCTGGCTCCAGACGCTGAAAGGGCTCTGTGTTTGCTTTGTGCTGCCTCTTTCAGTGCCATGCTCAGGGAATTCTTCCTCCAAGGAGCTTTTTCCATGCTTTGGAGGACAGTATCTCCCTGTCCCCTCTGTCTCCATGTTCATCAGGTTGGGCATTCCCTCCCCAAATTCCCGCAATAACGCCGGGATGAGCCTCTGGAGCATTTTCATTTCTGTCCAAGTCTTTGGATGGGAAGAAGAGAAGCTCAGAGTGGTCTGGAGTGAGGAGAAAAAGTTTTTTACAACCCTTTTTTTTTCTTTAGGATCCTCCAAACACCTTCCCAATCCAAGGGGTAGGTGTTGCCTTGCAGGACACATCTCAGGGTAATTTTCTGGGCAGCCTCATCCGTGCGTTAATGACTCCCATTTCTCCGTGGTCCCGACTGGCCCTAATTCCTGGTCAAAATTAGTGGTTGGGAATCACGCCCTCCTCTCCTTCCTGCACATCTCAGATGTCTTTGGGAGGAGTAATTGCCACCAGGGTTGATTGGCATTACGGGAGGAGGGATTTCCATATCCTTGAGCTGCAGTGGGGTTTATAGGATCACAGAATGGTGTGGGTTGGGAGGGGCCTTCAAGATCATCCAGTGCCACCCCCTGCACTGGATGGGAACACCTTCCACTGTCCCAGGTTGCTCCAACCCCCATCCAACCCGGCCTTGGACACTTCCAGGGATGGGGCCGCCACAGCTTCCCTGGGAAATCCATTCCAGGGCCTCACTCCCTTCCCAATAAACATTTTCTATCCAATATCCCATCCAAACCTCCTCTCTTTTACTTAATTTTTTATGTTGTAAAATAAATAACCCTTTGCTCTTCAGCCGTGCGCAGGGTGATTTATTTTCCCTTTCCGTTATCCATGGACACAAGGAAGTTTTTCTGCAGCAAAGGCACAGCAAATCAAGAAAAAAAAAAAACCAACCAAAAACAAAACAGTCAGCCTTGCTTTAAAGCAGCAAAAAAAATTCCTGACTGTGTTTTCCTGCAGGCTGGGGGAGCCTCTGTTTCCCCGACTGCAAGAAGAATAAATCCAACCCAATGAAATATTAATTATTAGAGTCTATCCAACTGGGATTCCTCAGTGCCTTCAGAGAGTGGAAAAATTCTGGCACGCAGGAGAAAAAGCACACAAATCCTTTTTGTTGTTGTTGCTTTTTTGTTGTTTTTATGAGGAAATGTTGTGTGATGAGTAAATTAAGAGCTTTGGGTTGAGGGAAGGGAGGGGGTTTGAGTTGCTTTAGGGTGGGAAATAAAAATTCCTGAAGAGGGTTGGGAAGAGATCCTGCTGTAAATAAGAGGAAAAGGTTCCTTCACACTGCAGGAGGGGGTGAAGGAAAGCAGAAGTTGACGATTAAAAGAGAGGCACATCCCTGAAAATTCCCTGTTCCGCAGAATTTGGGAAGAAATCCTGTAACCCGAGCAGCCCCAGGCTCCAGCCTGAGGCAGCTCTGCTCAGCGCTGCTCAAAGCCCCTTTTGTCCCCGTTGTTTACCAGGCTTGGGTTGGAAGCACAACACAGAGCGTCATCCCTTGGCTGAGCAATGTTTTGCAGATTTGGGAGCTTTGACTCGAGTTAAAGCATTCTTTAACAATTAAAGATTGTTAAAGCAATCATAAAGTGATTTTTCCAGAGCAGAATTCCTCCAAAAAGTGTTGTTTAGGAGAAAGGAGAGGCACTCAGGGCACATCTGGCAATGAAAAACCTCCGTTGTCTTGTCACTGTTTACTTTTCCATCCCCTTTTTACCCTCGTTTCTCTGCAGCCTCTGGAAAGATCTCTATCAAATATTTGGCCTCTCTGGAATCTTTTTTTTCCCTATAAACTTCTCCCAAGTTTCCTCAGCAGCTCGACCCAAATGCTGCAAATGCTTCTCATGAGGGGAAGCAGAGGAAGAGGCACTGATTTCTTCTCTCTGGTGCCCGGGACCTGAGGGAACAACTGGAGATGTGTCAGGGAAGGTTAGGCTGGATTTTAGGAAAAGGTTCTTCATCCAGAGGGTCTTTGAGCACCAGAACTCCCCAGGGGAGTGGTCACAGCACCAAGCTTGACAGGGTTCCAGAAGTGCTCGGAAAAAGCTCTCAGGCACAGGGCGGGGTTGTCGGGGTTGTCCTGTGCAGGACCAGGAGTTGGACTTTGGTGATCTTTGTGGATCCCTTCCAGCTCAGGATATTCCATGATTACCCTGCTGTTGCTCTGGAGGATGTCTGAGGGAAAGGTGAATTAGTGGATTGCTGGAAGACACAATTCCAAGTGGCGGGAATTGTGAGTCCAGGGAGCTGCTGGCCCTGCATGAGGTCGTGTGGCTCCAACAACAGCAAAGCAACGTGAAGGGATTCCCAAGGATGCTGGAAGTGGAGGGGGGGGCAGATGTGCAGATAAGAGGGGTTGTTATATTTGCCCAGCAGTTTCCACTCTGTGGCTGCAACTGCACCCACAATAGGATAAAATTCCCAGAGAAACCCCTCTGGAGATGCAGGAAGTGCAGAAGGAGCATCTCTCTCCCAAAGCTGCAGGACATAGCATGGCAAGACAGACATTGAGGGGCTGGAGAGTGTCCAGAGAAGGGAACAGAGCTGGGGGAGGGTCTGGAGCACCAGGAGCAGCTGAGGGAGCTGGGAAAGGGGCCCAGCCTGGAGAAAAGGAGGCTCCAGGGGGACCTTCTAACTCTCCACAACTCCCTGGTGCAGCCAGGGTGGGTCAGGCTCTGCTCCCAGGGAACAAGGGACAGGATGAGAGGAAATGGCCTCAGGCTGTACCAGGGAAGGTTCAGGCTGGACATCAGGGAGAATTTCTTCACAGAAAGGGTGGTCAGGCATTGGCAGGGGCTGCCCAGGGTGGCGGTGGAGTCCCCATCCCTGGAGGCATCCAAGGAACACCTGGATGTGGCCCTCAGAGCTCTGGTGGGGATGCTGGAGCCACAGAGCTCAGGGTTGAGAAGAAAATGACAAGAAGCCTGGGAGACACCACAGATGACCACAATACTTTATCTACTCCTCGTGTTCCATGTCCACACCCTCCCGGGGGAATCTGGCCAAGCTCTTCAGTCCTGCAGGGTCCATTTTCTCCCAGCACCACGGGGCAGCTGAAGAAGGACACGGAATGGGACTCCCTGGCACCTCATGGGCGAGCCAGCCGCGGCCCTGGGCACGCACTCAGGTTGCACAGGAAGGTCTGGCAGCAGTAGGAGGTGTAGGTGGCCAGGCCCAGGAGGAAATTATGGTGTGGGCAGGTCTTGGAGCACTTCTTGGTGATCCTCTTCCAAATGGACAAAGAGCCTGGCCCAGAGAAGGGAGAGAGCAGATCAGCAGTGGGGTTTGTTGAGGGATCCTTGTGCAGGATGGGGTTGTGTTGATGATTCCCGTTGTCCCCCCACAGCCCAGGAATTGTTGGCGACCTCCTACACAGGGAATTCCATATCCATGCTAGGCATCCAGCACTTCCCAGCATGGATCCTCATATCAAGACTTTTTTAGGAATGACAATGTTCATTCCTGGGTTTAAATCGCATCTCCAGGCTTCTCCATTTGAGGGAAATAATTCTGTTTCCTTCAATATCTGGCTTGGATCAGAAACAGTGTGACCAGGAGGAGCTGGTCAGTGATTGTTCCCCTCTCTGGGCACTGCTGAGGACACACCTCAAATCTTGGGGTCAGTTTTTGGCCCCTCACTGCAACAAATTAGGAGCTGGAGCATGTCCAGAGAAGGGAATGGAGGTGGGGAAGGGTCTGGAGCATGAGGAGTAGCTGAGGGAGCTGGGGGGCTCAGCCTGGAGAAGAGAAGGCTCAAGGGGGAACTTTTCACTCTCCACAACTCCCTGAGGGTGCAGCCAGGTTGGGGTCGGGCTCCACTCCCAGGGAACAAGGAATCAAGGTTCAAATTTATTTATTCCTCCTCTGAAGGATCTTTGCTCTTCTCTCAATGTCCCCTGGCTTCCCACGCAGGAGTAAAACAGCAGCTGAAGAGGACAATCTCAGCGTGTGACGGGGAGAAGGATTTCAAACCTCTGGGAATGCCAGGCTGGGTTAGCGAGGGCTCCACCTCCCACTCGTGCTTCCCGACGACTCCTCAGCCCACCACAAACCCAGCCCAGACCTCACACCCCACCCCTGAGTCCCCACCAGGGGATCCAGAGCCAGCACCTACCTATTCCCACCGAGGCCACGTTGGTGACACAGTACTTGTCCTTCTCCGAGCACTCCTCGGCCTTCAGGCAGCTCCAGTTGCTTTGCTCCCAGTTGCAGGTGTAGCAGTGCAGGGCATTTGCTGCAGGAAGAGAGGCAAAACAGGGAAGAGGGAGACGGAATCACCCTGGCTTGTGCCAGCCGTAGCCAGGCCAGGAGGAGCAGGGCAGGGATTGTCCCTCTGTGCCGGGCACTGGGGAGGCCACAACTCAGATCCTGTGTCCAGTTTTGTCCCCTCAGGACAAGAAAGATTTTGAGGGGCTGGAGCATGTCCAGAGAAGGGAACGGAGCTGGGGAAGGGGCTGGAGCACCAGGAGCAGGCTCAGCCTGGAGAAAAGGAGGCTCAGGGGGGACATCCTGCCTCTTCACAACTCCCTGACAGGAGGGGACAGCCAGGGGTGGGTCGGGCTCTGCTCCCAGGGAACAAGGGACAGGACAAGAGGAAAAGGCCTCAAACTGCACCAGGGGCGGCTCAGGTTGGACATCAGGAAGAATTTCTTCACGGAAAGGGTGGTCAGGCATCGGAAGGAGCTGCCCAGGGAGGTGGTGGAGTCCCTGGAGGTGTCCAAGGAATGCCTGGGCATGGCACTCAGAGCTCTGGTGGTGATCAAAGGTTGGACTTGAGGATCTTGGAGGTCTTTTCCAACCTAAGTGATTCTGGGATTCTGTGAAATGCCAGCAGCAAAAATTATCCCCTACTTTTCATGGAATCTCAAGCACCCCAGGTGCAGGTCTGATAAAAGCCATGGAGCTGAAGGACTCAATCCATTCTTCCAATGCCACATCCAGGCTGGCCCTGGAACACTTCCAGGGATGGGGCAGCCGCAGCTTCTCTGGGAATCTGGTGCCAGGGCCTCACCACCCTCACAGGGAAGAATTTTTTCCACATATCCAACCTAAATTTCCCCTCTTTCAATGTGATAGGCCGAGGGCACCAAGTTTGATGTGATGCTTGGAGGAGGGAAGGGCAGGGACTCCTGGAGGAGTTCCCAAGGATTTCCCAAGGCCTGAGGTCACTTTTTCTACTTGCTAGGGACTATTAAACTGCAGCCTAATTAGGCAGAAAGCACTGGCAGATGAAGAGGGTTAATTGGGACCTCCATGGCTTAGAAAAGTCAAGATCCCACGTTTTTGTCTTTGGGTAGGACATCAGTGCCCCCAAAAATAAATCCAGAACCTGGTGTAAAGGACAAAGAGGAGGAGAAGGATTTTTTTTACTCTTTGCTGTGAGAATTCAGCTCTAGGACACATGCAGTGAATACTTAATTTTTACTGCCTGGATAATCCAACGTGGATTAGGCCAGGCTTCATTTTGGCACTGAGGACAACCTCCCTGTCTCCCGGGCCTTGTTAACACTTGGAAATCTGTCAGGATCACTGTTCTGGTGAGTGAACAAAGCTAAATAGCAGAAAGGTATTCTTAGGCCACAATGAGCCAGAAATAACTATTCCAAGGAATTCTTTTTCTGCACCAGACGTGTGGCACAATTCCAAGCGCTGGCAAAGCCTGTCCCGCTCTCCAAAATGAGGATAACGTTTATTCTCTCTGGTCTATAGTGAGACAGTATCATATTCCTTAAAAAAGGCTGTGATTTAATTTACCATCTCTCTGTGAAATAAAATGCACCATCTATAACACAATTATTATGCAAATACCCACCACCATTTAACCCATTCAGCCCACATCCCAATTCCTCCCTAATTCCCTGACTTTGTCCCAAAATCTCTGATGTCAGCAAGCCGTGGGGTCTTGGAGATGGGTAGAAACAGCTGCACTGGGCCAGATGTTGGAGGTGTGGCCCTCATGGACCAGGAACACAGAGCATTGTGCTGTCTTCATCAAAATTTAGGAATAACCACAGCCTTGCACCACCCCGACAGGAAAACACCCTGGAAAGTCTCTCAAAGGCAGGCCAGTGGGAACTGCCTCCTTTTTTCTGTCTTGTTTCCGTAAAAATCCAGTAGGACGGGGAAATTTCCAGTCAAAAGAAAAACTTTTCGCACACCCAGACTGAGATTCTAGATAAAAACCCCCAAAACGAGCGCCGTGTCCTTCACCTGCACCACTCCAAGAGCTTAGGAGCTCTCTTCCATGATTCCTTTCCCTGGATATGAGGCATTCCTAGCTTTAAAACACTCAGCTATACTTCATCTAGGAGCAAACCTCACCTTGAGCTGCAAACAGGACCAAAGCCAGCACCGCAAGGAGGGAGAACTTCATCTTCTCCCGGTCGTCTCCGCAGCCCAGGAAAAACACCCTCACCTGGGGACAGGATATAAATCTTCCCTGCCTTTGGACGGAGTGATGAGGAAGCCAACGATTTGGAAAGAGTGGGCAGGGATCATGGATTAGATGAGAGGCCAGGAATGCACGTGGGTTGTTTTCTCACCTCGGTATTGCCTTCGGGCGATTCCAGGGAGCAGTGAAAGCACTCTGGGAATTCACACCATTTGTTGGGATTAATCCTTTAATTCATCCCTGGTCAGGCCAGCAGTGCTGCTGATGTCTGGGTGGGGGTTTTGTTCTGATCAGCGCATCTGTGGCCAGGTTATTTCCTTTTCTCCAAGGAAAATGGGAACAAGTGGCATAAATCAATGGAATTGTCTGGGTGGATTATGCCAAGTCCATTTCCAGGGCTAGACCTGGAGAATTCCCAATATCTACAGTCAGGGTAAACCAAGCTGGATATTCATGGGGACAGGAAATGCATAATTTGATTACCTACAAAGTCTTAAATCATAAAATCACAGAATGGTTTGGGTTGGAACGGACCTTAAAGACCATCTCATTCCAACCCCCTGCCAGGGACAGGGACACCTGGCAGGTGCCTCCAAGCCCCATCCAACCCGGCTTTGAACACTTCCAGCAAGGGTTAAAAATATCTTTGTCCCCTTTTCCACGGAGCATCCAATTCAAAGTCCTGCTCAGTACCAGTCAGACAAAAAATGTTCTCAGCCTTTACAATTTCTCTGCACGAAGAGAGTGGAGCTGGAGCTGGCAACTCCATCCCTTCCGGGGCTTCCATCAGACTGCCTGTCCCACTTCTGCTTCCCAGGAAAGAGTTATCAGGATGTTTAGTGCTGGACATCAGCAGACATCTCCATGAATCACCAAGCCAGCAAGGAGCAGAGAGGGTAAATCAGGAGGAGCCCCTTGGAGTGAAGCCACTTGGGCAATCAGGTGTCTGCTCATCCCTTCCTTCTCCATCCTGCGGGAAAAGAGAGCAGAGACTGACACAGCCTGGGATTTAGGAGATGGAAAAGCAGAAGAGGCAGAAGGTGCAAAAACATGTGGAAGAAAGGTGGATGAGGTGAGGGTTAAAATGATTGAGGGGAACACGATTTTCTTGGCAGGAGCCAAGTGAGATGAGCAAAATTCCCTGAAACAGAGGAGATGCTCATCCAAGACATTCAGAGCATCCAGTGGGATCAGTCACTGACTACAGTGAAGGCACGGCCAGAGGAAGTTCAAAGAGACACCAAAACCCACCACATCTTCCTTTTCAAGGAAACAAAAGCTGGGGGAAGTCTTGGAGAGAGCTTTTTTTTGCTCAATTCACAGATATTTCGGAGGTTTCTGAAACCACCGACTCTGATGACGTAAAACTGGATCAACAGGATGGGGAAGTCATCCCTGATAACCCCAGGAGCACCAGCCATTCCTCTCCCATGGATCTACACCTGGGTGTGGAGAGGATAAACCACATCTCTTGCCCAAGAGATGAAACCGTGCCAGGCTCGGGGACAGCGCGGCCCATGAATGCCAGAGGAGGTGTGTCAGTGCTGCCAGGTGTCACAAGGCAGTGACCAAAGAGCAGGACCTGTTCCAGGGCATAAGGATTGGCCAGCCTGATTCATCCTGGCATCAGGGGTGACTCTTTGGGGGCAGTCTGGAAGTCATCTTGGGAAGCCAAGGCTCAGCGTCCTGCAGCAACGGGAGCACCCTGGAAAAGCTCTGCCCTCTGGTTTTCACCAGTTTTGACTGGATTTTTGAGGAAAAAAAAATGGAAAAATAATTGTGTTAGTCTTCAGTATGATTGGGACTGTGGACTCCCCACCCCTAGAAGTGTTCAAAGCCAGGTTGGATGGGGCTTGGAGCAACCTGGGGTAGTGGAAAGTGTCCCTTTAAAGGGAGTTAAAACAAGAGGGTCTTTGAGGTCCCTTTTAACCCAAACCATTCCATGAAATAACAACGTTTATTCCCTCCGTTCCAAGGACTGATGACACAAATATCTCCTGCCTGACACAGATCCAGAGAGAAATCACCGAGTCCAGGGATTCAAATCTGCTCCTCACTGACGGCCAGAAGAGGTTCTCCAAAGCCATGGGAAGTGGTCCACCACACCTCCACTGGCAGGAGTGGCTTGAGGGACAAGTGGGATGATGGCCAAAAGCCCACCATGGGTCAATTGCCATTTTGGGGGTTGCCGGTGGCCCACTGAACCAGATTTTTGGGAAGTTACCACCCCGGCCTTGGGGATGTGTGATGCAGGTGTGAGGTGTGGCACTGCCATGGCTGGCATTTCCTCAGGAGCCTCAGGATGGTGGTGTCACCCTGGATGGCCAACACATGGAAGCAGCATGACTGGAGCATGGAAGGCTTGGCTGGGTCAGGGCAAAGATCTGGAAAAAAAGGTGTCCCTGTATCCACAGGCTACAGCTGTGGCAGTAAATTCAACTTTTCCAGAACCATCTCCAGCACAGAGGCCAAGAGGCGGATATCAGTCCCTCGGGAATGATCCTTCCTTTGTGCCACCTCCTCTGTTTTATTCCATATATTCCAAGGAGTAACCATGGTTGATCCATCCTAGAACCTTTCCAGGGAATGTGCTAACGATTAAACCAATTAATTAAATGTTGTGGATGATGTTCCAGAACAGGGATGTTCCTAGCAACTGTTTTTTTTTCCCCAGCTTAGGTTCATCCTTGGAGATCAGGCCCTTGCAGGCATTTGAACCACATCCTTCAGGATGAGGACTTGATCCTGGATTTTACTCTTGGTTCTGGAACACTGCACTACACGCCTGTGTTGGAGCCATGGAAATGTGGCTTTGTTTGCCTGACCTCTGGAATGTTCCGGCTGTCGAATCTTCCTGGATGTAGGACAGAGATTGGAAGTCAAGGAACGGGGATCTGCACATTTTTTGGGGAGCGTTATACTGGTTTCTTCTCAAAAATGGCCTCGGAAAAGTATCCACATAGGAAACCCAGTGATGAGGAAGGACAGAAACATCATGGATTGGCCTCAGGGGACCTTTTCCTGTTATATGTCCTGAAGTTTTCACCCACTCAGCTTCCCTGTGGCCAGAGGGTGACACACCTGCCTCATCCCTTCTCAGGTGGCAGCTCAGAAGATTCCCAGATAATTCCGTCTGTCCCTCTGTTTTGCCATTGCCCTCCCAGTCCTAGCACATCAGAGGTTGCAGGATGGAATTGGTTCTCAGCTCCAGGGATACTCCAGCCCTAAATAAAACCCATTGAAGCAATTGCAGAGTCTTGCAAGTCTCATCCTTCATTTTTTGTGGAGTTTTTGAGGGAGGAAGAGGCCAAATATGGCACCACTTTTTGCCAGGAATGGCAGCACTTTGAAGGACACGTGGCCCTGGGAGAGGAGGAACTGTGCGTGCTGAGCACCTCCTGGATGAGTGAGAGCTCCAGCTCTTCCCTTCTTCGACCCAATGACAGCAAATACTGATTTTCCCTTCCTCTTTTTTCCATCCCTTCTCCACAGGGATTTCTCTGTACTGATCCTGCAAGGCTCATTCTTTGCCTGGTTGTGACCTCGTCAAAATCAGGACACCAAGGTGAGCTGTCACCACCGTGCCCCTGACACACACCTGGCCTCACCTCAGACCCTCACAGGTGCTCAGATTCCAGGGAAACCAAGAGGAGCTTGGAGATCATCCCACACAGGCTTCAGTCCTTTGCATGTCAAATCATGGAAGGTCTCGATCCTCGTGGCTGCTCCTGCCAATCTCCCACACTTTTCCCCATTCCTGGGTGCTCCCCATGTCTATTTCCATGGGGAAGAGACATTCAGGATCAGGAACTAAGCGTGGGCAGCCCAGGGCTGGATTTTCAAGGTGTTGAAATCCTGAGAATTTGCCCTTTGGCTTCTAAGCAGGACAGGGAAATGCTGCCCCAGGGCCATCCCAAATCCCTGGTTATGGATATTACCTGATTTTATGGTGTCTCCTGTATTGCCCAAATCCCAGCTGGATCTGGATTAAGTCGCAGAAAGGATTACACCTGTAACTGGGGACATTCTTGGGGGGATCCAACAGCCCTTTGAGGTTCCCTGCAGCTGGAATCACTGCAGAAGAGCTGTCATGGAATCTACACCAATAATACATGGAAAAATCCGTGCACAGTTCCAAGGGCTGTCAAATAGCTGCCCATACTTTTTAATTGTTAATGTGTTCCTCAGCGTGGCTTTGACCTGACCAAGTAGGACCATCCCTGAAAATCTCATATCCAAAATCCCAGACCTTCTCCAGAGAGGACACTGGAACAATAGCACCGGAGCTGTAAATCCATTACTTTCAAGACTTTTCTTTTTTCCCATAAACCTTCTGAAATTTCCATCTGGCTGAGACACGCAGAGAGCTGGGGCTGTGCTGATCTGGATTGGATCGTCCTCCTACTCACTTCCATTTGTTTTATTCCCTGTGTAGTTCCATGAGCAACCTGTTCCCAACCACCAGCCCCGCTATGAGTCAGCTCTCCGTAAAAAGAGAATAAACAATAAACATCTTGTAATTGTTTTGTTTTTTAATGGTAGAGGTAGAGGGAATGTTTATGTGAGATATTGGGGAAAAAAAAATCCTCCCTGTGAGGATGGCGAGGCCCTGGCACAGGTTTTCCACATAAGTTGGAATCCCTGGAAGTGTCCAAGGCCAGGTTGGATGGGGCTTGGAGCAACTCGGGGTAGTGGAAGGTGTCCACACCCACAGGGGATGGAACAAGATGAGCTTTAAGGTCTTTTCCAACCCAAACCATTCCATGATTCTGAGGAATGAAGATGGGACAAGAAGCTTCCAAGGGCACTTCAAGTCTGCAAGCCAAGTTTTTCTGGGAGCTGTGACAGCAAGTAGTAAAACCAACCTCCAGCCCAGCTCTTAATATATCCCTCTCTACTGGCTCCCTAAACACCCCAGGATGGGGATTCCCGGATTTCCGTGGTGCTGCATCCAGCCAGGAGAAACCACTCTGTGAGGACCAGGACCCCAATTTTGATTGTCCAGTAGGGGTCAATGCTGGAGCCTTGGGAAGGGCTTGTTCCCACTGTGCCCATGTGGATTTCTCTCCTGTGACTCCACAGAATATCCTAAGGTGGAAATGCATCTCAAGGATCATCCAAGTCCTGCCTGCTCCAGGAAAATCCAGACTAATCCTATGCAGAACCACGGGGGGAAATCTGGATGGAGGCTTTCCCATGAATGTTAATTCCTGTTTTGAAGTCAACTCATAGAATCATGGAATGGTTTATGTTGGAAGGGACTTTGAAGATCACCTCAATCCAACCCCCTGCCATGGGCAGGGACACCTTCCACGATCCCAAGTTACTCACATCACCAGCCAGCCTGGACACTTCCAGGGATGGGGCAGCCACAGCTTCTCTGGGCAATCTGTGCCAGGGCCTCACCCCATCCAATCACTCCATACCTGCCCTTCTCTCCCATCCCAAATTTGCCCTCCTCAAGACCTCCAAGCCAGAATTTCCCCGTTCTGTGTCCTTGGATCAGAGGCACAAATCCTTCATCCCGTGCTGAATTATGGCTTGGTACTGCTATTTGTACAAATCTACAGCTGCTCCATACAAAGCTAAACAAAAGCAGAGCTAATTAGCCAGAACCACTTGGTCAATTAGGAAAATTGCTCTTCCCACTCAGCCAAGATTAAAAAAAAAGAAAAAAAAACAAGGCAGGTCAAGACAAACTCAGTCCAAGCAAATCTAAGAAGCCTCAATCCAGAGGTTTTACAAATTCAAAGCTGGTGGCCCTGTAGTAAAATCATGGAATCGTTTGTATTGGAAAGGGCTTCTGTCCCTGCATAAAAAAGCCCTTTGCTGCTGCTCCTCAGAATGTGAAGTCTGGATTTCAACAGTGCTTGAGTTGTTCCATCTGGAAGTTAATCCCTCTAATTCCCTTGGACAGGGACACCTCCCATTATCCCAGGTTGTTTAAAGTCCTATCCAACCTGGCCTTGGGCACTTCCAGGGATCAGGCAGCCACAGCTCCTCTGGGAATTCCATTCCAACTCCTCACCACCCTCACAAGGAAGAATTCCTTCCCAATATCCCATCTAACCCTGCCCTCTGGCAGTGGGAAGCCATTCCCTGTGTCCTGTCCCTCCATCCCTTGTCCCAAGTCCCTCTCCAGCTCTCCTGGAGCCCCTTCAGGCACTGGAAGGGGCTCTGAGGACTCCCTGCAGCCTTCTCTTCTCCAGGCTGGACATTCCCAGCTCTCCCAGCCTGGCTCCAGAGCAGAGGGGCTCCAGCCCTTGGAGCATCTCCGTGGCCTCCTCTGGACTTGCTCCAACAGCTCCGGATCCTCCTGATCCCAGATCTGGACACAAAGCTCCAGGTGGGTCTCACCTGAGCAGGGCAGAGCAGTATCCATAGAAAACACCAAATTAAAGGGATAACAAAGAACTTTGTCTTGGACTCCAAGAGGAAGACCTGGATTGAACTATCCTCTGTTCTATTTCTGGAATTTTATCTCCTTCTTTTGTCATTTTTGTTGTGCTATTTTATTTTTCCCAGCACACAGGAGGGCCCTGTGAGGATGGCCCAGCACAGCCCCTTGGAGGAGCTCTGTCAAATGTGAGAACAGAGAGGAAAATCAAACAAATAAAATGAATAAAAAATAAATATAACTTTTTTTTTTATTTTCATCACAAAAGGCAGTTGGGGTTATGCAGCCTCGGTTCAGCCAGGTTTTTGCTGAAAGGGCCACACTCCAAAGCCTGCCCAAGTGGCTGGAGGAAAAATGGAATGAAATTATGGCTGTAGCCATCCAGTAGAGGGTCCCAAAGGCAAAGGAAGACAAAAAAAAAGAAAAAAGGGATTGTGCCGAGTTCCTGGGATTGAAAGAGCAGCCAGACCTTCTGGGTCCAGTTTATCTCCCCTCACCACCTTCAACTCCCAGCCCCAGCAGCAGCAGAATTTGGTTTCGAGGACATTTGAGTTCATTCCATGCCTGTTTTTATCAGAAATCCATAATTGTATCCAGGGATGCACAGGAGAGGGGGGGAAGGGGAGATTTAAGCCCTCCAGGTGTTCCCTCCAGTTGAAGTGCTGCTTCCTGCACCAGGAATGAACTTTGGGAAAGTCAGAATCTGTTTCTGCCTGGGGGACAGCCCAGATTGGAACGGGAGCCCCAATTAAGGCTGGTGGAGTTAATTGCCCCCCCATTCTCCTCCACTTTGGCAAAGCCGGCCTTCAGAAGCAGAAAATCCCAACAAAACCTTGAGAAAGAGATGGAAGAGATTCCACAGAACGAGCCCATTCAACTCCCAGTGACCCTGGGAAGGGATTGGACACTTCCTTGTTATCCCATCCTGCCAGGAAAATCGTCTGCCCTGCTTCCAAGAGGAGGGGCACCCCCAATGCTACCCACCCAGCTGGAAACACGGCATTTTTTTGGGAAGTAATCACCTGTCTGCCTCCTGCAACACAGGGCAGGCAATCCCAGGGAACCTCTGGAAGTTCCTACAGCCTGGAGAGACATCACGTCACTTGGAAGAGGTACTTTTTACACTGGGACAAGGGGAATGGCTTCCCACGCCCACAGAGCAGGGTTAGATGGGATATTGGAAAAGAATTCTTCCCTGTGAAGGTGGTGAGGCCCTGGAATGGAATTCCCAGAGAAGCTGTGGCTGTCCCTAGCCCTTGAAGTGTGGAAGTCCAGGTTGGATGGGGCTTGCTCCCTTCATGGCAGGGGGATGGAATTCCATGACCTTGAAGGTCCTTTCCAACACAAACCAATCCATGTTTCCATGATCCCTCTTCCTTCCAGGCTCATGGCAGCAGAAGGAACTTAGGAGCCTCCCTGCAGCTGGGAGAGCCTTTATCCCAAGGCTTATTCCTGAGCCAAGCCAATCAAATCATAATTGCAGCTTAATCCCAACTTGGATTAAGAATATTAACAAAGTAGTTTATTGGGATTTCTCCTGCCCCAGCCTGCAATGGCTCAGGAATAAAGTCTGGAGAAGCCAAACTCAGAGCTTGGGACAACTCACCTCAGCTTTTCCTGATTCTTTATTTTATTTTGAGTAACAGAGGTGTCCACTGGCCAAAAATAGGGAGAGGGAGAGCAAGGCTGGATGTTACCCACCCACTCCAAGTGGGAGACCCAGGATGTGCAGCCCTCCTCACCCCACAGCCAGTGTCAGCTCTCCTTCAATGGGAACAAACCTGAGATCCTGGAGTTTCACCCTTCCTTGGAAGCTTCTCCTCTGCCCCTCATTAACCAGTCCTTCAGTTTATCCCAGGGATCCGATTTCTCCCCTCCTCGTTCTTTCGAAGCCACTTTCCTTGGCATCAGCGCTTCCAAACAGTGGCCTGGGATAATGGCTCTGCAGCTCGGGCTGATTTTCCATCCATCTCAGCCTGGCTGAGTGTCAAGGGACAGAAATCCAGGGAGCTCTTTCAGCACGTGCATTATTTATGCCAAACCACAGACACGCTCTCGTCTCCCACTAAAAGAGGTTGGAAAAGGAAATGCCTCCATTCCCTGAGTTCAGAGACAGCGACTGAATCACAGCAGCCACAGCCTCGAGTGTCCTTCCCCTTTCCTCTCAAGCGGACAAAACATTCCCTTGAAAGTTTCTGTTCTGTATTTCCCATTTTTTTTTCCCCTCCTCGTTCTTGCAACGTCAGACCTCACGGGGAGAAGGGCAGGGATGAAAAACCCTCTGGAAATCCTTCACCTTTTTCTTCCTCAAAACCCCACGGGGGTTTCCCACCTTTTACCAGGCTGTGGGTGGGTGGTTTTCCCCTCATCCCATCACTCCAGGGACTGGAGCAGCAAATGCTCCATCACCTCCCCTTCCCTCTTGGCACCAATTAAGATAAATCAGCCAAAATTCCATCTCTCCTTAAGTTTGAAGGCCCCCATCATTAAGCAGATGAGAGAGCAGCCAAGCAGAGCTGATGAGTTCCCTTCTCCAAAGTGGCTGAGTCACCAGTCCTGGAGGGATGTAAAAGACGTGGAAATGTGGCACTTGGGGACATTGTCTTGTGGTAAACGCAGCAATTAGCGGCAGCACTTGATGAACTTAAAGGGCTTTTCCAACCTAAACGATTCCATGATTTACATCATCTGATGGGCCAGGGGAGGGGAGGAGCCCTGCCAACCTGAAACTACTGAACGTGGCTCTGGAAAACAGGAGGCTGATGAGGTTTTTTCATCCAAGAGGACCAACAATCAGTTGGACACGGAGCAAGATTCTGACTCACCCCTCTGAGGGAGACGTGGGAATGTTCGTGATGTGCACAGCTCCGGCCGATGGATTTATGTTCCCGAATCTCCAGGGTGCTGATGCAGAAGCAACAAGCAGGGATGGATCCCACTGGAGCTTCCAGCTGCTCAAACAGCTTCAGTGGGAAGAGGAATTGCTCATAGAGCCCCCAGCCATCCTTGGACTGGGGGCACCAGAGCTGAAGCACTGAATCCAGCTCTGGGATCATCAGCACAAGGATGTGGAGCTGTTGGAGCAAGTCCAGAGGAGGCCATGGAGATGCTCCAAAGGCTGGAGCNTTCAGAGCCCTTTCCAGTGCCTCAAGGGGCTCCAGAAGAGCTGGAGAGGGACTTTGGAAAAGGGATGGAGGGATAGGGAATGGCTTCCCACTGCCAGAGGGCAGGGTTAGATGGGATATTGGGAAGGAATTCTTCCCTGTGAGGGCGGTGAGGCCCTGGCACAGGCTGCCCAGGGAAGCTGTGGCTGCCCCCTCCCTGGAAGTGTCCAAGGCCAGGTTGGATGGAGCTTGGAGCAATCTGGGACAGTGGAAGTTGTCCCTGCCCCTAGCAGGGGGTGGAATTCCAAGATCTCTAAGGTCTCTTCCAACCCAAACTATTCCATGATTCTTTGATCTTAAGTTCCAGGTCCCAGAATTTGGGGCTAAGTGATCCCATGGAACAGGACAGGCTGAGGGGAGACGGAGTTGCTGCCTTTAACAGGGACAATTTTGGAGCTGATATCCAGGGATAACCTGACTCTGCAGAAAGGACAAGCAGCTGCTTCCAAGATGCATCAAGGGAAACTCCAACCAGACATGGGGAAGGAAAAGCTTTGCCAGGGCAGTGATTCATTCCCAAAACAGTGACCTTGAGAGATGGTGGAGGAACCTTCCTCCATGCAAACACCGAAATTAAGTTTGAGAAAACCCTGAACAACCCAGAGCTGACCCTCCTTTGAGGAGAAGACTCCACTCGAGCCCTCCAGAGATCCTTCCAACCCTGGGAAGAGCCTGGGCAAGGGCAGAAGACAACAAAGCAAGACAAGAGGAACTTCTCACCACCTCCTCCCACTCCTAAATTTATCTTCTCCAACAGCTCCTCTACCAGCACTGCCCAGGGCCATCAGCGTAGGACACGCCCAGGCTGCAGGAAGGGTACAAACTTCCCAGTCCTCACGTTTTTGGGGGGATTTTTGCATTTGTTTGGGTTTTTTTCTTTTTTATTTTTGGTTTACTAAAGCTCCATTATGTACCTAGAACAGCCCTAAGCTCCAGTGCCAGCCTGAGCAGTCAGCTTTGGCCCTGGTAGATTTTGGGTGAGGTCTCCTCCCACCTATAGTGAACAAAAGGCTTTTATGAAAAGCAAATAAGACAACCAAGAAGTCACGGGGGAAGGTGTCGTTTCTGGTTTTGTCACAAACCACAGCTTCCCTTTTTTAAATAAAAAGAGGAAGTCATCACGATGGAAAAATGCTAAACTTCTGACTTTGAATTTTACCAAATGCTGTCGTGATCTTGGCTTACCAAAAGGCATCAAACACAGGTTTTCCTCTGCCTACATCATAGAAAGTTGGAAAAGACCTTTAGGATCATCAAGTCCAACCGGAATGTTCACCACTAAATCACATCCCTCAAGTGCCATTTCCAGAGGTTGTTTTTTGAGCGCTTCCAGGGATGGAGACTTCAGAGAAACATTGGAAAAACAGAGCTGAAACCAAGCCTGGAAGGGCCAAATGGAGGAGGGGTCATCTGAGCACACCAGCATTGCTTGGAGCCACCAAATAACCCCAAATTATTGGTGTGGGAGAGGGATCCCCTCCTCTCTGGGACAGGAGGATGATCCTGCTCCACAGGGTTCTGAAAAACAGGAGGAAAAGCTTCTGGGTATTAGGCCATGGGAAAGGTCTATGGAACATCACCAGAAACACTTGGAGGACTCCATGAAAAACAGGGCGAGGATGGGCAGGACCATTTGGGACTGCAACAACCCAGCCTTCCTGGAATTACTCCTTTGTTTTATAGAATTTCAGAATGGTTTGGATTGAAAGGAACCCTAAAGCTCCTGCCGTGGGCAGGGACAACCTTCCACCATCCCAGGTTGCTCCACACCTCATCCAACCTGGCTTTGGACAATTCCAGGGAGGGAACATCCAGAACCACACACGGAATGAGTTGCAGAAAGCCTCCAGTCACGGATACTCGGGGAAAAATCACTGCCAGTTTTAATGAAATGCATTCCAAGACCTCCGTTTCCAACCAAAACGGCAACAATTTCAACACAAGAATGAGTGGAAATAAACACGTGGGAAGCACCAGGAGCTTTGGAATACCGAGCCCTGGATGTCAGCCCTGAGGTGACAGAAGGTCTTGCTGCCAATGCAAGAGTTTGCTCACACCTGGGATTCACTGGGATGTGGGAATTCTGCCAGGAATGTGCTGATACTGCCTTTTTGGGGATGTGGAAAGCAGCCAGGTAAGCAGCAAACACAACCAGTTGATGCTGTCGATCCCTGCCTGCTCCATTCCCAGCTGGAGTGGGACGGATGATGCCAAAAGCGCCATCCCAACACAGGAGCAGCTCCAGGAATAATGGTCCCACTTCCCACCACACATCCCACAGAGCCTGGCCCAGCATTATCCTGTTTCCCAGGAAATTCCCCATTTCCTAAACCTCTGTCTGGACAGTTCAGTTCCCGCTCTGGATACAGGAGCTGAGCCAGAGTCAAGTGAAGAAAATAAGGAAATAAACAGGGCCTCATGTGAGATGCTCTCTCCCAGACAAAAATTTAACCACATGGGGGTGCTTAAAATACATTTTATTCATGGCCAAGGTGAATTCTAGCCCCCTGCAAGGTGAAACTGCTTTTAAATCCAACATCTTCCCTTCTACCATCTCCTGACATGACACGAGTTCCCTCTCATGTTTTTTTCCATTTAATATCCCTGCAATTGCACAACTTTCTCCTCTCCTGGAGGTGAAAGGGCACAAACTTCCCCGAAATGTAAAACCCTGAGCTTTTTCCTTTCCCCTCAGTTCTTCCCTAACCCAATCCTGGGGTTTATGTTGCAGTTCCCCATTTTTGTGCTGTCATCACCTCGTGTTTCCCCATCCATCCCATTCAGTCTGGAAAGGCCAGCATAGCTCCACTACCCCAAGGAGACAGAATTAGACCTGATCTTGCTGACCAGCACAATTAAGGCTCTCATTTATTCTCCTTCCAAGACTCCAGAGGAAGAAAGAAAAAAAATCTCAAGTACTTGGAAACTCTGAAGAGGAATTAAGAGTTCCCAAAGTCTGAAGTCCCAACCAGCAATACCTGTTTCAACTGGAAATCCAGGTGGTTTGCTTTTCCATACAAAAAAAAGGCACCGAACTCAGAAAGCCCTCAGCCCCCAGCAGCAGCAAATTAAAGGAAAAAAAGCTTCCCAACAGCACCAAATGAGCAGGATTTGGGATTTAACGTGGAAGGCACCGGCTCAGAATTCGAAGTCCTCGCCAGCCATGTCGATGGCCCAGGCAAACTTCTCCCTCTGGGTCTTGTTGTAGATCCTCTCGATGGGAATCCCGAATTTCTTGCACCTGTGCAGACCACAAGACACCAGTGGGGACCAGGTATCCAGCAGTGTCCTCTCCACTGCATCTCTGCAAGTCTCCAAGGCCAGCTTGGATGGGGCCTGGAGCAACCTGGAACACTGGAAGGTGTCTCTGCCACACCACAAATTTTAAGGTCCTTTCCAACCCAAACCATTCCGTGATTTCACACCCAAGACTTACCAAGCCACACTGATCCTGGGATCCAGGTAATTCAGCTTGGACGTGCCCAGAGCTATTTGCTTGTTCTCCTCCTTGTCCGTGGCCTGGACGTTCAGCTTGGCCAATTGCTCCTCCAGCCTCTTCAACAGCTTCTTCTTCTTCTCCACGTTGCTGAGGGCAGGGAAGGAACAACACAGCATGTCCCAAAGCCCAGGAATTCTTTGGAATGGCAGAGTCAAAGGTGCCATTCAGCACTAACCTGTTTCTCAAGGGTTTGGATTTGGAGGGGATGCTTTTTTAATATTAAAAATTAACAATGAAAAAAAAAAATTTCCAGCTTTCCAGCACCAAAGGCGGGGAAACAAAATCCAGCATCCTGGAATGGGTTACCCAAAGAAGCTGTGGCTGCCCCATCCCTGGATGTGTCCAAGGGCAGGTTGGACAGGGCTTGGAGTAACCTGGAAGAGTGGGAGGTGTCCCCGAAGGGAACCACCCACAAGATCCTAACCATCTTCCAGACTTTCATGGGACAAGAAGGACCCAATCCCAAACACGGGCGTTTCTGTTCTGATGGGGTGTTGGGACACGTCAGCCCCATCCATAGGCCCTCTGGATCCCTCTGCAAGAGAGGATTCCAAGGAAAAGCCACTTACGCTTCCGCTTTGGCATCTTTTGTCTCTTTAAACTCATCCTGAGCTTTTTTCACTTCTTCCTGGGCTTCTTCCACTTGTTTCTTCTTGGCGTCTATCTGTGAAGGTGAAAAAGTCAAACACTTCCTACCTCCCTGAGGGTTTCAGCTTCCTCCCTCTTTTCCTTCACACACCATTCCTCAATTTCTTACCAACCCTACTTCCCAATTTGTCCCTGTGGCATTTTCTGGGCTCAAGCATTTTTTAGCAGCTTCTAAAATATCATCCCAGCCCAGATGCCACAAACACCTGGAGCTCCTAAATCTGTTCATCTTCTGCGCCTGCCCGAGACTGAGGGACTTGTGACAGCATCAGAGCCCTGAGAAAAGCCCCAGGCCATCAGTAGGGTGTGAGCAAACCCTGAGGACAGGTTAATTAAAAGTGGTAATTTAAGGTATTTTCTGCTCCTGCAAGAAAGACAGGAAACCAAATTTCCCTGATCTTGATCCAGCTGGGCCAGAACTGCCATCACAAAAAGCCCCCAGCTTGGTTTGAAGACAGAAAGTGATGAAAAACACCCCAAACTCATAAAAACTCACCCAAATTCTGTGCCAAGTGACCTTCCTCCAGCATTTGAGGTCACCACATCCCTCTCCACCCCCCTGGGTTGCAATCCACTACTCCCAGGACATTCCCTGATGTTCTTGACCAAGGTGATTCCTTCAGACATCACCCCAGCCCAAAAATAAAATTCAGAGGCCGGGTTAGGTCAGGGATCTCTCAGCTGGGTCTGTCTCACCTTTTCCTGGAGGACTTGCATGGACCTGGCAAAGGTTTTTGGTATGGACCTCTGATGGTTGCACAGGATGGCCACGGCTCTGTTGGCTCGGTTGTAGGACAGGAGCTTCCCTGCAACATTGTCTTCAGCTGGAAAGAAATGAAAACGCCACTCCGACTCCATTCCCAGAGTTGGGAAAAGCAGGGAATACAGCAGAAGGAAAGGCAAAAAAAGTTCCTGTCGCATTCTCTCTGCAGGGAGAGCAGTAATGGTTGTGGGAATTGGGGAAGGACAATTGAGCATCACAATCTGATGCTGTGACTCATCCCCCACGTAGCCGAGGAGGCAGAAATAGTGCAACACAAGGAAAAGAGGGAAAAATATTCCCATCCTGGCCATCAGTTAGTCAGAGTATCCATGAGTTCACCATCCATTTCTCACTTACCAACATACGTTACTCCCTCCCTACGTGGAGCACCGCCTGCCCAGGTGGGTCACGGGCAGTTTTAGGGATCCCAAGGCAATGGATGGACATTCCCGAGCCCTTTGGTCCCAGCCATGCTCTGGTGACACCACAAGCACTGGAACTCACGGTTGGTGAGGGCCTTGAGCTGCTCCTGCAGGGTGATGGAAGCGTTGTAGGTCCTGAAGACTTTGGCCGTCAAACCATCCATGAGGTGCTGGAGGTGTTTGTTCAGGAAGGTTGTCTGGAGGAGGGAAAACAGGGAGAAGTGTGGGGAAACTCCACAGCACGAGCTCTACTGACAGGAAGAGGAGGAATGGCTTCAAATCAACAAAGGGTTTGATGGGATTTTGGGAAAGAATTCTTCCCTGTGAGCTCCTGGCATGGAATTCCCACAGAAGCTGTGGCTGCTCCATCTCTGGAATTGTTCCAGGCCAGGTTGGACAGAGCTTGGAGCAACCTGGGATAGTGGAAGGTGTCCCTGAGATGATCTGGAACTTGACAGTCTTTAGGGTCCCTTCCTACCCAAGCCATTCCATGATTCCACAAAGGAGTAGAACAAGCAGAAGCCAGGATAAATCCCTTTAGACCAACTTCTGCCTAAGCAACCAAAATTAGGCAGTAACAAAGAAATTAAGTCCAGCAGCTTGTAGAGCTACTTGTGGAGTCAGGTCATCATCTACCCAAAACTGGCCTAAAATTCCACCTAAATCCACAAAAATTTCTCTCTGGAAGTCAACAGTTTCTGCCCATCTGTGTCAAGAGGACACACGTTGGCACCTGGGGACGTGGTTTATTAGTGGACCTGGCAGCACTGGGTTAATGCTTGGATTTCATGATCTTAGAGGTCTTTTCCAATCATTCCTGATGTCACATCCAATATCACATCCCTGTTCTACAGAGAGCATGGAGCTGCTCATCAATCCCATATCCCATCCTGAGGAACATGAAGCAGGAGGTTTTTCCAGGAGGGAAAGCAGCACATCCCTCCAGAAACCTCTCCCACTTCTGTGGAGCCCGAATGAGGTGCAACAGCATCGAAAACCTGAGGTCTGGTACCTCCAGTAATTCCCCAAAATGTGGGCAGACCTTCCCAGGCTAAAAAAAGCCCAAGTGGGTGAGTTGGGGAGGAGGGAAGGAGCAGGAATCCAGCTCCTCAGCAGGGACACAGGGAAGTGGAGATGTTCTGGTGCTGGAAAACCTCACAGGGTGTTCAAACGGTGACAGTGGTGTCTCCGGGGAGCAGAGAGTTAAAACCAGGTGGAGGGATAAGTACCAAAGGTGGCCAGGGGTGTCATGGTTTGGCTTCTCCTCCTTCAGGGCCACCAGTACTGTTTGAAAAGCTTCGAGGTGACAACTCACCGTGAGCTGGTCAAAGAGGTCATCGGTGGGGTCCTTGTTCTTCATGAACAGCTGCAGGTTCTTGAACACCTGAAGAGGGGGAAATGACAGCCCTGGTCAGGGCCGAGGAATTAATTGCTCCCAGACATCTCCCTCATCTCTCTCCTCCTCCAGACGGACTCTGATTCACCCTCGTGTTGGCACATCCCACCAACCTTCTCAACTTCAGGGTGCCACTGGGTGTTCCCCCCCGCCTCCCCCATCGCCGACATTCCTGTTTCTCCACAAACACCATTAAAATCTTCTTTCCCACGGGGAAAGGAAAATCATTCAAAGCAAACTGAGACATTTCAAGTCCTGACACCCACTGAGGGTACGCTCCAGCAAGAGGTGGGACTCCTCCCTCATGGGGTAGAACAACCTTGGAAGTTCTGTCCCAAAATTTCTCCCGCTCTCCAGGGTTAAAGCATGTCTTGGTGACAGGCTTTGGATGGAAATCTGGGAGGGATAAACGTTGATGGAATCCAGATAACCAAGCACTCCCTCTATTCCTGCCCCACCCACCGGCTTCTCCACGGACACTTTGTTGTAGTAACGGATGGAGTCTTTCCCAAGGAAGTCAAACTCCACCACGTGCTCCTGCCCATCCAGCTGGGGGTGCAGCTGGATGTGCTCCACGCGCAGGGAGCAGCAGCCGACCGTGTCCGCAGTCTCCCCTTCCTCCTTCTCGTTCCCAGCTCGCAGGGCCAGCTGGAGGGAAACAAGCAGCCATCCATCCCATGCCATTCCAACTCAATTCTCCTTTCCCAGGTTGTTAAAGTGGATCAGGACTGGAGGATCGTCTCCATCTATAGATTCATGGAATGATTTGGAAGGGACCTTCAAGATCAGTTGGTTCCAACCCCCTGCCAAGGGCAGGGACATCTTCTACCAGGGACAATTTTCATCTTCCAAACCTCTGGGAAATATTCAAATCCAGGCTGGGTGGGGCTTGGAGCCACCTGGTCAAGTGGAAGGTGTCCCTGCCCATGGCAGGGGGTTGGAATGAGATGATCTTGAAGGTCCCATCCAACCAAACCATTCCAGGATTCCATAATCATCCCCAGATTCCTCACATGGAGCCGCCCTGGGTGGCAGAACCGGCAAACACCAAAAACTAGGCAGTGGGATGGATCAGGGAAGTGAATTCCCAACTTCCACATGGATGGGGGACCTGGGGTGAGGCCGTGGATACCTTATCAATGAAGTAGAGGGCCACTGCTCTTTGCCGCTTCTTGATCTCCTTGGATTTCCAGTCTTTCCTGTACTGAGCCCGGATTGTGTGGACAACATCCTTTAGGCGCCGAGCTACCTCATATTTCTGCCAGTCCTTCTCCCCCTGGAATGGGAAACCAGGATGTTTTCCATTCCATGCCCCATCTTTATTCCACCCCTACTGGTCAAGCCCTGCTCTAGAAACGCCTCCAGCATCTAAATCCTGATCAAACCCCACTGTTTTCTCGGGGAAAATCCAGGAAGGGAAAAAACTGGAAAAGAAACAGCTCATCCAGGGTTTCTGTGCCCTCTGCTGGCCGTGCTGGATCTGGATCCTGGCCAAGTCAGGGTGTTCTCCACCAGGCAGAGCTTGGCAAGGACCAAGTGGTCAAACCGTGGCCAAAGGTGGCTCCTTGGACCAGTGTGGACTGACACAGCACTCGCTCCGTTGTGTCCACATGGGCTGCATGCCCACTTTCCTTGAGCCCTTGGAAATAGCCCTTAAATCCCCTTTCTCTTCCCACAGAGTTCAATCCCATCTCTTCCTACCCTCCACTGCCTGGTATAAATTAACCCGACTCTGGTCCCTGTGGATCTTCTTAGCCCCTGTGGATCCTTTCAGCCCCCGTCTGGCTTCCAACAGCCTTCCCTGGACACACACGAGCAACGTGGCACCAGGATGACTCTGCCAGGAGCAACCCATTCCTTGGAATAAGTTTGGTGCTTCACAATCATCTGTCCTTTCCCTCTTACCCCTTCACTGTAAACCCCAAAAATGGGGGTTTTTTCCACTTCTAAGCAAAGGGCCAGAAAAAAATAAAAAAAATTTGTTGCTGTTCCACATCCTGGCTTTCCTAGATTTTTTCACCTGACCAAAGGCACCATTCCAACCTTCAGCTTGGAGCTGGGATTCAGCATGATGTACTTCAAGGTGTTCTGGATGTTCTCTGTCCACGAGGCCAGCCAGGTGACCGTGTTGTCAAAGCGCACCTCCTTCCACTTGTGACCTTCCGGGGGCTCGGGAATCTTGGAATCCCTGTGGGAAGAGCAGGATTAGAGCCCTCGGGCCATGAAGAATGATGTTTTCAGTGAGCCAAGGATGGTCACCACATTGAGAAAACATGGAATCCACCTATAATTACTCCAAAACACGGAATCATTAAAGTTGGAAAAGTCCACCAAGATCGAGTCCAATCACGAACCGGCACTGCCAGGACCACCAAACCACGTCCCTGAGTGCCACATCGACACAACTTCCACACCCCTGCAGGGCTGGTGACTCCACCACTGCCCTGGGCAGCCCCTTCCAGTGCTTGACAACCCTTTCTGTGGAGGAGTTTTCCCTAATATCCAGCCTAATCCTCATCTGGCACAACTTGAGGCCATTTCCTCTTCTCCTATAATTTTTCTTTTTTCCTGAGAGAAGAAACCAAGCCCTATGTGGCTCCACCCTCCTGTCAGGGAGTCGTAGAAGGTTCCCCCCCATCAAGCTCCCTTTTCTCCAGGCTGAGCCCCTCCAGCTCCCTCAGCTGCTCCTGGTTCTCCAGACTCTTCCCACAATCAGGTGTTTATCATTTGGATGCTGGGAACAGCAGGAAAACTTGCTGCAAGACTGGTGGGGAATGTTTTGATTCAAGGTCTTCAAATGGGTGGCTTAAGACCAGTCCAGCTCACATAACTCAAAGGGAGAAACACTCCCAGGATATGGAAAACTGGGATTTTAGAAGATGGAAAAACCCCAGCTCTAGGCAGAGGAAGTGCTCAGCTGCCCCCAATCCCAAGGGAAGCCCCAGGAGCTCAGCACTTCCAAGGGCAACCCACCTGCTGCAGTTGATGATGACATCTTCTGGCATGATCCTCTTCTTCAGCATCCCCATTTTGGGGTGCTCCCCACGGCCACGGAAGAGCCCTGGAGGTTCAGTTTTGAAGTTGCCAATCTTCTCCCGGTGCCCATCCAGAATGCAGTATCCATATTCCTCCTGGATCTTATCTGCCTCCTCCTTCAGCTTCTGAAACCAGGGCACCACAAAAAACAAAACAAAACATCAGAATGGTTTGGATTGGAAAGGATCTTTAACACTCCAACCAAGAAGCCTAAGTGCCATCATTCCCTTGGCAAAGTCCACAATCCTCTGGAGAGGGAAGGGCTCCAAAGCATGATCCAAGGATGACTGGCACCCTTCAAAGCCATGGAATGTGCAGGATGTGCTGATAAAATTCAGGAAGAGGGGGGATGATGGCCATGGTGACAGAGCTCCATTAAAGAAGTCCAAGCTCAGGAATGACAACAACTACAAGCCAAAATTCCCAAAAAATGTCATAGGAACCAGTCCTCACCTGCTTCTCCTCCTTGGGAAGCGCTTTCCGGGCCTCAGTTTTGTCCGCGAAATATTTGTGGATCTCACTGAAGTCACATTTGTCCAGGTCCTTGATTATCTCTTGCTCCTCTGAGGTCATTTCCTGGGAAAGAGATGAGAGGGGCTGGGAAAATCCAGGATGCAAAACTGATTCCAGATGGAGCTGCTGCTTGTGCCTGTCCTTGGAAAAGGGAATAGAGACCCACATTCCAGTTCTTTGAAAAAAGACAGCCAGTCCTGGGGTGGAAGAACCCAATATGGAAAAAAGTCCCCAAACACAACTGCTGGGACAGCACCAAATATATTTGGGAGGTGTAAACATTCCCTAGAAAGAGTTCTGGGTTGTTTTGGGATCAGATGTCACTCCTTCATTCCTTTGGTGTCCCGAACTGGTTTCGGAGCTCTTTGCAAGACCCACCACCTGCACCCATCACTAAAACTCAGAGGGAGCACAGAAACAAATCCCAGCCCAAACCCACAAAAAAACCACGGAAATCCATCAGAATTTAGAACCTCATAATTATAAATAAGGATCAAATGCCCCCATTCCCTTCATCCCAAACCACAGCCTGGGGTTGATGGATATTGAGGAGCCCTCCCAGGGAAGATACCTTCCTCCAGTCATGGAAGAAATTGTTCTGGAAGATCTCCTTGGTGGTGTACTCATGATCCAACATTTTGGCATAAAATGTGGCAATTTCCTCTGTGGCCAGGCTGAGCTTCAAGGGTTTTCCTGGGAAAAGAGAGGCAGGGACACCTTCCACTAGACCAGGTTGCTCCAAGCCCTGTCCAGCCTGGAACCCTTCCAGGGAAGGGGCAGCCACAGCTTCTCTGGACAGAATCTTGGATTATTTCTTGCATTTTCTAAGGATCTTGAATCATTTCTTGGAGGCAAAGCCACCATCCCCTCCTGAGTTCTTTGGCTGGAGAACTACGACAAAACCAAAGGAATATCTTGGCTCATCCTAGGAATTACTTGGAAATAACTTTTTTTTTTTAGGAAAAGGTCCTCTGCAGATGTCCGGGGAATGGTTGATTCTTACTTGAACCACCGGTTTTTGGGATTTTCAGACTGAAGGGAATGGAGCCTTGGAGCAGCCCCATGACAAACCCCACACACCAGCTCATCCCTGGGCCCTTCCTACTTGGGGTTGTTGCCTGTCCACAAACCCTTTTCCAACCAAGAACGGCGACATTTTTTTAGGGAAAAAAGTCAACGTCAAAGATCCCAAAGTCCAAAGCCACCAGCCCAGATCCAAAACACCTCAAAGATCACGGAAAAGGTCCAAACCCTGTCAAGGCTCCTCCTCACGGAGCCAAAATCCCTGACAGCTTCATGGATGTCCCAGCAGTGTCCTCTGGCGCTGCCAGGAGCCCCCTTTTCCCAAAGTGGCCTTTTTCCTACTCAAAAAAAGAGTGTGGGAGGCCCCGGGGAACTGAGGAACACCAAGGGAATGTGATCCCTTTCCATCTCCAGCATCCCTTGGCTGACCCCCAACGTTCTGATTTCCCCCTCCCTCTGATCCACCAGAAATGAGTTCGGGGATGAACTGAGAGCAGGGAATGGCAGGAAACTCGCTAGGAATGGCAGGAAAACACGGAGGCAAATTTGGCTATTGGATCTGTCCTGCCAGCGACACCCTGAGTTGCTCTAAGGTGACGTGAGGTGACCCTGGGGACATCAGGAGCTTGGAGCAGCCCAGCCAAATCCTTGGCTGTGGCAGTCACTGAGGCCATGGATCAGTAAAATCCCATTTTTCCAGCTCGTGGGAAAACATGGATGAGAGCTGGCAAAGCTCAGATCCAAAACGCAGCTTAACAAGAAAAAACAGGCATTAGGATCATCTCCCCAAAAACCCCGTAATTCCAACCATGTGTAAGATCCCCCAGCTTTAGCCCACGGCTTTTCCCACGGGATATTCATCTTCCCTAAGGGGAGGGCAGCCCCCCAAGCCCCAGGCCCCATCACAGCTGTACCATCGTAATAAAACTGCACATCCTCGGGCAGGGGCTCGTAGAGGGGCACAAAATAGGGCCCTCGGTGCTCCAGCTGCATCCATTTGACTCCATCTTCCTTCTTCTCCTCTTCCCACCTGGAACAGACACACAGGAACCCATGGGGACATCCCAAATCTGGCACCTCCTCCCGAGGTCACAGCGGGGAAATGCTCGGAGCAGCGGCGAACTCCAAACTCCAGCTGAAATCCCATTTTATCCGCTGTCTGCCTCAGTTTCCCTGCCCTTTAAAACAAGGGAAACTGGAATGGAATCCGTGAAATTGAGGCGTGGCGACATGGAGGAGCTCAGGGGGGGAAGAGTGAAGAGATCCTAAAAGCCACCTCGTTCCAACCCCTTTCCATAAGCGCCTTCCATTAATCCAGGTTGCTCCAAACCCCATCCAAGCCAAGGATTACTTCCAGGGATGGGGCAGCCAGGGCTTCTCTGGGAAACCTGTGCCTCATAAATATTTATAACTTTGATTTTAATGCAAATAAGATCCTAAGGATTCTTCCCCCCTGCAGGAGCAAATGGGATTTTAAAGCCACTACTGTTTTAACTGTGTGAGTTTTAACTGTGAGGGCTTAAAAAACAGCGGCAGAAATTCCAATAAAATTAAATTTACAAATTAAAAAAAAAAAAAATCAAAAAATCCAACCGGAAAATCAGGAGCAGGACTCTAAAAAGAGGGATAAAACCACAGGTTAGGGTCAGAGGAAGCGCTGGTGACGGCAGGGGACAGGCAGGGATCTAAACCCAGCATCTCCAGGGGAAAAATAATAAAATATATATATAAAATCAAGGATTTCTGGAAAAACGCAGCAAGATTCCACACGGAGAAAGCAAAATTCCTATTTCTCGCTCAGCGGTGCCCCGGAAGTTATTTGTGAATTTTTCCCTCCCCGCGGGAAGCAGAGTGGAATAAATCCATGGTATCCAAAGGTGCGTTTTACCGTGAAAACAGAGGAAATGAAATAATCGAGGAAAACCAACAAACTCCAGGAATTTGGGCTGAAAGCATCAGAGAAAAGGCGGCGTCAGCATCGTTTTGTGATCATCTCTCTTCCCAAAATTCTGGGACGGCAAATCCCTGCAGCGCATCCCCCACATTCACCTTCCACAGCCCCCCGAGCCCATCCAGAGGCTAAGGAGGGCGACACGTGGGAATTTCCTCATGGGAAATGTAGTTGTGGATGTTTTTTTGGGGATTGAATTCCAACATACCGGCCTCTCTCCTCCGTGCCGGGATCCAGCCATTCCAAACAAGGCGTTGATTAGGAAAAAAAAAAGTAAAATCCCACTTTTCACGTCACCCTGGATCCTTCAAGGGCCACTTCAAAGCTCCAGGTATCCGTGGATATCCCTGTCTGGGATGAGGGCTCCTCGCAGATCAGGAGTTTGCCACAGGCTCCCAAAAAGCATCCCAAAAAATCCTCCGCGCTCTGTCCCAGATCTTGGGGAGATCTGGGAGAGAGTGACACCAAGTGGTAAAAGTCGCGCTTCCAAAAAAATAACTGCATCCAGCAGCCACATTCCACGTCCCTTCCCATAAAATACCTGCCTGGATCACCCCAGATCTGCTGGAGAAGGAAGTGGGGAAGGAATTCAGCCCCTCCACAGCTCCCCGATAGAGGTGCTGTTGTCTTGGACCTATTGTTTTACTATTACTATTATTATTATTTCCTTCCAATAATTATGAGCTTCCCAGGACAGGCACCAGAAATATCATTGGAGGAGAAATAAATATTACAAATAATTTTTAAAAAATTATGAAACAAATCCTGCTGTGCATTCAAGACCTTCCCTTACCTCTCACCCACTTCCAAGAGTGGCAAGTTCAAGGCTCAAGGAAATGTAGGAAAATAGCCAAAAAATAGGAAGTGTCACCATTTTGCCCCCCCAAAATAAAATTAAAATCCCAGTCCCAGAGTTAGACCTGCCAAAGGCATGCTGGAATTTACCATTTCCATTTGTTTTCTGCCTCTTTTTCTTCTTCCTTCTGCTTTTTAGTCTTTTTATTCTTTTCTTCCTTTTTATTTTCTTCTCCTTCTTTAGATTTCCTTTCCCCAGTTTTCCCTGGGGTTTCCTCCTCTTCACTCTTTTTCTCCATCTCTTTTGCTTCCCCCTGTGGCTTTTCCTTCTTGGTTTTCTGCTTCTCTTTCCCTGGAACATCTCCCTTCCCTTCATCCTCCTCCTTCTTCACCTCCTGCCCCATCCCTGCACTCCCAGTCTCTCCCAACCCTTCCTCCCCTTTCTCATCCACCTCTTCCTCCTTCCTTATTCCTTTTCCATCTCTATTTCCCTTTCCCACGCTCTCCTCCTCTTCACCTCCCACTCCTTTCTCTCCTTCCTCATCTTTCTCCATTTCTTGCTCCTCTTCCAGCAATTTTTCCTTCTTTTTTTTCCTCTTCCCCACCTTTTCCACCCCCTTCACTTTCCCCTTCCTGTGCTTCTTGGTTTTCCCCTTCTCCCGCTTTTTTTTCTCATCATCCCATCCCTGGCTGCTGCTACTTCTCTGTCTTTTGGCTCTTCCCTGTCCCCCTTCCCAATTCCTGCCCTCATCCCCCTCCTCCTCCTCCGTGCCATCCATCAAATCCTCGAATTTATCCTTCCTCCCTCTTTTTCTCTTCAATCCCTTTCCCTGCTTATTTTCCTCCTGTTTCTTCCCTCTTTTTGTCTTCAATCCCTTTCCCTGCTTATTTTCCTTCTGTTTCTTCCCTCTTTGTGTCTTCAATCCCTTTCCCTCCTTATTTTCCTTCTCTTTCTTCCCTCTTTTTCTCTTCAATCCCTTTTCCTGCTTATTTTCCTCTTGCTTCTTCCCTCTTTTTCTTTTCAGGGCTTGGGAATCCTCTTGCTGCTGTGGGATGGGGGGATCCAGCTCCTTCTTCTCACTCTCCCTCACAGCAATGAGCCCCACATCCCTCTCCAAAGGATCTCCAGAGGGGGATGCAACCCCACTAGCAACACCTTCACTTGGGACCTGTGGGAAGCAGGAATAAAGGAAGAGATGTTGGGAAAGGAGAGAGGTTATCCCAAATCCCAAGTGAATGGAGGAGATGCAGGATTAGGTCCAGGGCATGACCTTCTCCCCGGTTTTCCTACCCCAATTCCATCCTGAGTCTCCAAGAGCTGCTCTCCCTCTGCAGGTCCTGTTCTCTGGGATTTGTCCCAGGACCTACAACGACATCACAGCTAATTCTCACCACCAGCATTCCCCTCTCCCATCCCAAATTAGGGAATTGCTCCCTCATTTCCCTCCAACCATGGCAGCACCACAGAGGGAGATATCCCGAGGCAGCAGGGAATGACCCCAAGCTGGATTTTACGGGATGAGGAAGCTCAAAGGAGCAGAACCACAAGACAAAACAGGGGAGGTCCTAGGGAAATATTCCCAGAGAAACCTCAGGAGAAAACGTTTGGCAGCACCAACAGCACAAAGGAAGGGACCGGGTCAATCATGGACACACTGGAAAAAGGAGACAGATGGGACACAACTCCTGGGACTGCGGGGATGATTCCAATGGGGAATGGGGAGGGAAGGAGCCTCATCAATACAACAGGACAAGGAGTCTCCAGAGCCACCATCTCCACCATCCATATGGGTGAGGAATCCAGGAGTGTTTCCCTGCACAGCAGAGAGCTCCGGTGAATCCTTGGGAATTCGGTGGGATTTGCAACCATTATAAAGCACCAGCCTGCCCCTATAATTTCTCCCAAGCCTTCTTCAAGCCAGGCAGGGAGTTGTGAGTCTTCAAGTTGTTCATATTCCAGAAAAATCAAGCAAAATAAGAATGGAGAAACAGCAGCAGAGCCTAAACCAAGCTTATGTCTCCTAGGCTGAGCCTACAGCTCCAAAGGCTGGATTTAGGTGGGGTATTAGGAAAAAATTCCCCACTGAGAAGGTGGTCAAGCACTGGAAGAGGCTGTCCAGGTGGGATCACGATCCCTGGAAGTGTTCCAAAAGCCTGTGGATGTGGTACTTTGGGACATGGTTTAGTGGTGACCTTGGATATTTTTTTCCAACCTTAAGAATTCCATGAGTTTAATGTTGAGGTGATGGTGTCCCTTCCCAACAGGGAGACCTGGGGCTTTTCCTTCTGGGTCATTTTCACCTCCCAACCAAATCCTCTGGTCCATCCTATCTAAGCCTGGAGCTAAGCTCAAACCATGGATCACATCCATTCCCTGCCTTTCCCAGCTCCTGGATCCTCCTGCAGGGCCCCTTTGCAGGCACAGCCAGCTGCCCTGATCCTTCCCAAAAACAAGTCAGAATTCCAGTTTCCTCCTCCCAAGCAGGATGACTGGTCTTCTTGGACTTCCAAATAGAGAAGAGCCACAATTCCCGCTTTTAGCCAAAATTTCTGCAACAGAAAGGGTGAATTCTGGCAGCATTTCATAAATTAATCTAGGCAGATAATTAATTACCAGGCTGTGGGACATCAAAGCAAGGAAAGCCTTCGAGCTGGCTTAGGATGGAAACAAATCCCAAAAAAAAAAAAACCAAACTAGGAGTTGGATGCTTTTTCCACACGGGAACACAGGTTACACAATCCCCACTAAACTCCTTAGGGAAAATCATCCTGCAAAACACGCTCAATCCCACTGGCAGGGAGCAGATCCAAGACTCAGAAGGAAAAATCCCAGGACCTTTTTGGGATCGGCTCCTTCCTCCAAAGGTTTTATTAGAGGCCTCTCACCGGGAATTTTTAAGAGGCAGAGAGGATTAACCAGCTTGAGGAATTCTTCCTATCTCTGCCAGGATCTAGAGGGAAAGAACAGGCTTTTCCCAGGATTTGGGAGGGTGGCTGTTCCCACCAGGACTTGGCCATACTTATGTAGGAATGTGCACCTGAGCAATCACACCCTGCTGACTGGGGAGGGTGGATGGGGCTGGGACTTCCCTCTCCACCCTCAAATCCCAGGACTGAGCCTCAGATCCCACTTGGGATGTTTTTGGAAAGATTTAAAGTCGTTGAAAACACCAGGATGTGGAGAAACTGCTCTGGGAAGGCACCAGCGATCCAGGAGGGAAAACCAGGATTGTGCAACTCCACAGGGAGGAAAAGAAAGGACAAAATTTCAGTTCCCTGGAAGAAAAAATAATCCAAAAAATGACCCAACTCACCTGGAAGAGTCTTCCAACCCCTCTGGTGGCCCTTGAGGGGGGGTTGCTTTGGTCCCCTCCTGGAAAACATCAAGGATTTGGGAAAGGTTCCCTGGCACAGGTACCCCAAAGCAGCATGACCCCCAAACCAGCACTTTTCCCTCCCTCAGCCCCCTTGGCTGGAATCCAGGAACCCAAAATACCAGATTTTTCCAGGCTTTGAGGGTTTATAGGGTTAGGAAATCCCTGGTTTCCTTCCAACAGCACAATAAAGGAATTTTCTGGATAAACATAGGAAAACTCCCAGCCCTCCTCAACGACCTGCTCGTTGGAAGCACTGCTGGGAGAGCAATCCAGGGAACAGAAGGGATGGGAGGGATCTAAAATAAAGACGGATCAAATTCCAGGTGCTTGGAAGATGAAATCACCCTTGCAGCAGATGGCAAGAGGGAAAGAGAGGTGGGGAGCAAAGCCATGGGGTGGGAAATGAGGGTGAGCTGAAAGGAAAAAGAAAAAAAAAATGGAGAAAAATGGGGATAGGATCTAAAACAAAATGAGCTCAGAGGGGACACAAACAGACCCTTAAAATCTGACTCTTGGAGGCCACTAAAAAATCCTGGGAAAAGGGGAAAAAAAATCAAAATATATGGAAAATGGGGGTAGGAACTAAAAGAAAATGAGCTCAGAGGAGACACAAAGATATCCCTAAAATGTGACCCACAGAGGCCACCAGAAATCCTGAAGAAAGGGAAAAAAACATTAAAATATAGGGAAAATAGGGACCTAAAAGAAACTGAGCTTGGAGAGGTCACAGAGCCGTAAATTCTGTCTCTTGAAGGCCACCAGAAATCCCATCCCACTGTTTTTACACTTGTTTTCCAAGCTGGAACCATCTTCTCCTGCTCCTGACCACACAAGGCATCCCAAAACTCATCCCAGCCTCATCCAGGGCTTGCCAAGCACCGAGGTTCTCACTCCAAATCCTGACTTCCCCAAGTTTCTCTTCCCAAGGCTTTCAAGGGAAGCCAAAAACCACACAGGCATTTTTCCTGAAAGCTGCTGGGTAAACTCATTAAGGGGAAAATAAAACCCTGAGTTAATTACAGGTTGGTCACGTCCACATAAACTTTCATTCCCTGGGAACACGCCTGCTCTTGGATTCACAATCCTTCAGAAACCCTGTTGGGAAATTCAGGAAGAGCCACGACCTTCCAAAGTCATTCCTGCCTGCAAATGCCTGATGGTTGTACCTGGAATGCCAGGAATATCAGGACCACAGGCACCCTTAGGGGGTTTCAAGGCCAATCCTTGGATTTGATCCATCCAGGAGAGTTTGGGGACATTTGGGATCCTGTTTGTGAGAGGGACGGAAAGAGGGGAAAAAGGAAAAGCATCCATGCTGGATTTACACACCAAGAGGACAAATTAACACAGGAAAAGCAAAATATAGTGGGAATTTGCTGGGAATTTGTGCTCTCCAGCACCAGCCAAGGATCATGGAATGGTTTGGGTTGGAAAGGATCTTAAGGATCATCTCATTTCACCCCCACCTTCCACTATCCCAGGTTACTCCAAGCCCCATCCAACCTGGCCTTGGACACTTCCGGGGGGGGGCATGAACAAGGAAAACAGCAAAAACCAAATTCCTGAGGAAGGAATTCCCAATCCCAACCTCCTGCTCAGGAAGCGAGAGTCACCCCTATCCCGGTGCTCCCCACTGGTGCCAGTTTGGGCCAACAGCAAAATGTGATGTATTCAACCCCAAAACCGGGAAATTTATTCCTTAATTTAATTCCAGATGCTCAAAAGCTCCTTTCAGGGGCTTGCACCAAACCACAAGACAGCTCCCTCCCAGCTCCCTTGGGAACAAACCACGGGGATGCTCCCCAACCCTTCAACCACCACGTACCAATCCGGATGCGGCTCCCTCCTCCGTCTGGATCCCATTCCAGAGGCTGGAGCCAAGGCCTTTCCCACCTGCAGCCTCCTGCTTCAGGGAGCTTCTTGGCCAGAAAGGGGACAGAGAAGGGACACACATATTTTAGGATCATGGGCTGGTTTGGGTTGGAAGGGATCACGTTGTTCCAAAGCTGCTTCCATGGGCAGGGACACCTTCCATTATTCCAGGTTTTTTCGTGCTCCATCGAACCTGGCCGTGGACACTTCCAGGGATGGGGCAGCCACAGCTTCTTTGGGAAACCCCTGCCAGGGGCTCACCTCCCTTCCAGGGAAGAATTCCTTCCCAATATCCAATCTAAACCTTCCATCCTTCAGCTTAAGGTGATTCCTCTTTTCCCATCACACCTCGCCCCTTATTTTTTCCCTATTGAAAACTCCTTTTGATAATCAAAGCAACACAAGGAAAGCAGAGCTGGATGTGGCATTCCCATGCCCATCTGGGATAACCCAGATGGAAAAGCCCAGCCCTACAGATCCCATCGCCACCCCAATCCAAGGACTGACCTGCTGATGATGTTCTCCTGCAGTGGCTTTTCCTTGACTCTTGGTGGCTTCTTCTTCTTCTTCCCTTTTGCTGTGGAAGGCTTTGCACCAGGACAGAGCAGGATGAAGGAAAAGGAAATTCACGCCACGAGTTTGATTCCCACAGAATTTTTGGGATAATTACAAGGGTCACCCCAACGCACAAGAGGGGGTTTTGGTACCTTCACTGTGCATTCCAGCTCCTTCTTCTTCTTCACTGGGAGCGCCTTTGGCTTGTCCTGCCCCTTTTCCAGCTCATTCTTCCGCTTCCTGGGATAAGGAAAAATTGATGCCACTGAAATCAACCCCTTAGTGGTGACAATAAACCATGGCATGATGCCATACTTCCTAATCCTTATGCTCAGCAGCACCAAAAATGGCTTCCCAAAAGGAATTCTGGAGGATTTTCTCTGCTTGAGTGCTGAATTTCCCAGGAAAACCAGTGGGATAACAAAGCTGGAGCCCCACAGAATTCCCCTGCCATACTCCATGGTACCCACCTGCTGCTTGTCACCCCACTGGCTTTTGACATCCCCATGGCTCTGCCATCCACAATTTCTTGGGAGTGCTAAGGCAGAGAATCCAAGGATGGCCACTGGAATGAGATGGAAACAGCACAGGGTTGGTGCCACCCCAGTTTTGCTCTCCAAGGAAATCCCAACACCTCAATCCCAAAGTTTGGAGCCTACATGGTCAAGCTCAGCTGTCATGAGGACCCATGCTGAAAAAAAAAGAAGGAAAATCCTTTAGCTCAGTCCTTGAACTTCTGTTGGAGAAGGCAAAATAACAGACAATAAAAGGAAAAAAAAGAGGAAATTCCCTAAAATTGTTCAGGAACTCACAGCTTTCGCCACCACAATTAATAATTAAGCACAGCAGAGAAATAGCATAAATTGAGATATTGAGTCTCCACCACCACCTCTCCCCTCTCCTCACGGAGCAGCCAGACTCTCCCAAATCCCTGTTTTCCCTAGAAACTCAAGAGGATGCAAGGAATTCAGGTCATATTCCTGGTCCCCACCCATGAAAGACCTCCCCATTGAGGAAAAAACGAGGGTTTCTCAAGGAGGTAACTGAAAACCAGTATGAAACATCCTGAATTTTTTTCTGGGAGTAGAAAACACTTGGAAAAACTCTATATTTTACCAGGCTCTGCTGCACCAAAAGCACTTGCAGCTACAGTTGGGATGAAGCTCAGTTGGTACAGGAGAACATTCCCAATCCCAGCCAGCCTGGAGAAGACCTCACTCCTCACCCAGCTACTTCCCTGAGGGAAATCCCCCCTCTCCCAGGAAACTCCTATAAAGGCTCCCTCAGCCTGATTGGAGGCTCCCAGCTGAGGATGCACCCTGGGAAATGAAGTTTTAGCCCAAAAGCTGAATTTTGGGAATGTCCCTCAACCAGCAACTCCTCAGCAAGGAGACCTGGGAAGCAAGGAAATACTTTGGACCACTCAGGTGGAGAATGGGGCCAAAAATATGGATTTAAACAGAATCTAGGAAAACCTACTTGGCAGGAGATGCTTCCTCTTCAATTACTTCATTAAATTAATCCCCAAATCCATCTTTACTCAGCTGCCTCTCATCCATCAGAGCTCCATGGTTGAATGAGGAGGGATCTGGGTTTTGTGCTCAGATCCCACCGGATCCTATTGTCCATAACCCTCATCCTGAAACCCATCCCACTCCTCTCCAGCCCTTTTCATGGGATGAGTCCATTGCTTCCACCTGCCCCAATGTCATCAAGAACCTCATCCCAGCTGAGCCTCCCAAGCCTTATCCATCCCAAACCAGGTGTAAGCAGCACACTGGGATGGGCAACAGGGATAATGGGAACAAGCTTTCCCCAAATTAGGGGAGAAAAGAAGGCTCCAGGGAGACCTCAGAGCCCCTTCCAGTGCCTGAAGGGGCTCTAAGAGAGCTGGAGAGGGACTTTGGATAAGGGATGGAGCGCCAGGACAAGGGGAATAGCTTTAAACTGGAATAGGGTGAGATTAGATGGGATATTGGGAAGGAATTCTTGGCTGTGAGGGTGGTGAGGCCCTGGACTGGAACTCCCAGAGAAGCTCTGGCTGCCCCATCCCTGGAAATGTCCAAGGCCTTGGATCAACCTGTTCTAGTGGAAGGTCTCCCTGCCCTCTGTACTGAATGACCTTCCAATCCCGCTCCAAACCATCCCACAATCCCAGTAAAACTCCAGGACTGGGGTGGATAAAGGGCACTGCTCCATGTGGAATCCCCAGCCGGGAGGAGCAGCGGGGGCCGTGCGTTCCCCTGGGAAGGTCCCGCCCGATCCGCGGCCGGGGGTGGGAGCGGAAACCCCCGCAGGAAGGGCTGGATCTGGGAAAGCCTCTTTGATCCCTGTTGCGCCATCCCGGGATAAACACATCCAAGCCACCTTTCTGGCTGGATGAGTAGAGGTTGTCCAGGGATGGGAGCAAGCCCCGGGGAAGGGAGCAGGGGAGGACAACTTCAAGCCGGGGCTTGTTCGCCCTTGTCCGCCTCCTTCCAAGGACGGCCTGGATTTGAATTTCTCCCATTTTCCCTGGATTCCCTAAGATTTATTCGGCTTGGTGGAGGTTTCTCCTAAGTTTTCTGTGTCCATGATGGGAAAAGAGGGGTTTTGCAGGGATGTGAGTTGGGAAAAACCTGTCCTAGCCTGCAGCAGCTCCAGTTTGCTCCTCAATCTCACCCAAGCACAATCTGGGATGAGTCCCTTAAAAGCTGACTTTTCTGT
The DNA here is from genome assembly GCA_013400495.1 of Nicator chloris. Lineage (NCBI taxonomy): Eukaryota > Metazoa > Chordata > Aves > Passeriformes > Pycnonotidae > Nicator > Nicator chloris. Next base: position 166,783 of record WAAE01020922.1, read on the forward strand.
ATTTTTATGGATTTTCCCTTTGTAGATGCTCTTTGCAATGGGGGGAATTGGAAGGGGATGGCTCCACCCGGAGCTCTGCTTGGGAAAAGTGGAGCACAAAGGGGACTTGGCTCATCCTGAGGGAAAATCAGACTGGAATGGGATCCCTGCACTGTTTAGTGACACCACAGCAGCTGTTGGGGTATGCATCCATGAAATATTCCAGATTAATCAGTAGTTCCACTTTTCTAGTACAGCTGTCCCTTTTGGATTGGAAAATCCTGGAGGGAGAGAAGCCCTTCCCTGGGATCACACAGTCCTTGAAGCCCTGATGAAAAAAAAATAACTGGGAAAGGTGGAATGGGTTTAATAAATGCAGTTATAAAATAAATCCACATCCTATAAAATATTTAATGTATCCTGGGCTAACATTTTCCACCCAATAAACAGCTGGATCCACATGGAATTCCCTGTGTCCCATTGATATGAATGGGATTTATCACTCATTAATTTCATTGTGGCCCACGTAAAGACTCAGGGACCTTCTTGGGGTTGGTGACAAAGGTTCAGAGCGGGCATATGGGGCAGGATATGCCTGCAAAAAGGAATAGAGTGCATTTGATTTTATTTCTTGATAAATTTGTTGTTGTATTTCATACTAAACTGTGTTTTATACAGGACCAGCTACGATGGTGTCAACAAGGCAAGGGCACAGCAGCCCAGACGTTGAGGAGAGGGGCCAGGAGGAGGAGGATGCAGGGATTTCAGGGGCAGAAGGAGGGAGGGACCGCCTAGATGTGGCCAGGGAGGACACCTGGATAGAAGTTGAGCAGCCCGGATGAGGCTGGGATGGGGGCGGGGGCTCCTCGTGGTAGGTGGGGTCACCCAGCTGTGTGGCCGGGGTGGGAACAGAAAAGCACCCAGATGTGAGGCAGGCAGTGGGGACAGGCCCAGATGTGGCTGGAATGGGGGAGGTCGCCTGGCTGGAGTCGGGGGCCGTCCAGATGTGGCCGGGATGGGGAAGGTGCCCCGTGTTTTACCTGGGATCATCCAGATGTGTCCGGACTGGGATCGGAGCCCGGAGGGGGACCCCGAGCCCGGCCGCGCCTGTGGGCGGGGCTTAGAGCACCGCCCCTAGTGACGTCACCCGCGTTCTAATTCCCACCGTTGCCACGGGCAACGGCCCCTCCGCTCCTCCCCCCCACCTCCTCTCCCGATTTCGCGCTTCTATTGGGGAGAGATTCTGTCCATCAACGCTGTGCCGCTCTCTCATTGGTTGTGTCGCGGTCAAGCCCCGCCCCTCCGCCTTGCTTATGCCTCGCGCTCGGCGGAGCCGCCGCGATCGCTCCGGGGCTGGCGGGGCCTGAGGGGACACCGGGGGTGAGCGGGGGCACGGCCGGAGGGTCCCGGGGGGCCCCGGTCCCCTTGGTGTACGGGGAAGGAGTGTAGGTCGGCTGGATTTGGCTCCGGAAGGAAGTTTGGGGGGGGGGGGGTCCCCTTGGCTGGAGCATCTCTAGGAGGGGGATTTTGGGGGCGTTTACGCTCTGAGGGGAGGGGGATTTAACCCCCCCCATCTCGGGTCGCTGTACAAGGCGGGTTTAGATCCTCTGTGCTTAGGGTAGTTGTGAAAAGGGGTTTTGGATGGGTTTAAACTTCCCCCCCATTTAGGATAGCTCTGCAAAGGGAGTTTGGGGGGGTTCCCCCCCTCAATTTGGGGTAGCGCTGTAAAGGGTTTTGACTCCCTCCCCGCCCCGGGTCTCTCTGTTTAAAATCCCCCATCCTACTTAGAGTAACTCTTGTAAAGGGAGTTTGTAGGGCTTTAAACACTCCCCTATTTAGGGTAGCTCTGCCAGGGGAGTTTGGGGGAGTTAAACTCCCTCTTTCCCTTACTTAGAGTAGCTTTTCCAAGCGGGTTTTGGGGGGTTTAAACATCCCTTATTTAGGGCCTGGTGGGATTGAACATCCCCTTACCTGGGGTAGCTTTGCAAAGCGGGTCTGTGGGGTTTGTGTCCCCTCTTTTACCTAAATTATTTCTGCTGGGGGGAAGCTGTGGGCTCACATCTGGCCAGATGTTGAGTCCGGGGGGCTTTAGAGCAGAGCAGGGCTTAGAGGGGGTTTAAGCCCCCACTTAGGACAGGCCTAGGATCTGGACCCCTGTGGGACTAAAGGAGGGGTCGCCAAGCCCCTAAACCCCACTGTGAGCTCAAGCAGGAGCCCCCCAGCTCCAGCCCCCCCATTCCCAGCCTGTGGATGTTGCATCCCTGGAGATGATGCCCCCCGAGGAGGAGAGCCCGGAGGGGGACAGGGACGGTGGCCTTGTCCTCCTGCATGGCCCGAAGAGCGGCAGCACACGGAAGGTGAGGACAGGACGGGATGGGCTGGCCCCGTATCCCTGTCCCATCCGTAGGGATGGCTGTCCCCATGGGTGGGGGCACAGGGACATCCAACCCTGCTGGGGGTGGAAATGTTGTTGCTGCCCCATGAAGAGCCCTAAACAGCTTCCTCCCAGCTCCTCATCCCTAAAACTCCACTTCTGAATACTATCTTTTCTGCTGGCTCCATCCCCAAGCTTCCCAGCTAATTTCCCGGTATTTTGGCTTTTTTCCTCCTCCTTGCCCGAGGGAAGCTGATCCAGCCAGGTGCTCCCTGTCCATCTCCTTGCTCCCACAGGTGCTGGGCAAGGTGGTGCTTCCTGAGGAGCTTTTTCCACGGGAGCTGCTCCCAAGGAAAGTTGAGATGTGTGGGTGAGATGGGGCTGATTGCTCTGCCGGCATCATTGTTTAATTAGGAACAATTGGGATGGAATCGGTGGGAGTTGTCCTGAGGCTGCCACCAGCCCCTGATTTCTTGGGGTCAGAGAGGTTTTAGGGAGCAAGAAAACATGGAAAACATTCAATTTTGGTTCTATTTAAGTGTTTTTTCCCGTTAGGTTTGCCCCCTGAGATCCAATGGGATAAACCAGCAGCAAGTTCACTCTGTAATCTGAGCTCTTCTTGCAAAAAAGTCCCAAAACACCCCTAAAAAAAAATCCCAAACAACCAAGAAAGACAAACTCAGGCAAGCTCTGGAAGGGATTTTTTTTTCTTCCCCTGGATCAATCTGATCTGGAGTCACTTGAGCCTGGGCTGCAGCTCAAGAGGTTGCAACCTTAAACCAGGTCGGGGTTTAACTCCGGGCCCTGACTAAAGAGCAGGTGCTGCTCGTGAGGGAAGATTAACAGGAGGGATTTGGGACTTTTTTTTCCCAATTTATTCTCTTTGGGTCAGGAGCACAAAGGAAAACATGGAAAACATTGCCAAGCTTTGGAAACAGAACTGGGCAGGGCATCAGCAGCCTCTGTCATAATATGATTATTTTTTAATTAAAGCAGCAGAACACCTGATCAGCTCTATTATTTTATTTTTGTTGTTTTTATTATTTAGAAGAAATTATCAGTACAACCTTTTCCTGCTGTTTTTATCACCCTGACAACATCAGGAGTGTGGATACATATTTTCTCCCTTGCAGGGGATCCTGAATGCTGCTGAAAAAGTGATTTTTCAACCTGGTTTGTTTTTTTTTTTTTGCCAAGTTGTCTGTCCTAGGAGTGAAGACTTAATCCACCTGTTTCCTGCTGGCACCTTGCCCTGACTCTGTGCCTCCCCCACCTCCTCAGAGCACTTTCACTCTCCTAAAATTCAATTTTTAGCTGCAGTTTGTGCTGTTTAAAACCCCCAATCCCCCAGATTTTAATTCCCACCCCCGTGTTTATTTTTTCCTTCCTCTTGCTGACTGCATGAACCACCAGTGAGGCCACTTGGGAAATTTAAAACCTTAATCCTCCCCTCATTTGTTCAAGGGCTCTGTGATGTAACCATATTCTCAATAAAAGGTTTTAGAGGTTTTAGCTGCTCCTGTCTCCCACAGAAACCCAGCTCGGAGCCAGGGTGCTCCATGAGATTAATTCCATGATAGGGAATTTCCTATCTAAATAGATTTTTCAGGGAGTAAAAACCCACTTGTTGTCACTTCCTGCTTGTCCTATAACAGCTCATATTAATTTCCTTAAATGATTCTGGCTAGAATAAAGGAAGGAAATTCTGGATAACCCTGGAAAAAAAGGAGAATTTCCAAGCCTGTTTTTGTGTGTGGAGCGGTTCCCTGGCTTTTGTTTTCCTGTCTGTCCCACGGGATAATGTGGCTAAAGCAGGGTCACTTGGCCACTTCTCCTGTGCTGGCCTGACTCAAAAACTTGTGGATTCCAAAGAGGAATAAAAATTCCAGCTGACAGCTCTGGCTCTGTGAACATGCTTTAAAGACCAGTGTGGTTCTGGGATTAAAACAGGTGCTCAGAGTTATCCTGTTCCAGGCTTTCCAGCTGCTGGATCATCTGTGCACTTGGAAACTTCCTGTTGGGAGGAAAAACTCTGTGTTAGGAACTGCTGGTGCTGCTGAGAGGGCATAGAAATAAATTCCTGGTTTGGGGTTTTTTTGGGGTTTTTTTTGAGTGGGAGATGTTTTTGGGGTTTAGTGGTAGAAATTCTTGGGGTTGAGGTTGGAGCCAAAGACCATGGGCCCAATGGATGGGGTTGGGATCATGGTCCAGTCCTGGTGTCCAAAGCAGAAGGATGTAGAGCGGCTGGAGCAATTCCAGACAGGGACACAGAGGTGCTCCAAGGGCTGGAGCCCCTCTGCTCTGGAGCCAGGCTGGGAGAGCTGGGAATGTCCAGCCTGGAGAAGAGAAGACTCCAGGGAGACCTCAGAGCCCCTTCCAGTGCCTGAAGGGGCTCCAGGAGAGCTGGAGAGGGACTTTGGGCAAGGGCCTGGAGTGACAGGACAAGAGAGAATGGCTTTAAACTGGAATAGGCTGAGGTTAGATGGGATATTGGGAAGGAATTCTTGGCTGTGAGGGTGGTGAGGCCCTGGACTGGAATTCCCAGAGAAGCTGTGGCTGCCTCATCCCTGGAGGTGTCCAAGGCCAGTTTGGATCGGGCTTGGAGCAACCTGGGATGGGGGAAGGTGTCCCTGCCCATGGCAGCAAGTGGAATTTCATGATTTTGAAGAGCTCTTCCAACCCAAACCATTCCATGATTCCGTCATCCCTTCAATATCCCTTTTCCCAGCACCAAAGGGTCTCCACACTGATGGCAGCCATCCAGACTGGCTGGAGTCCTGCTTTCCTTCATTCCCTGTCCTTGGGAAGGGGAAGGTATCTCCCTGCAGGTGGGGCTGTCCATGGAGCTGAGCTCAGCACCAGTTGATGACTCCTCTTCCCACATTATGGATGTCTTGAGTCTCCGTGAAAATTAAACTTCCTCAGTTTCTCTCTGGGCATTCCCCAGCTTCCCTAATTGGAAGGAAACCTGGTGGTGACTCCTTTGTGGCCAAAACTGGTCTCGGGCATGGCCCAGCTTGGTCCAGTCTTGGGCAGCTGAGCTGTGGAGCAGCTTCTGGGATCCAGCCAGGTTCTCCCAGGAGCTTTTCCTGCAATTCCTGCTGGGGCTATAACTCCTAGTCACCCCTTCCTCATTTCTCTGGAGAGATCCATGCCTGGATTTTACCAGCATGTTCCTGATCTGTGCCAGGTCTTCAGGAGCTGGATCTGCATCTCCATTTCTCTCTTCCTTGAAACTTTAACAGCACTTCCAGGGATCCAGTTTGCCCTTCTCACATTTCACTTCCTATCCTTCAATTTCTCTTTTCCTCTGTTGCTTCCAGCTACAAAGGAGCAGAAACAATCCTTTTGTAATGGAATTACCCTTTGGACTCGCTGGCTTCCACCTCTCCCTCCAGGTGATTCAGTTTGTCCTAGGTGCTGGAAAACAGAGAGGCTGCAGCCCTGTTTTTGTCACTGAAGTCACAAATCACCCTCAGGGTGTGGCTGTCAGCCGGGAGTCACTCAAGGCTTCATCTCCTGGGGGTGGGAAGTTCAAAATCCACCCTGAGCAAACATTCCCTAAGGACTCGTAATTGCTGCCCTGGATAAGCCCTTTGGAACTGGGGGAGGTGGCTGGAAGTGAAAAACACCCTTGGGTCATTCCAAACATTCCCTGCGAAAGATAGAGTTGGAGAATCCTTGGTGTCCCTCAGAGGGGAGCTGTTGGTCTTGATTCCCTCTGGAAAGGGTCTTATGGAATCTTTTTTTCCCTCATGTGGAGAGCCTGGATGAGGATTTTTCGTTCCATTGCCACGTCCATGTGAGGGTGGGACACAGAGGGATTTCTCCTGATTTTTCTGGGCCTAAAGAACCTTTTTCCAATAAAATCATAGGATAGGGGTTGGAATGGACTCATTGGGATCACAGAGTCCAATTTCTGACCCTAATCCTGCTTTGTCACAGGTGATAAATGTCAGGGCTGGCCTCACCTCACTCATTTTCATGGATTTCTGATCCATCATTCCCTGTGTACAAACGAAAAATGCTGTTCCATGGCTCCTCCACAATTTATGGAAGAGTTCTGTGCTCGTTCTTTCTTTAAAACCAGGAAGGAAAAGTCTGATTATCTCCAGAGCCACTTTTTAAACCCCAAATTCCCTTTTCCAGGTGTCCCCAGGTGCACTCCAAAGCCTGGATGAAAGAGCCTCTCTTTCTTCTGACCTTACAGGGGTGACCTCGAGAGCTTGAGCAAAGAAAAATTCAGTGAGGAAAATCCCTTTTGGAACCTAACAGTGGGATTTTGGTGGGATTTTTTTCCCCCTTTATGTAAGTCATGTTTAAATCCCTGGAAACTCATTCCGTGGTTTTTAGTTTTCAGTTGGAACTCTGACAGGAAAAGCTTTGGGATACTTTGAACTGTTGGAAGGTTGAATGCTCTTCCCTTGACTCCTTATTTTCCTCATTTATATCTGGATTTAAAGATGGCCTTTTATGCTTTCCTGGAGCCAAATTTCCATCTTGCTCCGAAATTTGTGGATTTACAGCATTTCTGTGATGCTCCAGGAGCTCCTGCAAATGAGGCTTGGTTGTTCCTCATGGAATGATGTTTCTATTGATCCATGCAAGCCAGGGATGATTTTTTGGGATCAAGGCACAGCCTCTTGAGGGAAGGTGCACAGCAATCTCATGTTCCTGCGCTTTGCCAGCCTGAAGAATGTTGAGGAAAACAAATTGTGTGGAGATCACAGGAAATCCTTGATCTTGAATTCCTGGCTTAACCTCACAAGGCTTTGGGTTTATAACTGAGGCTCCTGGTTTTCCAACACCTTTTTGCAGCTGGCTTAGGAGCCTGTATAGGGATTGAGAACTTATCCCATTAAATCTGATGGAGAAGCCAGGGGGGAAAAACCCCTCACAGCCCCACGAACAGCTTTAGTGCTTCCCAGCAGGAGAAGTCAAATCAATTTGCTAAATCCTTTCATGGCTCCTGCAGGGAAGAGGTTTTAACCCTCTTGGAATATCTCGTGGAGCCATCCCAGTGTCTTCTGCATCCCACTCCTTTCCTTCCTTCATTACTGGTGCTTTCCCTCCTGACAATGATCTTTATTTTGGGTTTGGATAATGCTTCTGCTTGTGCCTTTCCCATCATCCCACCTGCACTTCCCAGGCCTCTTCCCTGTGCCTCCAGGTGGTTTTCACTCCTTTTCCCCACAAAAACTCCCTTAAAATCCTCTGGCTGCTTCCAAACAAACCTTTGCCAGAGGTGGAAAGGACTCCAGGGTGCTGGAATTTGCAGGAAGAGCTGGAGTTGTAGAAGAGAAACTTCCTACCTGTTGAGGTTTGCATGGATTTCTGTGGCTCTGGAGGCACAGAGAGGAGGCCTGAAACTGTCTCATTTGCATATATTTGCATATGTTTCTCTCTGTCAGGCTCTCAGACATCTCATCTTGAAATTTGAAATCTTGAAATTTTAATGAGCACCTTTCCCTAACATCTTGGCTTGATTTCCTGATCCTTTCCCCTTTTTCCTATAATTCCTAGATTTTTTTTTTCCCTAGGGAGCCAACAGGATGGGTGGATTCCCCCCAGGACAAATCCAGAAGTGACAATTCCAGATTAAACTTCCCTCTATTTGCTCCTGAGTGTTTCAGACTCAAGATTTATGCAGCTATTGGGGTGTTTTCCTCAGTTCCCACTGCTTTTCCAGAGTAATTGGGATCTTATGCTTCCAGCTCGTTCCCTTCATCAAATTCATGGATCACTGTAAAGCATTAATCCCACAGATTTATGGACCAGCTGGTGTCACTCTGCTTCCTCAGTCTCCAAGGGACCAATTAGGAGCTTCAATCTTTCCCTTAAATGAAAATCCCAGTGCTAATCCTAGACCCTTTTCCACAGGAAGCAGCGCTCAGTGGGCTTCAAATATGAGGAATTAATTTTAAGCAGGCTGAAGTCCATGGAAATGCAAAATTTTCCATTTCCTCCTTGCCAGGTCCCACTAGAGATGTGATCAAGCATTCCATAGAATTATGGAATGGTCTGTGTTGGGAGGGGCATTAAAGATCTTCCCATTCCATGGGCAGGGACGCCTCTCACTATCCCAGGTTGCTCCAAGCCCCATCCAGCCTGGCCTGGAACAATTCCAGGGGCAGCCACAACTTCTGTGGGAAACCTGTGACAGGGCAGGGCTTGAAATGAGATGATCCTTAAGGTCTCTTCCAACCCAAACCATTCCATGATTTTGGGATCTTCTCATGCTTTGCAGGCTCAGAACTTTCCATGCTTTTAAACTCCCCAAGTTTGTGCCTTCCCAACCAGGGATTTCTTTTATCCAGGGATCTTCCAGAGGCTCATTCCATGCCGCTAAATCATCCATTGCACAATGGGAATCATCCCCACGTGGGCAGAGCTTTTATGGCCCTGGATCTGGGGATGCTCCTCATGGCAGCCCCATTCCCTGAGGCATCCCATAATAACCCTGTGAGCCAGAGGGAAATTCGGTAGCTGCTATTTCCTTAAGTCGGGAATTCAACGTGTTTCCCCTGTCTGCAGAAATTCCGAGCCGGAGCCGGGGAAAGGATGGAATCAATTTAGTGCCGTGTGCCCCTCATTCCTGCATCCCCGTGAACTCCTGACTCCCTGTGCTCCATATCCCGGAGATGGCCTTGGGATCACATTTCTTCCCCAGCTTTGGGGTCATATTGAGCTCATATCCAACCCCCCTGGATCTTGGCTCATGTCCAGAGTCTGGGAAGGGGATGTGGAATTCCTGTTTCAAGGCTGAGTTTGGAAAGAGCTCAGGGAAAGAAATCCGTGTTGGTAACAGGTGGGATTGGGGAATGAAGTGGTTATTCCAAGGGCAGGGAAGGTCTGGGGAGTGAGAAACTCAACGTGACCCGGCCATGTGGGTTCAATCCCAGAAATTCCCGGTGTCCTGGGCTCATCCCACAGCATGGGCAGCCAGAAAAGGGGAATTCTGCCCCTGTGCCCCTCTCAGACCCCACCTGGAATTCTGCATCCAGCTCTGGGCTCCAACTGCAGGAGGACATGGAGCTGCTGGAGCAATTCCAGAGGGGGGCACAGAGGTGCTCCAAGGGCTGGAGCCCCTCTGCTCTGGAGCCAGGCTGGGAGAGATGGGAATGTGCAGCCTGGAGAAGACTCCAGGGAGACCTCAGAGCCCCTTCCAGTGCCTGAAGAGGCTCCAGGAGAGCTGGAGAGGGACTTTGGGTACAGGCCTGGAGTGACAGGACACAGGGAATATCTTTAAACTGGAATAGGGTGAGATTAGATGAGATATTGGGAACGAATTCTTGGCTGTGAGGGTGGTGAGGCCCTGGACTGGAATTCCCAGAGCAGCTGTGGCTGCCTCATCCCTGGAGGTGTCCAAGGCCAGTTTGGATCGGGCTTGGAGCAACCTGGGACAGACTGAGGTGTCCCTGCCCATGGCAAGGGATGGAATTCCATGATTTTTTAACTCCCTTCCAGCCTAAAGCATTCTGTGACTCTGGGCTCTGAAAGTGCACAATTTATGGAATTGATGGATTTTTTGGAACCCCAAAACGTGGATTTGAGATGAGACCCTGCCCTTATCTCTCAGCAGGGCTGTGACCCCTTTGCCCAGACCCAGCGCAGCAAACTCCAGCACCGCCGGGCCCGGATCAACCAACAGATCAACAAGGAAATGAGGATGAGAGCGGGAGCAGAAAACCTCTTCCGGTGAGTCCCAATCCCCTGACCATCCCCCTGGCTCTGGAATTTGGTTGGAGGCAGGAACAGAGTCTTGATATCCAAGATTCAGCTGGTGGTTGATATCCAAGATCGTTAAAAAAGCAGGATGGAGGAGATGAGATAGTGGGAATGAATTTGTGGCTGAGGTTGGGCTTGGAATGCAGAGCTCCAGCCTGAAAACCCAGCAAGTGGATCCAATGGATATGGAGTTGTTGGAGTGAGCCCAGATGCTCCAAGGGCTGGAGCCCCTCTGTTCTGGAACCAGGACAGGAGCTGGGAATTCCCAGCCTGGAGAAGAGAAGGCTCCAGGGAGAGCTTGGAGCCCCTTCCCGTGCTTGAAGGGGCTCCAGGAGAGCTGGAGAGGGACTTGGGGTAAGAAGTGGAGGGACAGGACACAGGGAATGGCTTCCCACTGCCAGAGGGCAGGGTTAGATGGGATTTTGGGAAGAAAATCTTGGCTGTGAGGGTGGTGAGGCCCTGGACTGGAATTCCCAGAGAAGCTGTGGCTGCCCCTGGATCACTGGAAGTGTCCAAGTCCAGGTTGGATGAGGCTTGGAGCAACCTGGGATAGGGAAAAGTCCCTGCCCAAGGCAGGGGGTGGAACTGGAGGTTTCTGAAGATCCATCCCAAACCATTCCATGAAATCCAGCTTTAGAATCATATATAGGTCAGAAAATCCCTTCAGGATTGAGTCCAGCCATTCCCCCAGCACCGCCAAGGCCACCACGTGTCCCCAGGTGCCACATCCACAGGGATTTTATCCCAAGCACAACTTTTTTTTTAGCATCTTTTGTGTTTATTTCATGCTGGGCAGGCAAAATTCCATAATTTTTTTTTTAATGTACAAAATTCCATAAATCCATAAATTCCATAAAATATTAAAATACAATTTTTGGGGAATATTTTACCTACCTGTTGATGGGGTTTATCCCAAGTAAAATAAAATAAAATAACTTTCCACTCTGGAACTGGAATGATTTAACACCAATGGAGTGTTCCTGTTGCACCTGAAAGAAGGGAATAATGGTTGATCCATTTTAAAAAAATGGTGTTTTCCTGGGCGGTGAGATCCCACTGCTCCATCCACGCTGCTGTGCCTCATTTAATTAAGGAAAAAAAGCCAGGGAATCCCAACTTCTACCTCTCCTGTGTTACATTAAAAAAATAAAAAAAAACAGAGGGAAATGTGCTGGCTCAGCAGAAATCAGCCTGGTTTTGGTTGGAATTGGAGCTGTGGGAAGGGGGAGTGGGGAAAAACGGGATACAAAACACATCTTAATTATCAGGGAAATGCACTGAGGGGGCTCTTTTTTTGCTGGCTCAGCGCTTTGGGTGTCCTTTGGAGCAGCCACTTTCCCTCCCTTCCTCCCTCCCACGAATCCAGCTGAGTAATAAAGTTGATTTCTCGGCATTCCGGTGCTCCAAGCTTATGAAACTTGGGAAATCTGGGGGGGTAGAAGAAGGAATAATCAAGCCTGAAATTAAAGGATGAGGAGGAGGGGGGGATTATGTTGCAAGCCCAAAGGTTATTGCTTCAAAATTAAAGATTTGTGGTGCATGGATAAAATTCCTTTGGACCTTTAGCCTGGTGCTGATGGAAAAAAGCTGTGGATTGTCCAGCCTGGAGCAGTTTGGGGCGGAATTTGCTGAGATTTTGCCTTTACATTTGAAAACAAACTACCCCAATGCTTCGAAAAAATAATCCTGTTCAGCCTTTCCATGTATTTTCCTGGAAAAGTTGGCAGGGATTGGGTGTTGGGAAAAAAAAAACCTCCATGTGGTGTTTGCACAGTGGATTTGTTTCCTAGGTAAATAAATGGGAAGAGCCAGATGAAACCTTTTCCTTCCTTGGTCTAGCACTGGGATAGAGTAGAGGAAGAGGGGAGATAAAAATGTCCAGGGTTTTGGAAAGAAAGAAAAATCACAAAATAAATCCCAGAAATTCCCTGTGTCCTGGGCTCATCCCACAGTGTGGGTAGCAGGGAAAGGGGAATTCTACCCCTCTGCCCCGCTCAGGTGAGACCCTGCCTGGAATTCTGCATCCAGCTCCGGGGTCGAACAGCAGGAGGATGTGGAGCTGCTGGAGCAGATCCAGAGGGGGGCACAGAGATACCCAAGGGCTGGAGCCAGCCTGGAGAAGGGAAGGCTCCTGGGAGACCTCAGAGTCCCTTCCAGTGCCTAAAGGGGCTCCAGGAGAGCTGGAGAGGGACTTGGGACAACAGATGGAGGGACAGGACGAGAGAGAATGGCTTTAAACTGGAATAGGGTAAGGTTAGATGGGATATTGGGAAGGAATTCTACTCTGTGAAGGTGGGGAGGCCTTGGACTGGAATTCCCAGAGAAGCTGTGGCTGCCCCATCCCTGGAAGTGTCCAAGGCCAGGCTGGATGGGGTTTGGAGTGACCTGGGATAATGGAAGGTGTCTCTGCCCATGGCACAGGGGTGGAATTCCATGGTTTTGAAGGTCCTTTCCAACGTAACCCATTCCAGGATTATTTGCTGTGTGCAGCATTTGCAAGTACCCCAGGAAAAGCTTTACCTGGTAACAGATTCCTGGCAAAATAATGCAGCAGATCTTCCTGGAAACTCTGCTAAGACACCTGGAAAATCATCAGGGGCCTGCTGATAGCCTAAGAAGTTGTTGGCAACGGGGAACAAAGAGGGAAAACTCTTCTTAATCCATTTGGGATGAAAATTGGACTTACAGTGTCCTGGAGGTGTTGGGATGTGTGGGGGATAAATAGGAATTAAATCCTGCTTTATAGGGATTAAACACTGGTTTATATGGAAACAGGCTGATGCTGCCTGGAGAATTGCAGGAACGCTGAAGGATTTTTCAATGGAAGCAGCCACAGGGATCTTTGGATGTGCTGTGGTTTGTTTAGAATCAAAAAGTTCCTTGCTCTTGGAAAATCCCGGCAAAGGGGAGGCAGGAGGAGAGTCTAAACCACCAGATTTTCAAAGAAAAACCCTGGAGCTTCTTCTGCTTCCCTGAACCAGGGCAGGGCAGGACCCAGAAGGATTCAATCCATTAAAAATCCATGTCAAAGGCAATACTCTGGAAAAGCTGGAGGGAAGCGGTTTCCTGGTGGAGCAGAGCTTGTCCACGTGTTGTTTTCCCTGGATCCCAGCGTGGTTCAGCAACCAGAGCCCCTTTCAGCTCTGGGTTATCTCTCCCTGCTTTCCTTTGGAGGAGATAAGCAGGGAATAATCAGCCTGGGAGCTTGTCCTGCTGGGAACAGCTGGAATCAATCCCTGGTGTTTACAGCTCCTGCCGGGAGCAGGGAGGGGAGGGCAGGAGCTCACAAATCACTTCTTTTCCACAAGGATTCTTTGCACCCAAAAATGAGTTTTTCCTCCTCAAATTCCACCATTTATTTGGGATGGGGGGGCACCTGGACTGGTCACAGCCCAAGCTGAAGCTGCACTGGAGGAAAAGCAGGAATGGGCAAGGGGAAGGTGGCTCTGGAGCAGGAATTCCTGGATGCAGCACTGCAGTGAGTTTTGCTTGGGACCAGCTTCTACCTGTATGTTCAGACTTCCTTAATCCTGAAAGGCTGGGAGAGCCAGGAATGTCCAGCCTGCAGAAGAGAAGGCTCCAGGGACACCTCAGAGCTCCTTCCATGGCCTAAAGGGGCTCCAGGAGAGCTGGAGAGAATTTGGGACAAGGGATGGAGGGACAGGGCACAGGGAATGGTTTCCCACTGCCAGAGAGCAGAGATAGATGGGATATGGGGAAGGAATTCTTCCCTGTGAAAGTGGTGAGGCCCTGGAACAGAATTCCCAGAGAAGCTGTGGCTGCCCCATCCCTGGAAGTGTTCAAGTCCAGGTTGTTTGGGGTTTGGAGCAACCTGGGATAGTGGAAAGTGTCCCATGGCAGGAGTTGGAATGGGATGACCTTGAGAGGTCCTGTCCCACCCAAACCTTTCCATCATCACCTGGAGAACCAGAGGCACCACCCTGGGGGAAGGTTGGGCTTGATGCCTGTGGATTGCACTGCTGGATAACCGAGTCTGGAGTGGAAAAAATAAATTCATGGATAAAAAGAGGGAAATTTGATCCGTTGGTTTCTTGCAGGGCCACCAGCAACCACAAGGTGAAGGAAACGGTGGCTCTGGAGCTGAGCTACGTCAACTCCAACCTTCAGCTCCTGAAGGAAGAGCTGGAAGAGCTCAACAGCAGCATGGACGTGTATCAGAACGACAGGTGGGTCTGGGAAGAGCAGCCTGTTCCCTTGGGATTTCATTTTTCCCACTGTTACGGAATTTTTCTGGGAGCAAGGCTGCTCTTGCCTTGTCCACCCTGCTCTGTCCCATGGCCGAGGGTTGGGATGACCTTCAGAGGTTCCCTTCCAACCCAAACGTTTCCATGGCCAGGAACCACAGAGTGGTAGCTGCAGGATAGGGGAGGATTTAGGCATGGGCCAGAATTCCTGGAAAATTTTCATCCTGGGAATGTCAGTGGTTCCCTTCTAGAGCTGCAAGGAGAGAAAAATGAGCTTTTCCTAGGGGATACTGGGATGTTTTGGGATAGATGGAGCATCCTTTGGACACTGATGTCCCCAAGCAGGAGGAATAGAGAAGAAAGAACCATCTTCCCTTGTATTGTTCCCCTTTCCTTATAATCCCACCAGAGCTCTTCCCAACAGGATATTTTGGTGATGGGAATCACCATGCCTGGAAGTGTCCAAGAAATGACTGGATGTGACACTCAGTGCTTAGGGCTGGGTGGGATCAGTCACAGGTTGGACTTGATGATCTTGGAGGTCTTTTCCAGCCCAAATTATTTTGGGATGCTGGATTTTTTTTTCCTCCTTTTCCCTTCCTGAGGTGGATGGTGTTGGCTGGCAACACGAGGTGTTGTGGGGATGGGATGGGATGGGATGAGATGGGATGGGATGGGATGGGATGAGATGGGATGGGATGGGATGGGATCCAGAGGGACCTGGATAAGCTCCAGATGAACCTCATTAGGTTCAACAATGCCAAGTGCAACATCCTGCACCTGGGATGGGGCAATTCCAAGCACAAATCCAGGCTGGAGGGTGAAAGGATGGAGAGCAGCCCTGAGGAGAAGGATTTGGGAGTGCTGGCAGATGAAAAGCCCCATCCATGTGCGCTCACATCCCAGAAATCCCCCCTGTCCCAGGCTCATCCCACAGCGTGGGCAGCAGGAAAATGGGGATTTTGCCTCTCTCCCCTGCTCAGGTGAGACCCCACCTGGAATTCTGCATCCAGCTCTGGGCTCCAACATCAGGAGGATCTGGAGCTGCTGGAGCAGACCCAGAGGAGGCCATGGAGATGCTCCAAGGGCTGGAGCCCCTCTGCTCTGGAGCCGGGCTGGGAGAACTGGGAATGTCCAGCCTGGAGAAGGGAAGGCTCCAAGGAGACCTCAGAGCCCCTTCCAGGGCCTCAAGGGGCTCCAGGAGAGCTGGAGAGGGACTTAGGACAAGGGATGGAGGGACAGGACACAGGGAATGGCTTCCCACTGCCAGAAGGCAGGGTTAGATGGGATATTGGGAAGGAATTCTTCCCTGTGAGGGTGGTGAGGCCCTGGAATGGAATTCCAAGGGAAGCTGTGGCTGCCTCATCCCTGGAAGAGTCCTGGGCCAGGTTGTTTGGGGTTTGGAGCAACTTGGGACAGTGGAAGGTGTCCCTGCCCATGGCAGTGGGTGAAAATGGATGATCTTTAAAGACCCTTCCAACCAAAACCATTCCATGATTCCACATTTCTGTGTCCATCCACGTGCTTTTCCAGGCACATTCCCTGTCAGGGATGCTCAGTTTTCCCAATTTGCCACTTGCTTGCCCTGGTTTGAAAAGAAGTCAGGAGCAGCAACAACAACCCCAAAGCCTGCCCAGGCCAAACAAAAACCCCTTTGTTTATTCCAGGCATTGGATTCCAGTGGAATTCTCGTTAGGGAATGAGCAGTAATGGCTTTCTGCACTAATTATAGCTCCTGGAGCTGTTTGTTCCAAGGAGAACGTGGGTGCGGATTCCCTGCCTTGCTCTCCTGGTTTTCATAACTTCCTTTGCCTCTTTTCTCCCCCAATTAGTGATTAATTAACAAGTCATCAGCAATTTGGGGGATAATAAGCAGGGGCTGTTGTGTTGGTGAGGGTTTGATCCCGCCTTGCCCACCCAACATCCAGGATTCCTCTGAAAAGCAGGAGCTGGAAAAATAAGATGATTTGGGAGGTTTTTCTGCACCTCTCCTCTTACGCTGCCATTCCCAAATCTTTTTGGGAAGAGCATTTTTCCATGTGGAGTCTCTTAATAGGAGCAGCACAAGCCCAGGGCAAGGAGCTGCTTCTTTTCAATCTCCAACCCACAGGATCCATCCAAGATTTTTAATCCAACCACCAAACAGGTTCTTGTCTTCTTCCAGTGAATCCATCAGTGTTCCCATGATCCCTCTGGGACTCAAGGAGACCAAGGAGCTGGATTTGCTGGTACCACTCAAGGTGAGCTTTGGGATTTCATTGGTCGATGCTGAAGCAGCTGAAATTCATTTTCCAGTTTGGAAAAGCTGACAAAAAATAAATTCATGGAGAGGAGCTGGACTTAAAACATGGGAAAGTGGGAGATGAAGGTCTGGAGAGCTGGAAAGGGAGGAGATTATTACTTAGGGGAGGTTTCCTTGTGGGAAGAAGTGGAAAATTTTTACACAGAATTGCCAGAAATCTCCCTTTAAATCATAAAAATCAGGATTTTCTCCTGTTTCCCAATCCAGGATTTCATCAGTGAACACTATGGAGAGGAGGGTGTCCTGTTTGACAAGGAAATCAAGGAATTCATGGAGCTGCGACAGGTTGGTGTCCCTTGGCTTCCAAAGTTTGGCTTGTCCAGGATCACTCCTTGCAGATGCCACATTTCCTTTGAGGGGTCCCCTCATCCTTTCTCCAAATTCCATGTTTATCCTTGTGTTTCAGGGTGCAGCATTCCCATGCTGGAGCACCTTGGACTTGGTTTATAGGTTCCAAAATGTTGCAGATTATTCAGGAATTGTTCGTTTTCCTTGTCCTCAATGCCCTGCTGACCTACAAGTGAGCAGCAATAAAATCTATAGTACAATTATTGTTTATGAATATTAATTCACCCCTGGCAAGGCTGAACAACTTCTCTCTCTCCAGGTAGGCCTTGGAGAAGAGGAAATTTAAAGCAGTCTGGGAAAGGAGGGAAAAAAAAGATCCTGTTTATTCCCTAGGATTTATAAAATCAGAATTTCCATGAGTTTTTCCAGCACAATTCCCAGGCTGCTGCTTCCACATTTGGGTGTCCCAGCATCCAGATTTTCCCCATGGATGAACCTCAGAATCATGGAATGGAAAAGCTCTTAAAGATCATCCAATTCCATCCCCTTCCATGGGTTGAGAGCACCTTCCACTGTCCCAGGCTGCTCCAAACCCCATCCAACCTGGCCTTGGGCACTTCCAGGGATGGGACAGCCACAGCTTCTCTGGGAATTCTGTTCCAGGGCCTCACCACCTTCCCAGGGAAGAATTCCTTCCCAATATCCCATCTAACCCTGCTCTCTGTCAGTGGGAAGCCATTTCCTGTGTCCTGTCCCTCCATCTCTTGTCCCAAGTCCCTCTCCAGCTCTCCTGGAGCCCCCTTCAGGCACTGGAAGGGGCTCTAAGTTCTCCCTGGAGCCTTTTCTTCTCCTGGTGAACACCCCCAGCTCTCAGTCATTCTTCAAGGGCTCTCCACCTGTCCCAGGGAGCTTCCTCCTCTTTTCCCATCCATGTTTGTTCTCCCATTCCGGCAGGCCATGCGCACCCCGAGCCGCAACGAGGCCGGATTGGAGCTCCTGATGGAATATTACAACCAGCTCTACTTCCTTGACAGCCGGTTCTTCCCTCCCACCAAAACCTTGGGCGTCTTCTTCCACTGGTGGGTGCAGCTTTCCCTATCCCAGCTGGGTGGGGAGGGAGTCAGGATCCCAATTGCCACGATGGAATCTCTGCCAGGGCTGGTGGACACGAGGATCTGGATTTGCTGTTGCCTTGGGTGGGTTAGTTTGGGGAGGGAGAGGGCAACACAAATCCCATGGGATGTACCGTGATGGGAATGGTGCCTGCAGGGCCACCTGAGCACTGAAAACCCTCCAGGCTCCTCCTGCATCCATGGGGATCATGGAATGGTTTAGGTTGGAGAGGACCTTCACGATCCAGTTCCAACTCCCTTTCCATGAGTGAGGACACTTTTTGCGGACCATGACAGGGGCACTTTGGGGACCGTGACCAGGTGATGAGCAGCTGCTGGCTCTTCCCTTCTCCAGGTACGACTCCCTGACGGGGGTCCCATCCCACCAGAGGGCTCTGGCCTTCGAGAAGGGAAGTGTCCTCTTCAACCTCGGAGCGCTGCACACCCAGATCGGAGCGCGGCAGGACCGCGCCTCCCTGCCCGGCCTCAACCAGGCCATCGACGCCTTCCAGAAGGCAGCTGGTAAGTGGCTTCCCCTCTTCCTGCTCTTCCCAGGAAGCTCTTCCCAGAAGTGGGAATAATCCACAGAAGCTCAGGAAGGGGTGGGAGCAGTCGTAGGAAGAGGCGTCTCCATGGGATCACAAATGGAGCATGAGGTGGCTCCACGTTGGTTGTGTGGGTTGGGAAGAGGAGTTGGGGTGATCCAACAGCCACCCAAAAGGATGTCCCAGCTGTGGAGAGGAGAGATGCTGATCCATCTCCCCATGGAAAAAACAGAGCCTGGAACTGGGATCACCCAGGGCTTTGGAGAAGAAATTGGCCACAAGGATGGTTTAGATGGCAAGGGTTGGACCTCAGATGATCTTACCCACCTTTGATGGTGAGATGTTTGATGTTCTTGGAGGGAAACCTGCCAGATCCCGAAGTTTGGTTCTCCTCCTCACAAGCCTGGTGACTTCCAGGAGCTTTTCTCTCCTCCAGGTGCCTTTAACTACTTGAAGGAAAACTTCTCCAACGCTCCCAGCCTGGACATGAGCGCGGCCTCCCTGACCATGCTGGTGAGGCTAATGGTGGCCCAGGTCCAGGAGTGTGTCTTTGAGAAGATGACCTTGCTGCGTGCCCAGAATGATTTCCTGTCCCGCCTGCAGCTGGCTCAGGAGGCAGCAAGGGTGAGGATTTTGGGAAGGAGAGGATTTGGTGGGATTTTTGTGGTCGGGAGAACCTCCCAGGAGAGCACAACCTGCTGTCAGCATCTCCTGAGGGACATCCTGCATCCCATCTCTTCTCTCTTCCCTCTTCCCAGGTGGAAGATGTTTATTCCCTGGTGCACCAGACCATGAGCCAGCCCCACGTCAAGGATTACGTTCCCTTCTCCTGGACCACCATGGTCCACGTCAAGTCGGAGCATTTCAAAGCCCTCTCCCATTATTTCGCTGCCATCGCCCTCTGCGACTGCCCCGGTGAGTGTCCGGCCTGGAGGGAGCTTCCTGCTCATCCAAGTGCTAATTCCACATTATTCCTGGGTTTTGGGGAGGGATTCCCAAAGAAAGAGGTTATGGATACAACACCCGCAGTTTCTGGAATGCTCTGAGCTGTGGATCTTCTTTATGGACTCAGCAATTCATCCCCAAGGCAGATTTTCCCATATTTCTGGTTTCCACAGGGAAGAATCCCAAGAAGGGGAGGAAAAAGCTGCTGAAGGGAGGTCACCTGCTGTCCCCTTCAGGGCTGGGTGGGGAAATAAGAGTCACCTGCCTGCTGACCTCAGCCCAGCATCCTTTGGGTCACCTTGTGTTGAGCCAGCTGAGGGCTTCAAAAATCAAAACTACATCCAACCAGCCTCATGGATGGATGTCCTGGGAATCTCAGGGTGGTGGCAGCAAGGTACACATGGTTCCATGGAGTCACTCGGAGCGTGACTTCAAGGTGTGACCTGTGATCTCCATCTGTGCCACCACTGACACCCTGGGAGCAATTTTGGGATGGAGCAGAGGATCCGGGGGTGGGCAGCAGATGCCCCTGGTGACCTTTGGTGTCACCTGGTGGGTGGCTGAGAAGCTTTTTGAGGGCTGGCTGCCAAAACCAGTGCTGTGACAGTGACACCAGTGGCTGCCAGACTGTCCTCACAGCCTCCCCCGCTCCAGAGCCTTCCCAAAGTCTTCCTTGTGCCATGTGGGCGTTGCAGAAGCTGGATTAAGCAAGGGGATGGGAGAGAGGGGGGTAATGTGGAGCTGGAAAGAGTTTAAAGATCCAAACAGGAGAGGATGATGATGGAGATGGGATTCCATGGGGTTCCAAGGAGCAGGGCAAACCCTCCCCCTAAAATTTTTGGTGTCCTTAGGCACTGTGGGAAGCAGAAATCTGTAGGAGATACCTAATTTGGGAATTTTTTGCCTGCTGTTGGGATCTCATGCTCCTGCTCCCACCTCACCCTTGTCAGAATAATAAATCTTTTCCTTCCATAACCAGCTGGGAATAAATTCCTTACGCTGGAGTTTAATCCCTCAGGGATGCTGACATCACAGGAGCTGGCAGGGGGGAGCCAGCCCTGGAGCTGCTAGTTCCCAGCCCTCTGCTCACCAGGCTTTGGGATCCTCTGGAGCAACAAAACTCCATGGAATATTCTGTGTTGTTTCTTATCCCACTCTGTGCCCAGGGAAAGAAGCTGCTATGCAACCCTGAGTGAGCCAAAGAGGATTAGGAACAATTTGGGCTAGAAAAAAAGGGTTTAAAGAGCCTAGTGTGGGGTTTGGAGAGCCTGGGAGAGCTGCATCCAGCTCCGTTTTTCCATGGAATGACCCCCTTGATTGCAGTGTGGTCTGGAGAAAAGGTTCCAGGGAGACCTCAGAGCCCCATCCAGTGCTTGAAGGAGCTCCTGGAGAACTGGAGAGGGATTTTGGACAAGGGATGGAGGGACAGGACACAGGGAATGGCTTCAAACTGCCAGAGGGCAAGGTTAGATGGAATATTGGGAAGAAATTCTTCCCTGGGAGGGTGGTGAGACCCTGGAACAGAATTCCCACAGAAGCTGTGGCTGCCCCATCCTTGGAAGTGTCCAAAGCCAGGATGGATGGGGCTTGCAGCCAAGTGAGAGTGGAAAGGGAAACCCTTCCTGTGGAAAGGGGTTGGAATTGGATGATCTTGAAGGTCCCATTCAATCCAAACCATTCCGTGATTCCCTGATTTTGTTGTCTCATTTGTCTCCATGTCTGTGACCTCCAGGTGAGGAAATCCCAGGGCTCTCTGTTCCCAATCCTGCTTCCACATGGGAGCAAAGGAAGGCAGGAAAGAGGAAAAAAATCTGTGTTCAGGACAAATCCTGCCCTCAACTTCAAATCCCTGGGATGATCCCTGTGCCCATCCATGATTCCTTGCAGCCTGTGGTTGGGTGACAGGAAGGTGCTGCCAGGGCCACCTGAATGTGGATGTGGCATCCTGGTCCCCTTGTCCCCACCTCCACGGGGGGCTGGGTGGCCCTGACCTCTCCCTAATCCCATCCCCATCCATTTCCTTCCCACAGCTCCCTCGGATGCCGAGCTGCTGGAGCAGGAGAAGGCTTTCCTGCAATTCCACGTCACCATGCCAGAGGGGCCGTCACTTCGTGTACTGCTGCAGGATCCCGAGGAGAGGAGGAAGCTGGGTGAGCACAAATTTCTGGATCCCATCACGATTCCCACAAATTGTGAGATTTTAGGGGGGATCTCTCCATGAAAGGAGGAATTTCTCAGGAAATTTCTTGTCCTGGGGAGCAGGAAAGCATCACAGTCCCCTTGAGGGTGTGAGGACCAACTTGTGGTGTTTGTCCCAACCTGTCCAGCTCTGACAGGAAAAATTCCAGGTGTTCTGAGCCAGGTAACATCACCTGTCACTACAGAGAAATCCATGGGGACACAGAGATCCTGGAAGCTCCTTGGTTTGGGCTGACTTGGCTGGAAAACAAGACACAGCAGATGCTCAGGGGGTGGCTTTTTCAGCTGCAGCAAATTCTTGGGAGACAAGAACTTCTACCCATGCGGAATTTCAGCTCCAGGGAAAGAACAGACGCTGCTTATTCAGCTGAAGTCATGTTTTGGCAGCCCCTCCTCCACGGGGCTGCACCAAGAGCAAACTCAGCACTCAGAATTTGGGGTGTTGCCTCCCCCAGGAGCTCTTTTCCCTCCTTGCACATGTGTGGAAGGAGGCAGATTTTACCAGGAAGGAGTTTGGCCTCAGCAAAATCCTTCAGGATCCTCAGCCAGATTGCACTGGAAACCTCCAAACAAACCCCAAAATCCAAGTGTTTTATGGTGACACTACCCCAACACCATCAGATGTGGTTTGCATCAGCCTTTCCAGCTCTGCCTGATTTTCCTGGGGAAAATGGGCTCTGTTCAACATTCCTGGTAAAAAACAGATGTGCAGACACCAAGCTCAGCTTGGATTTGGTTTACAGGAAGGGAAAAACTCGGAGAGATTGTGGATCTCCATCCCTGGAAGTGTCCAAGATCAGGTCAGACAGGCCTTGGAGCAACCTGAGATAGTGAAAGGTGTCCCTCCCTATGGAAAAGGGTTGGAATGAGATGAGCTTTAAGGTCTTTTCCAACCCAAACCATTCCAGGATTTTATTAATATCATTCCCATTAATTTCACATTTTATAGATTTGATAAAAATTCTCAGGGGGGGCGCCTCCTCTCTATTTTCCATCCAACCCCAAAACATTCCCTTGGTTGTTAAGTTCCTCTGACTGTGCATTCCGGGAGTCTGGAGCAGACCTCATCTCCCTGGATTCTGTTGCCACCGTGTGTCCTGAACGTGAAATGCCACAGGCACACGTGTTTCCATGAGACACACGGAGAGAGCTTTTCTGGGAGTTTAGCCTTGGATACGGCTGCCTTGGTTGCAGTTTCCCACGGAGGAGATGCTTTGCGTTGATATCCGTGGGTCACTGGAATTTCAGCTCCTCATCCCCAACCACTTCCATTTCCCAAGGGTGGGAACACGTTGAAGGCAAGTGGAGAGGAGCAAAGAGCAGAGGATGGAGAGCAGGACCTACAGGACAAGGAAAAGCTTAGCCTAGAAAACGGGGATGTGCTGCACCTTCCCAAGGAGGACGGGGCTGGGTTGTTCTCCGTGTTCCCGTTCCCGAGGGATCCGAGGCGATGGAGAGGAGTTAATTTGCTCAGGAGATTGAGGTTAAGCGTGAGGAGGGACGTCGGGGGTGGTTTTTCAGGAACATCTGCCAGCTCCGGCGTCAGGGGAGCGAAGTAGGTCACCCTTCAAGGTCCCTTCCCAGCCCTCCATCGGCTGGGACCGACCCCATTTAGGGCTGGGAACGTGACTGGGCTGTCCCTGAGTCACAGCGGGGTGGTGGCACCGCTCCTGAAATCCGTGGGCAGCCGAGCGGGAACGGCGCCGGAGCTGCCGCTCCGTCGGGCTCAGCTCCCTCTGCTCCCTCACAGGCAAAGCTCACCTCAAGAAAGCCATCATGAAGCACGAGGAAGCCATGAGGATCCATGGGTTGTGCAAGATCCTGAGGAAGATGGACATCCTGCAGGAGGTCCTGTCCTTCGCCCACAAACGCTCCCTGAGCAAATATTCCGAGATCGACCACGAGGAGGATTTCTTTGAGACGGGAGAGGCTCCGGACATCCATCGTGAGCAAGGGGTTTTTGGGATTGTGGGTGGGGAGGGGGTTTGTGGGTGGGAAGACTCCACGGGGAGTTCTCCTGTGGAGGGGGATTTGGACTGGATGGTCTCAGCGTTCCAATCCAAACTATTCCAGGGTTTTAAGTCCTGGCTCTTACGGGGTCACACTGTCCCTCTTTCGGATGGCAGCACCTGCCCCAGCTGCCTGAGGTCACCCCTGCGTGTGCTTTTCTCTCCCTCCCATCAGCCAAAACGCACCAGAAACCCGAAATCAAATCCCCCAACTTCTCCCAGGTGAAGGTGACCGACCTCTTCCACAGGCTGGTACGTACAGCTCCAGGAATGGGAATATCCCGAGGGAGCAGCCATCTCCTCCTCCTCCCCTGCATGCTCTGCTTGCCTGGATTCCTTCTTCCTGCAGGCTCTTCTCCCTCTCTCCAAGGAGGAGAGAGCAGGAGGAGGGCTGGGATCTGTCTCTGTGGCACCTAAATGGGTCACAGAGCTCCAGCGGTGACACAGGAGCAGGCACAGGAATTTTGGGTGGGCTTTTTCCAAGGAGCCCCTGGGAAGAAGGGTTTTGGTGGCAGGAGGCACCAGGAAAATCCCACTGGAGCTTTATCCTCACCCTCTTTTGGCTTTAGGGGTCCTGGGGAGCTGGGCTGGGATTCAGGACAGTGGTGGGATCTGTGGTGGGGTCATCCCCTGGGCACCCCAGGACACCTCAGCCCCAGGGCAGGCAGGAATATCCTGCTCCTATGGGAGTGGAAAAGCAGGAAAAAGAGGGCAAAATAGGAAAGAATTTGGGGAAAAGTGACCCTGAAGTGGTGACCTGTCCCACCACCCTGCTCCTGGACCAACCCCTGGTGGCATCCCCCAGATCCAGACATCCTTAGCCCCCATCATCTCTTCTTGGATGATGGGACTTTTCCCTGCCAAAGACAGGATTTCTTCCTCTACCCCCTCCCCATCCCTGGAATTGGGTTTTTGACAAGGCTTCGCAATTCCAAGGAGTTGAAAAGGTGCTTTCCATGTTTCTGCCTCATCCCAGGGCCCCCTATCCGTGTTCTCAGCCAAGAACAAGTGGTATCCAGCTCGGAGAGTCCACCTGATGAGAGGAGAGAACGGCTTTGGATTCACCCTGCGAGGAGACTCCCCCGTCCTCATTGCCGGGGTCATCCCGGGGGGCTGCGCTGCTGTGAGTATCCCAATTTCTTGCTATTCCCATGGGAATGCCGGAAGGGAGCTGCCTGGAGGGATTCCAGGTGGTTTTAGGTCTTAGAACGGTTCAGGAGGAGTCTCATCCCTGCTGGAGCTCAGTCTGGGGTTTGCAGGTGGGCGTCATGAAATTATTAGGGTTAATTTTTAGGAGATAGCTAAGGAGAAAACATGGAATTTTGCTCAGTTTTTAGCTGCTGGAAGCCCATCCAGTTCCCTTGTCCCTCATGTTGGGATGTTACAGTGGCTGGAACAAGATGGCACGTCCGAAAAACGGGGGCAACTTTGTTTTCCATCAGAAGATGTGGGAGGATCCTGGTGGGATGCCCTAAGGGTCTTCCTGCTCCCTCAGTACCAACCCATCCATCCAGATCCCACCTTCTCTGGAACACTCTCCTTAGCAGCAGCATCACATCCCTCTTTGGAAGACTCAAATCTCCCCAAAGATTGGGATGTGGACCAGATATGGTTCATTTATGGAGCAGAGTTGTGTTTTCTCAGCCTGGAGAAGGCTCCAGGGAGAGCTTGGAGCCCCTTCCAGTGCCTAAAAGGTGCTCCAGGAGAGCTGGAGAGAGACTTTTGGGGCAAGGGGTGGAGGGACAGGATGAGGGGTAATGGCTTCCCATTGCCAGAGGACAGGGTGAGATAGATATTGGGAAGAAATTCTTGGATATGAGGGTGATGAGGCCCTGGCAGAGGTTGCCCAGAGAAGATGTGGCTGCCCCTGGATCCCTCAAAGTGTCCAAGGAGCAACCTGGGATAGCAGAAAGTGTCCCTGGTGGGGCTGGGTGATCTTGAAGGTCCCTTCCAAACCATTCCAAGATTCTCTGACGCTCCATGCTTGTTTTCCCTCATTCCCTGCAGGAAGCCGGGCTGAAGGAGGGGGACTACATCATCTCTGTGAACGGCAAGGAC
Source organism: Nicator chloris (assembly GCA_013400495.1). Classification (NCBI taxonomy): domain Eukaryota; kingdom Metazoa; phylum Chordata; class Aves; order Passeriformes; family Pycnonotidae; genus Nicator; species Nicator chloris. The sequence goes on from WAAE01020922.1 coordinate 192,527, forward strand.
TGCAAGTGGTCCAAGCACGCCGAGGTTGTCCAGCTGCTGAAGAGCACCGGGAAGGAGGGGGTGGACATCGGAGTCATCACCCTGCAGGGCTCGGAATGTCCCAAAGCCGTAAGTCACATCCCACGGGAAGCCACAGAATTCCGTGGAGCTCTGGGTGCCGCCCTGGCTTCACTCCCCTCTCCACCTTTCCCAACCAGGCAGACAGGAAGGCAGCAGTGATGTCCTCAGGATCTGGGATGCTGAAGAGCAACAAGGAGAACAGCAGGAAGAGCCTGATGAACAGCAAGAGCGCCAGCACGCTCCTGGTGTGGAGCAAGAAGAGCAAGAGGAGCAAGAAGAGCACCTACAGCGGTGTCCCCTTCACCGCCGTGGGGGACAACGAGGCCATGTACTGACCATGCTCCTTGGTGTCCCCTGAGCTCCAGGACTGGCTGCCTGGGAGGTTTCTCAATGCTGACTGGGCTGTGAGGGTTCCCAGACCCGGGAATGCGCCACTGGTCGGATCCACGCCGAGAGGTGAGCGAGGCGCCTCCACCTCCCAGTTCCAACGATCCCTTCAGTCTGGGGGAAACTCGGGTTTATTGTTAATTTGGGGATTGGTTTTTTTTGCTCTCAAGGGGGTCGGGGGGAGCTGTGCTAAAGCAGGGCCTGGTTTGTGTCTTCTGCTTGGCCAAAGCCAGCCCCAGCCATTAAAGCAAAAGTGTCACCTTCTGTAGCATCTCCTGGGCTTTCTCTGCAAGGTACAAGATGGAACTGCTCTCCAAGAGCTGCTGGAGGAGCTGAATCCTTCAGCTGAATCCTCCCAGACTCCCCTTTTTTGGGAGAGGGGACAGCGTGGGCATCAATGACTTGTGGTGATCCCATCACAGGGTCCAACCCAGGTGGCATCTCCCATTTGGGGCTATCCCAACAAAATAGGATGGTTTGACCATTTTTAGTGCTTTTGGGGTGTTTTTCTTGCGGGGAATGAACCCCCAGCTTGGCTCAGAAAATCCAGCCCAGCTGCCCAGCCAGATTCTTTGGAAGAAAAGGGAAGGACTTAATGTGCAGTTGTTGTCTGGCTTTTTTTATCAGGAGACGTGGATTGCCCTAAATATTCTGTGAGGAGATTAATAGCTAAGAGCCTTGGGGGGGTTTATTTTTCCTGGGAGGAGATTAAAATTCCAGGAAGATATCTCCTCCAGATTATTAAACTCCTAAATTTGTGCTACTGTTGGATCTTGCACATGTTGCTAATTCCCTAACAGTGCTGTCAGCATTCCTGGGCTGGCCTGATGGATTCAGGCATCTTGGTAATTGTCCTGGAAATGCTGGGAGACTCCGGCTCCACAAAACAGATTGGCAAAATTTCCTCCATCCTGTTTCTGCCTGGTGCGTTATTTTTTCTGAAGGCTGAGGAGCTGTCTGGTCTTCAGTGCTTGGATGATCTTGGGAGGTGGAAAATTCCCTTGGGAGAGATGGGATTGTATTTTTGTACTTTTTAAGGAATTTTTAGGGGTGGTTTAAAGGAGCAGTGGGATCTTGTGGCCACAGTGTCCCCTGAGATTGTGACTTCTTCTAGTGGCTCCTCATCCATTTTCCAAGCTCTTAACCCTGATTTTATTTAAGGAAAACTTCCAGTAAAAAAGCCAGGTCGGACAGGGTTGGAGCAACCTTGGATAGTGAAAGTTGTGCCGTGGCAGGTGGGGGGAACAGGATGGGCTTTAAGATCCCATCCAAGCCAAGCCATCCTGGGATTTTATGAGCTCCAGGAGGGGTTTTTGGCTCTGCTGTTGGCCAAGAGGCCTCTCCATAGCCTGAGGCACCACCACACCGGATTCCGGATCCGCCTTCCAGCACGGGGCCATCTGTAGCAGCCAGGCTTCCCACGTCATCTTCCCGGCTGCTCGGCGTGGGAGCGGGAAGGAAAGGAGGGGGTGGGGTCACAGAAAAGGCCACCTTGCCCTTAAAACATCCCAGCAGCGTCTTCCCAGCATCCTAAAAACGTGGGATGCCACCGCGGACGTCTCTGAGCCACAGAGGGATTTGTTTAGGAGAAGCCGTCGCCTTCCGCCCGCATCACCCAACCCCAGCGTTGGCGAAGGGGTTGTGTTTTGTGGGATTGGGATAATTTCCCTAATTCCAGGGGTTTATCTTGGGCTTGTTTTGTTGTTTGGGGGTTTTTTGTTTTTGTTTTTTTTTTTTAATTTGTACATGGATTCTCACCTTTTATGGATTAAAAAGCACTGATTCAAATCCAGTTTGTAGCGCTTTTGTTGGGAATTACGGGTGCACCACCCATGAAGGGAAACAAGCCATGGCTGATCCTCCTAAAGAGTCAATTTTGGGTCATTTTTACACAAATCTGCCACTGTTAAGGTTGGGAGAGATCCTTTGGATCCAGGATGGGCTGCTCCAAGGAAAGCCAAGGTCCCAAGCATCCAAATTAAATTTGGTGAGCTGCCGTCTCCATCTCCAGGTGGATGGAATTGGAGATGGTGGCTTTGTGGCATGAATTCATGGAAGTCACGTGGGAAGTGAAGGGTGGGGCTCAGGTTGGATCTCTTGGGGGCTTTCCCCCTGGAAAAAAAAAAGGCAATTGATCAAGAAAGTAATTTTTGCTTCACACAGCAAGTTTTAAACTGCTTTTTTGGTTCCATAAAGGGTTTCTTACCCTTTTGTTTTTTTGGAAGAGTTCATCAGTGGGAGTTTAGGCTGGAAAACACCAAATCCTTGGCATGGGACTCCCTATTTTCCCTTGGGACCTGGACACCAGCTCCCCACCATCCTGGGAGGATGACCAAACCCATGGATTTGGGGCTGGATTATGGGAACACGTATCCCACAGGAGAAAGGTGGGTTTAAACCCCCGTAAATGGGAAAAAAAAACACGGCCAGGACTTTCATAATTGGATTTATTTATGGAAGGTGGTGGGAGCATTTTTGTCCTGTCTACCAAGCCACGGTTAAAACAGCATCCAGCTTCTTTTTGGGGACAGTATTTTGGAATTTAAGGAGTCTCCCCTTCCATCAGCCCTCCTGTGCCAGGTTTTGGAAGCCACCCACAGTGAAGTCGTTGTGCTGCTGAAGATCCTTTTCCCACCCACGTTCAGTGGATGTGGGAAACTCGTGACTCCGGAGCCGGGATCGCCTCCCCCTCTGGTGACGTGTGCCCAGATGGGATCTGTGCTCCATCAGCAAGAGCCTGGTGCTCCTTCCCTCTTCCCTGAAATCCACAGAGCTGGATCTTTCCATGCTTCTCTTCTCCAGCTTGACCAGGAGGCAGAGAGGTCCCATAGAGTAAAACATGGTCAAAACCACAAAAAGAGGGCAAAAATAACTTTACATTTACCGAGAAATTGAGGTGTCTGTCCATGCAGAGAGGAGCTCCGGGGTATCAGCAAACAAGGAATTTTTGGATATCCCGGACTGGGACCAGTTCATGCAGCTCTTATGACCAGAGAGGAGATGGAAAGAGGATTTGGGGGATTTTTTAAATCACGGATGATTTCCAGGGCCTTTGAGTCAGAAAACAGCCTGGAAACCCCGTCCTGGAAATCCCGTTCTGGAGTGCCCAGCAAAACCACGGGGATTCACCCAAATTTCCTGATTTTCCTCTTCTTGGAGCTTCACCCTCCATAACAAAAATCTCCCAGCCCATGGACCAGCCCTCCCAGCGTGGTGGGAAGGGGATTTGATTCCCTCCTTCATTAATGGCACAACACAAGAGGAGAAGGTCCCTGTGGTGTCCTTGTCCCTTCACATCCCACTGGCACCGTCACCCACAACCTCTGGAGCTATCACTGGCTCCAAATCCATGCTCCTGCCTTTCCCTGGGGATAACAGAGGGAAAAGAGCTGCTACAGGGTTGATGTGGATCGGGACACTGGAGCCAGGCCAGGTGCTCTCACTGCTAATAAATCTAATAAATTCGGGATTTTTTTAGAGGGATCAAGGGCTGGAGCTGCCTCCAACCACTCCTGGTCCAGGAGCAGTGGGATCGAGCAGGATTTCTCCTGCTCCAGGATTTCTCTGTGGGATCCCTTGTCCGGCGCCTGCTCCATCCCATGGGAAGGGACATCCTCAGCTTCACCTGTGCCTTCCCAAGCATCCATATGGAATTCCAGCCTCCTCTTCAGCCTGAGCCCACTGGAGGGCAGCAGCACCCTGTGCAATGCACCCACTGCCCACAACCCCCCCCAAATCTGCCCAGCCGGGCACCCCCCACCCACACTGACACCCAAGGGTGGGCACGGGTGTCCCTGGGTGCTTTGGAGTCCAGAGCATCCCAAAAAAAAGGGCATAAATTGAGGTTTCAGTCCCTGTATCCTGAAAAATCCTGCTGGGAAGAGTGTGCAAGGAGCGAAGCCAAACATTGCAGTGCAGTTACACCCTGAGCTCGTAGCAAACCCCATCCCATAGAGGGCTGGAATTTTTCTGGAAGCGGTGGGAGCACCCCCCTGCTCCTAAAAGCTGGAGCGTTCGTCCCTCATCCCCCTGTGGGGCTGCAGAGAGGGAATTGCTCCCCTGGGCTGATCCTAAAAGCTTTGCCAAGGTGCTGAGATTTCCAAGGTCAACTCTTGGTCCAAGGTCCCCTCCTGACCCTGTCGCCCCCAGCACCTTGGAGGTACAAAATCCCTCCTGTGTCACCTCAGGTGGCAGCAAACACCAAGAAATTCATGAGGCCACCAAGAGGGGCTTCACCAGGGGCATGTGAAGCCACCAGAGCCACCAGGGCTGGGGACCTCAGCTGGAGGACTGGGACCTGCAGGGGTGACACCAGCAGGTTCAGGAGTGGCACCCAGTGGAGCTGCACTAGAGGGCAGAGTTGGGACACGCTGGATCCTGTTCTCCACATCCCTTCGTCACCCCGAGCCACCCCAGTCCCAAATTGTCACATGGAGGACACGGGTGTAGCTCCACGTCCTCTGGCCACCCTTGGGTGTCACGTGGGTGGAGGTTCAGGTGCACCCAAGGGTGCTCAGCTCCAGAAATTGCCCAGCTGGGATGAGAGAGGGACAGCAGGGACCTGCCTGTCCCCAAGGCCCCTCATCCTCAGCTGCTTCCTATGGGGGACAAGAGCTGGGATGGGGATAACCCCTTATCCCATCCTATGTGTGATCCATGGGGAGTGCTTGACCACCTTCCCATGCACAGGAACTTGGGGATAACCTGGGGATAACCTGTTATCCCATCCCATCCCAGTGTGATCCCTGGGGATTTCTTGATTATATTCCCATGGATGGGAACACGTGTCTCCCATATGGAAGGAGGTTAGACCCAGCCCAGGTGGATCTGGCCTGGCAGTAAGACAGGGATGGAGAAGGGAATCTCCCTGGATCCCTGTTTTCTGTAGGATATTGGTGGTTTCGAAGGCTCTGTAGTCCAAAAGAGGAGGGAGGACTGTCATGGAATGGGGAAATGGGGGATTGTGGTGGGAAGAAGGGAATTTTAGGGACCTGGAGTCAGTGGGGAGCCCATCATGGCTCAGAAAAAGTTAGGATGGTGGCATCTGGCTCTGCACGGCCGGATCACGGAATGGTTTGAGTTGGGACCCATCCCATTCCAACCCCTCCCATGGACAGGAACACCTTGCCCTATTACAGAGCTTCATCCAGCCTGGCCTTGAACACTTCCAGGGATGGGGATTCCACAGTTTCTCTGGGCAACCTGTGTGGCTGGGCCAGGCCAGGATTTGCCTTTGGATCCTGCTGAACTCCTGGAAACCGGGGAAAACCAAACCCTGGAGCAGTTGGAAAAGCTTCATCCCAACACCAGGCAGCGCTTTGGAATGAAACTCCCGCCTCTCCTCTTCCCTTTTTCTCCAGCTCCTGCCATACCCTTAGACTCTCCCAGCAATCCCATCCTATTTTTTTTTCCCATCTCAGGAGCAATCCTCTTTTTCCCTGCAGTCACCCTTTCGCCAGGGTCCGGCTTATAATGGGAAGGACAGAACGGAGGCGTTCGGAAATGGCTCCTGAATCTTTAATAAAGCAAACATTGCCTGGGCCATAAACATGGGATGACAGCTCCAGAGGCTCCCAGGATTCCTTACTTAACTCTGCCATAATGGCTTTAATGGCCCAGCAGGGAGCTGAGGTGAAAGTCCTATTAAAAAATGGATCTCCGAATTTAATTGAGGCTCTATCTGTGGGGGAAGACAGAGGAGAGGTCGCTCCACAAGAGAGCTGGGGAAAAAAAAAAAAAAAACCAAAAAAATCCCACTCCTGCAGCAATTCCCAGCCCAAGTGGTGGCCCTAGGAATGTGGAACATTCAGTGGTGCCTCCGTGGGATTGTGCCTTGCCTGAGAGGGGACATCACAGTTTGGATGCTCCTTTTCCAGGGAATGAGGATCCACAAAGCCCAGTGGGAAGTGCTGGAAGCGCCTCCATCCCAACTGGGAAGCACTGGCCTCACGAGAGGGATGAGGGACTGTCATCCTACCTGTCCAACCTGCACGTGGCCTTCCCTTGACCCTTCAGTGTGCAGCTATTCCCATTGGATTCCTGGTCCCATCCTCATCGGCATCACCAATCCATTTGCTCCAATTCCATTAATACCCATCCATCCATCAACCCACTAACTCACCTCTATCAGTTATCTGTCCACCAATCCAGCTCCCTATTGGTCCATATATCCATTCATCTACCTATCCATTCACCTACCTATCCATCCATCTGTCCGTCCGTCCATCCATCCATCCATCCGTCCATCCATCCATCCATCCATCCATCCATCCATCCATCCATCCATCCATCCATCCATCCATCCATCCATCCATCCATCCACCCATCCATCCATCCATCCACCCACCCATCCATCCATCCATCCATCCATCCATCCACCCATCCATCCATCCATCCATCTCTCTTCCCATCAATCCATCTATCCATAGATCCACCCAGCTCCATGCTTCCACTTGCTCCATCCATTTCTCCATCTATCCTGAGCTTTTCCCCACCCAGAGAGGATTTGTACACTGAGACCTTTGCAAGTCACCAGGGATGAGCACAATATTCCATCTGGGAGACATCCCAGTGTCCTGGATCATCATTATCCGTGATTTAACACCCGGAGATGGGGTTATTTTTCCCAAAAAAGCTGTTGGAAGATGGGTGGATAAAGGGACAAACAGACAAGAGCAGATGGATGGACAGAAGGAATCAAAGAGGAAATATTTGGGATCAGGCTGGGAGATCAGTGGGAATCAGCCACTTATTAGTGAAGAAGAGGAGCTGGGAAAGGAGGAATTCACTCCTTCCTCCCCCCATCCCACTCCTGGCCAGCCCCACCCTGAGTCAGCAGCTCTGCCGAGGTCACGCCACCCGCGCTATTAATTGGATTAATAAAGATGTTCGTCACGGAGGTAATTAGCTGCTAATTGGGGATGACAAGGTTGTCAGGCTTTGTCCCTCCAAGGGACAATTTCCCGTTCCAGGCCCTCCCCTTTCCCAACACGCTCCGAGTCAATGGCGTTAATTAAAAATCACGGAGTCCATAACCTTGTGCTGCCGAGCCCTGGGGAAATTCCCACCTCCGGAGCCCGGGGGACAGGTCAGGGTGGTGGCATTGTCACCTCCAGCCAGCAGCTCAGCCAAGTAGCCCAACTTTTTGAAGGAAAACCAAACTGCAACCCCCATAACACGCAGGTATCCCTTTCTTCCAGACAAGGAAAAGCTCTTTGGAAAATGTTTTGTTAAAAGAAATTTCCCCGAGGAAAGATCTCAGCCTGATGATATCTCAGGGATGAGACATTCCCCTTCTCCCCAGACTTTCCCTGCCCTTTCCCTGGAGTGAATCCCTGTCAGTCACCAGCTGTGGATCATCTCCACCTCTCCCAGGAGTGCTTTTTTAGTGGGAATGTCTGACATACATCCAAAATAATTCCAAACCTGTTTCCTCATACTGCCAGCCCCGGCACAATCCTGCACAGCTGGATGTGGGATCCTGCTGGGCCTGAATGCTCTGCACAGCTGGATGCTGCACAGCTGGATGCTGAGCTGGGCATGGATCCTGCACAGGGATGAGGCCTGGATGCTCTGGCACAGCTGGGTATGGCTCTGGCACAGCTGGATGCTGAGCTCTGCACATCTGGATGATGGGTGGGGCTGATCCAGGGCTGTGCATGGGCTGGTGCCGTCTCTCACATGGGATTGAGGAGCCTGGCACAGCTGGAAAGTGAATCCAGAACATCTGGATGCTGAGCTCCACATGGGAATCCAGAGCCTGCCACAGCTGGATACCGAATCCAGCCCTGCACATCTGGATGCTGCCCAGCCTCAACACCTCTGCAGCCTGGAAGTGCTGAATTTTCAGGATCAAATCACAAATCCAGGCTTAACTGGGAGAACGGAGCTCTTCCCACAGTGTGGGATGTGAGGAAAACCAGGGAGTCACCGCCTGGCAAAGCTCAAAAATTACCAGCAGGTGGGACTGGGAGAGTTGGGAATTCAGTGCCCATTCCTGCAGTGGGAATGGGTTTGGATGGGAGGTGACTCAAAGCTTGAAGAAAACAAGGGAGAGTTCTGTGGCGTGCGAGGATTTGGGCAGGCTTTCCCTGGATTCAGGTCAGCCCTGCCAGAAAATTTGGCTTTTCCCATGCCTGGTTGGCTTGGAGCCCCTAAATCCCTTGGATTTTCTCCATAGGGATGGGAAACTGAGGCACATGGGGGCAGCTTTGCTGCTGTCCCTTGTCTTTTATCTTCCCTAATCGCCAGGCTGAGGGATGGGAGTTGTTCCCTCAGCCTTTTATGGGATACAATCCCATCATTTAATCCTTGCTGAGCCCAAATCTGCCTCCCTGCCCTGGCTCTGTGTGCTGGAAAACACGGATATATTAAAGTGGATATTAAATTGCTGGAACAGCTATTAAAAATTGCCATCCACGTGGAATGCTGCTTGGATAATGATCCTACAGAGACGTGGATTTCTTAATTACCCAATTTGGGATGTGTTGACTCTATCCTGATTTTTTTAATATATATTTTTTTATCTTTCCTTTAAATCAGGCCGAGGCAAATGCGATTATTCCTGTGGTTTTGGTATCCCAAAACAGCCTTTTCACTTCCCTATCCACAGGGATACGCTGCAGGTGTTTTGTCATCCTGATGGGTTTTTCTAGCAAAACTCAGCAGAAAAGAATGGGAAAAGAAACTGGGAAAGTGGGAAACTCATCCAGCTGGATTTCTATCCTGATATCAGGATAGGTACAAGAGATGATGGAAAGAAGGTGTTTGATCCCTGAACCTGCCTTTTCCAAGAGGTTTGGGCTCTGCTTTCCATGCTTTTCTTGACAGAAAGGAAGGAAAAGGATGAAAACATGATTGGAGAAAAGAGGTCAGGCTCAGGAATGCTTCCACATTAATTCCCAAAGGATGAAAGGTGGAAAGGAAAATAGGGAAGAACCACCAGCACTCTTTCCCAAATTCCTCTGGGAACACCTGAAGTGGATGGGGAGGCCAGAGGGATGTCACAAGGTCTGGAATGGCCCTGTTCCCTGTTTTTTTAAGCCAAGAACAGCTTTGGGAAAGCTCTGTAATGAGAAGGGCAGAAAGCTCCTAGGAAAATCACAGCCAGAGTGATAAATCCTTGGAGTGGGGCTGACGACATAATAATGGTGCTATGATGTCATCCCAATCCTTCCCATTGATTTTTCCTTCTTTTTTCCCCCCACTTTCCCTCTCGCTGAACAGGCTTTTCCCATCCATTACCCTGCCCCAGCCCACACAGACTCCGCTCCTGTGGCTTGTTAGATCCGGAGGTATCGATTGATCCCAACGCCTGGAGAGGGTGGAAAAGAGGGATCTTTGTGTGGATGCAGGGTCCTGGGAGTCCCCTCTCCAGGGAGACCCTTCCTGATGATCCCAGGATGCTCCTGGGAGCTGAGAAGACCAGTTGGGCTCTTAAACCTCATCCAGAGGGAACAGGAGGGTCTTGGCGCAGAGCTGGGCTGGAATTCTGTGCAATTCCTGTTCCGTGAGTTCAGGATGGTTTTGGTGAGGACCTTTAAAGGTCATCCAGTTCAATCCCCTGCAATAATCAGGGATACCTTCACTAGATCTGGTTGTTCAGAGCCTCATCCCGCCCTTTCCACATTTTTCCTTGTAATGAAAGAATTTTCCCTTTTCCCCCTCCGAATCCAGGTCAACATCCACATTGCACCGACCTCCAGAGCTGCTCTCCCATGCCACAAGGAATCCAAGCTGGAGCCCCAGCACCTTCCCCCTCACCTTGCAGGGTTTTCCCTGTCCCAGCATTCCGGCTCCAGCCGGAAAAGTACCAGGTGAGCCAGCTCCTCCGGAGCAGACAGAATTCCGTCGGAAATGCAAGGACAAGCATTAATCCTGAGGCTCCATGGAGCCCAGCCCTGCCAAGGAGGAGGGAGCAGCTTCCCAGCAGGATCTCTTCTCCAGCCCCACCATCCCTCTCCACCACCCCTTTTCCAGCCTCAGGGATGGAGGGAAAAGCAGGAACCCCCCTCATATCCGGCTTTCCATGGAAGCAAAACCCATCCCACAACGGCGGTGTTGCCCAGAAGGGTTTCACATCCAAAATCTGGGAATGAATACATGGATGTGAAGATGATTCCTGGCAGGTTTGGAAGCACTGAAACCACATCAAGCCCTGGGGAGCTTGAATCCCACCAGGATGTCCCAATTTCCTGGGAACAGCTCCTCCTTTCCTTGTGCTGTTCTCACTCCCAGACCTTTCCGAGCCTTGGCCATGGATGCCAAGCTCAGCTGGGAAAGGGAAAAATGGGGAGCAGGGAGTAGCTGATGGATCAGCAGAGCTGCTGCCAGCAGTTTCCTGCTGGGAAAATCCATCCATCAGCCCGGCATGAGGAGAGGAGCCACCGGCAGCTGGAGCCGCCAGCTGTGGAGCACATCTGGCACCAGGGCAGGGGGGACATCCCTGTCCCAGAAAACCCCTGGCTTCATCCTGATTTCCAGGAAAAAGCACCTGTTTGGGGAATAGAGCTGCAGTGAAGGATTGCAGCTGGTGCAAGGATCCCACCTCGGGATGGGAATTGGGATGACAGTGGGAGGAGGTGGGATTTTTCACCCATGGATCCCGAGGGATGCAATCCAGGGATGAGAAGGGACAGGGATGTCACACACTGGGATCTACTGGTGGCTCAAGGAATCCTGGATTGCCCGCAGGGTTTGGGAATGGTGCTCCCAATGCAACACCCAGGGCTGAGCGAGCCCTTTTGAGCCTTGTCTGTCCCTATGGATCATGGACATTTTGCTGGGACAGGAAACTCCACCCTGGGCCGTCTCCTCACCCTGGCAGTGGTTTTCCAGCCCCTTTTTTCCATGAAGCTCACCAGATCCTACTGAAGAATCCCAGAGAGCTCCAGGATTCCTCTTCTCACCCCTTCTTTGTTGTTCTTTGCTTTTCCCTCCTTTCCTGACACCGCAGAGGGATTTCCACATCTCCCTGGATAACCTCCAAGGGACACATTCAGAGATGGATGGGCTTGGAACGAGCACTTTGGAATTCCCACCCAGGCAGCATTTGTGGAAAACCCCTCCAATTCCCTGTGTGTGCTCCATCATCGTGTGTGCTGAATTTGGTGGGATACGGATGAGCTTTTCCTGCAGGAGTGGGGCTGGATCCGACTCCGAGCGCGCAAATTCCCTGGAAAAGTGCTGTGTGTGCAAATCCATGTGCAGATGGTCCCTGCAGCCGGCTGGTCCCTCATGGAGCGTTTTTAGGGATGCACGGATGCCGCACAGAGGGATGCAGGGGGTTATGGAATGTGCTCCTTTAAGAGGGAACGGGGATTTTGTGGAGTTGGCACTTCGGAGCGTGGAATGTTAAGGCTGCAGTGGGAATTGCTCCCTGATATTGAACAGGTAAATAAAGCTTGGAAAAAGCCTCTGGAAATGGGCTGCGGATGAGGCAGAATTCCCGGGAGTGTCCTCAACCCCCACTCCCAGACCCAGAGCAGGAGCCCTGAGCAGCTCCTGGTCCTCTTAACCCTTTCCTCGTCCTTTGGAATTCTGGAAATAAAATTCCTGTGCAAGACACACTTAGATCAGGAGGGGCAGGACTAGTGAGGTCCAGCTCAGAAAGGTGGGGGTGGTGAGGAATCATCCTGGGGATCTGCACACTCCCAAAATTCCGTTTACCCATGGAGCTGCTTCGTTTTGGGAGCAGCTTTGGAGGGAGAAAATCCAGGATTCTGGAGTTTGAGGTAGGGGGAGGGTCTGTGTCCTGCAGCAAATCCCAGAAGCCTGAAATCCTCCCCGCAACTCAGGCACAAGGTAGGGATGAATCCCATTTTTCCAGAGCCTCCAGCAACGGGAGAAGGTCTCCTCCCAGCCTGGGAAATGAATCCCACAATTCTGCCCCCTTCCCAAATCATTCCTGCTCATGTCATCCCTCAGCTGACCCTTCCCCATGGAATGTTTTCCTTGTGCCCATCCCTGAAGGTCTCACTGGTGATAACCAGGAAGGATTTTTGTGGCCTGACCTGATTTTCATGGATTTCACCTGGAAAAGTCTGGATGATGCTCCCCAACATCTCCATACAAGCACCACCGCTCCTGTTCCTACAGTCCCAAAAATCCACAGCTGGAAAAGTCCCAACCACATTCCCCAGTCCTGTATTTATGGAGTGGCAATGAGCTCATGATCCCACACTTTTCCCACGATCCTACCTGGATGTAAAACATTCCAACTCCACTGAAAGGGAATCATGGACGGTATTTTATTGGGATTTTCACCTCCCCCGGGGAATCCATTTGCGGAATTCTTGCTGGATTGTCCCCACACACCCGGTGGCCCTCAGTTGTGGAATTTGGGTGGATTCGTGGTGGATTTCCTTCAGGAATATCCAATGAAAACATGCATTTATTTAAAAATGGGGAAAAAAGGAAAAGAGAAATGAAATAAAAGTGACAAACCCTCCAGAACTTGAATAAGAAGGAGTTAGGAATTGTAATTTGTTATTGAAACAAAATTCCCAGAAAAAGTGGTGTTGGGATGGACTTTGAAAGGCCAAATTCCACAGATATTCCAATGATATTATGATTCCATAGAATTGTTTCTGTGTCTTTGTTTAAAACCACCTGGTTCCCTCTGCTGACTTGATAGGAAGTGTTTTCATTTAGGAAAAGCTTGGGAATCGAAGCCTTTTCATTTTCTCATGGAAAACACAGGGAATTTCAGGGAAAATAAAGATGAATGAGAGAAAATCCCACCTGAGGTAAATCCAGAGATTTTTGTGCCCTTATTAATGGATTTTTAACAAATTCATGAGTGAAAAGGAGGCTGGCCTGATCCAGCCTGGAATTTGGTGGGATTAAAATCAGCAGTGACGTTTCCTCAGGGGAGGAGGAATTTTTGTGGATCCACTCTGGGTTTTTCCATCCTAAACCCAAGGGAAGCGATATCCAGAGGAAAGTTCTCCCTCTGCTCATGTGATCCTGCTGCCAACTCACACCTGGAATTCCAACCAGCTCAGCAGAACGGACACAAAATCCCTGGAGCTGATGGTGGGTGGGAATTGGAGACATTTTGGGGGGGTGATGCCTCCAGTTGTTCCCAAAAATACAAGAGATCCATCCCAGGAACATCCTCATGAGTGATGGAAAAGCAAGTCATGAGTTCATGGAAAACCTCAGGAAGGGTGGGGATCCTTGGGATTGGAGCAATAGGCATCTTCTCCTGAGATGGAAAGGCCAGGCTTCCAGGGGATTCTCCATTTGGAGAATTTGCTGCTGTTTGCCATCTCTCCATCACCCCGATTCCTGACCTGATTCCTGATGATCTTCAGGAGAATCAAAATATCCGGATTTGGAAGGGATCCATAAGGGATCCTCCGTCCTAACTCCTGGCCCTGTACAGGACAACTCCAGTAATTCCACCATGAGGACATTTTCCAAACTTTTCCTGAGCTCTGGAAGCCTCGGAGCTGTGGCCATTCCCTGGGGATCCTGTTCTGAGGAGGGGAAGCCTACACAGATTTATCCTCCAGGGTTGCAGCATCATTCCAAAGGGCCAGGCCTGCCTCTAACCTGGCAGGACTCGCTGCATTCCCACCATTTCCCAGTTTTTCCAAAGGCTCTGGAAGCAGGGCTGTGTCTCTTTTTGATCATTCCAGTATAGCTGGAGACTTCCCACATGGACACATCCCAAAAAACTTGATGGTGACAAAACTCCTCCAACTCAACCGTATCCCATGGGAAGCTCCTGGCCTCAATCCTTCCCTGAATCCTGTCCCAGCTGCTCCAGCCCCTCATTTGTGGGCCAGGATTACACAGGAATTTTCATCCCATTATTTCTCAGCACCTCTGCTGGGAATCCTCCTCCCCAGCCACCACTTTTCCCTTTTCCTGCCCTCCATTCCAGGGTTTTTGGCACAGCAAAGCCAAATAAACCTGAGCAGCTCCTGAGGACACCACAAAACCTGGATCTGTTTTGTCCAGGAGATGAATCCCAAAATATTTCCTTTCTGGATGTTTCAAGCCTTTCCTGAAACCACCAGACTCTGGAATGTGAAGTGTCAATGGTAAAGAACCACAGGAGAAGGACCTGGATTTTCCAGCTCCAAGCAAGGGAGCACAATTTAGGCAATGGCTGATTCCAAGGTTCCCCTTCTGTCTCCCTCCTGAAGGTCCCATCTGGGACACCACTTGGATGAGGGATTCTGCCCAGAATTCCTGCTTTAGGGATGTAGGGAAGGGTGGAGCACCTCAATCCCATGGGTGCTCCTCAGAAGGAGCCTGACGGACAAACCTCCCCAAGACACTTCCAGAGGGGACACTCACCCGGTGCCACCTATCCCAAATCCCCTCCTATACAAATTCAGGCATGAGCCCATCCAAAATTCCTTGCAATTCCCTCTTTCCCTCTCCCCTCCACCCATCCCACCCCTGTCACAGCACGCTGTGTGTGGCATCCCGGTGTCCCCAGCCCCGTGTGGCCTCTGCGGGAGCGTTGTCCTTGAGACGTCCCCCAGATCCTGCTGAGGAACCTTTTCCAGAGCTGCTGACTTGGCTGCTCGGAGGGATTTTGGGAGCAGCTTCCCCACCTGGGCCCTGGAGCTGAAATCCAACACCAGGCTGACCCTTGGAATGATGCTGAATGTCCTCTCCCTGCCAGGACGCTGCTCCCAAATCCCGTGGTGGGATCAGGCCAAGCTTTCAAACATTCCCACTCCTTTTTCAGACTCGCTTGGACCCAGAAAAAGAGAGGAGACCCTTCCCTGGACAGAATTCTTTGGATTTTGATGCAGTTTAACACTGCCCTCAGGGCCTCTGCCAAGAGCATCGTTGGCTCCTTGTCCAAGCCCTGGAATGAGAAGATCCATAGGGTCCTGTTCTCCTGGGTTTTGGCCAAGATGAATCCAGTTTCATGCCAGGGCTGAGAACGCTGTGCTCATTCCATGGAACACATTCCAGAACACCCTGCCTCATGTCCAGGAGCAGCCTGGGAATGCTGTGCACAGACGGAAGAGGCCCTGCCATGCCAAGTGGAACGTTTTATCCAGGATTAAAGCTCCCACGTGCTCCTCCATGAGAGGTGTTCCTGCAGTGTGTCCAGATTCCAGAGTGGGAAGAGAAAGGGAGACCCCGCAAGAGATGGGGAATTCCTGGGAATCCAGCAATGCTCCCTCTCCCAGTGCCCATCCCAGGCAGGAAAAGCTGGATCAAGCACCTAGATTCATATCTCCATCCCTCTCCAACTTCCCAGGAGGAAAAATTCCCTGGAAAAGTGCTGAAAAATTCTCAACCCCAAGTTGGAGGCCACTGTATCACGGTCATTCCTTGATTTTCCTTGTTCCTTCTGCTGTCTTCATCCACCTCTTTTCCCTTGGCAGTCACTGTGTTCCCAACAGGAGCTGGTGCTCTAGGGACATCCAGGGAATTCTCTTCCACACCATGAACCTGCTTTTTCCTCAATTCATCACTGATTTGTGGAACAGGGATAATAATTATATCTCCTTCTCCTTCATGGAGACATTTCCTGCCTCTGCTGGTGGATTTTCCTCTCTGAAGAGGGAAAATCGGAAGCGGAGACGGATCAGGTCCCAGCCCACCATCCTGCTCCACACCTGCAGGAAGATTTCTTCTTTTATGGAAAAATTTAAATTCCTTTGTCGTAGAGACACGGGAACCTTTGGAGGGAAACGTGCAGGAAATGTTTCCAGTTCCTTCCAGAGGTTTGGAAAACCTCCTCAAAGGCAGGGATTTGCCAAAGGAGCCTGATTTTGGTCAGCGAGAGGATTTGAATGGTGAAGGATGAATCATGGACTCAGGGAATGGTTTGGGGTGGAAGAGACCTGCAAGATCATGGAATTCCACCTCTTTCTATGGGCAGGGACAATTCCACAATCCCAGGTTGCTCCAACCCCCATCCAACCTGGCCTTGGACACTTCCAGGGATGGGGCAGCCGCAGCTTCTCCGGGCAACCTGTGCCAGTGTTTCACCACCCTCTGAGTAAGGAATTTCTTCCTAATTTGAAGGTTTTCCAAAAAAAATGTGAAAACCAGGGCCACCAGAACATCTCTGAGCCACCGGACAGGATGGTTTTCCGCTGATTTGTTTGGAAACATGAGAAATCAGTTGCCTTAACCCACAGCTGGATCAGGACAAGCAGGAAAAGGCAGGAAAAATGAATCCCCAGGAGCTGCCTCGATAACTTCACCCCTTAAACAGCCATAAAAAAAGGCCCCCACCTTCCAGGTTCCTTCCCCACTTCCCTGCATGGAAATAATTCCTTTTCACTTCTGAAGGGTCAAAGTTTAGTCCCTCCAAAACTAAAAAAATCAAAATAATTCCAGGTGGGGGAAAAAAAAAATAATCCTCGCGGTGCTTTGCTGGCAGAAAACAGCGAGGGGTGAGGGGTGAGGGAAAAAAATCAATTTGAGCTTGGGTCAGCGGCGTGTGCCAGAGAGACCTTTGGAGCAATGGAGATTAATTTAGTGGGAGAGGGAAGGCAGAGTGGAAAAACAAAGAAGGGGGAGAGGAGAGAGCCCAACCCCGCTCCGGGGGAGTCAGGGCCAGGTTTGGGACGTGCTGGCTCCTTTAGGAGGATCCCAGTGATAATTAATCACTGCTTCGTTAGGACACAGATGCAAAAGTGCCGCGTCAGGTGCTGCACTGAAGGAAAAATCCTTGGAGCTGCTGTGTCCCAAAGCCACCTTCCCCAGGAAAAAGGGACTGGATATGAACCCTCCTGTATGTCCCTGCTGGAAACTCAGTTCCGAACTTTTTTGGGAGTCAAAGGGGTTTTTCATCCCCAGCTGAAGGTGAGGGCCCAGCAGCAGCAAGGCCCTCACCTGGAGCAGAGCTGGGATCCCTGTGGATAACGGGAAGTCTGGACAGCGCCGGAGCCACTGGAAGCTCCTTAATGTCAGGAGGGATGGATCCATCCCTCATCTCCACCTGTCAAAAGCATCATCCCTGGATTAGGCGTTGCTATAGTTGGAGAGGGATAATAACCCCTAATCCAACGTCTGTCCCAGCCTTGGAGCATCCCGGTGGGAGATGAGCTCCCGAAAATCCGTCCTGCTCACCTTGGCCATCCCAGCCGTGGCTTCGGTGACGTGGGCATGGCCCCGAGCTGCTTAAGGGCTTATGGAGCCCAGCTGGCTCCTTAGAGGCACCTTCCAGGGCTTGGGATGGGGAATAGGAATGTTTGAAGGGAAGGGGGGGAAGCTGAGGCGGAGCAAGGAAAAGGCAAAATTCATTTATCAACAAAAAGTCATCCCACAGTGGGATGCAGATTCCCAGTGCCGGCTGGGGATGAGTCCTTCATGGACTGATTGATTTTATCCCTAATAACCCCTGGAAATTATTCCAGGGTGAATTCTGATCATATTGACCCGGCCATCCAAGGCAGTATTGACAAGGATGAGAATTGCTCTGGACAGCATCCTGGAAGCACCAGGATGACAGAGGGAAAGAGGAGAAAGATCAAGCTTTGCTTTTCCTAAAGATGATCCAAAACTGCCAGGAATGCAAGGAACGATCCCAAATGGGAAGGAGGAAGCGAAGAGGGATTCACAGCATCTTCCCACCACTTGGAAAGTGCTCCGAGACTGATCCCAGGAGGGGTATGGAGAAGCAAAGAGGTCACCAGGATGGATTGGCAGAGATTTGGGAATGCTTTGCCTTCCTCTCCAAGCCAGGAGATGTTTGACCGGTTCCAAGAGCATCCCAATGTGTGTCCTGCCTTCTGCCATCCACGGGAAACCTTCCATGGGGATGTGACAGCCTGGAAGGAAAACCAAATTAGCTGAAAGATCCCATTTTATGGGGCCGGTTAAACTGGCAAGGGGAAAAGCCCTGTCTTAGAATGATGGAATGATTTGGCTTAGAAAGGACTTCCAGCCCATCTCATTCCACCTCCTTACATAGGCAGGGACACTTCCCACTATCCCAGATTGCTCCAACCATGGATGAAAAGAGAAGAAAACCCTCAGCAAGGAGAAATTTCTGTCTCTACCCCCTCGTGCCTCACAGCAAGAGATAAAGATAAGCCCGGTTTAGCGTTGCAGGATGACTTTAAGCTTTGCTGCTCCAGCCTTGGCCCAAAGCTGGGTCTGACTCCTCCAGGCTCTCGGGAACAGTGGGATCTCACCCAGCTGGAGAGGGAAATATTGCCAACAAAGCTCCTGTCCAGCAGGATTAATGACTCCCGGAATGACCCCAGGCTTTCCTCGTCCTCGCTCCGCCAATCCCACAGCGGAAATGAGGAAAGACTTTTTTAGTGGTGTTTAAAAGGCTTTTAGAGAAAAAAAAACACCTCCCAAAACACCCAGCAACTCCCCCAAAACCTTTTAATTGAGTCTGCAAAGGATTTAAATGCTTGAGTGGTCAGGAATTGCTAAGAAATTACCTCAGGAGCCACAGGGACTTCCCAGCATGGGCTCGGCGTCATCGAGCGGTTCTGCCTCGTGACATTCCCCAGGTGTGTTCCTTGTCATTGGAGGATGCTCATCCTCCAGGAGACCAGGATCCAGCCCCAAAAGGTGCCAAGCCAAGAGCTGAGCAATCAGGGTCGCTGGAAATGTGGGCAGAGTGGCCGTGCCTCAGTTTCCCCCGTGGCTAAAGTGGATTAAATTGGGAATGAGGCGGATGGGAGAGGGGGCTCTGCTTAAATATCAATATTTTAAGCCAAAGCAAAGCCCTGTCTTAAGTGTTTTGCTCACATACACGCACATATACCCACATCCATATCTATAAATTTATCTATTTCTATATGAATTTCCTCCTCAGATTTAAGCTCAGTATTAAAGCAGCCAAGGAAGAGCTCCGTCTGCTCCCAAGGACTTTGTTCCCTGCTCCCCTTAGGAAGAACACCAAGATCCATAAAATCCAAAGGGGAAAATCACCTTGAAGAAGAAAAAAAAAAAAAAAAGAAAAAGAAAAAGAAAAAGAAAAAGAAAAAGAAAAAGAAAAAGAAAAAGAAAGAAAAACCTGACTTGATTTGACTTTCGTGAGACACCAGTTAATTTTTTTTTCCAAGCTTTCCCACAAAACGGCCTAAAACCGTCTAAAATCAGATCCAGGGAACTATTTTATATGGATGGGGAAAAGGCTGTTTGATACCACAACTGTGTAATGAGGAACTTCTCAGCTTCCCAAACACCTTAGGAAGATGCTTTTGACTTTTTTACCCTTTATTTCTTGTCTTGCCAAATGCTCCACTTAGGATTTAAAGAAAAACGGTGAGGTGTTCTCAGGCCTGGCTAAGCCTAAGATAGAGACTAGGTTTTAAATAAAAGGCTGGACTGAGTTTTGGGGGTTTTTTTTGTTGTGCGCTCTGAGACAACAGAAGAGAAACATAAAATCAATCCCATCGTGATGGCATTCCCAGTGTTCTCTGTTCATGCTTCCCAGAAATCAGGAAACCCTTGGGATCAAAAAGACCGGGACAGACAAAGAAAAAACCTTAAACTACAGAGAATTCTTCATGGGTTTGAGCTATAAAATCCTGGGAAAAGGGAGGGAGAGATTTGGAAATCTGCCCTGAAGGTGTTGAAGGCTGTGATGATCCCACCTGAAGCATCCAGCTCTGGTATCTCCAATGTCAGAAGGATCTGGAGCTGCTGGAGCAAATCCAGAGGAGGCCACGGAGATGCTCCAAGGGCTGGAGCCCCTCTGCTCTGGAGCCAGGCTGGGAGAGCTGGGAATGTCCAGCCTGGAGAAGGCTCCAGGGAGACCTCAGAGCCCCTTCCAGTGCCTGAAGGGGCTCCAGGAGAGCTGGAGAAGGACTTGGGACAAGGGATGGAGGGACAGGACACAGGGAATGGCTTCCCACTGCCAGAGAGCAGGGTTAGATGGGATATTGGGAGGGAATTCTTCCCTGTGAGGGTGGTGAGGGGCTGGAATGGAATTCCCAGAGAAGCTGTGGCTGCCCCTGGATCCCTGGAAGTGTTCGAGGCCAGGCTGGATGAGGCTTGGAGCAACCTGGGATAATGGGAGGGGTCCCTGCTCATGGTTGGGGCTTGGAATTCTGTGATATTTTAAGGTCCTTTCCAACCCAAAAATTCCATGATTCTTTTTCCACCCTTGTGAGTGGCACGCCGAGGTTTGGGCTGCAACATTTGTAGCTCTCCAGCATCTCCCTGGGCTTGAGGAAGTGGGAAAGACGAAGGTTTGGAATGGTGGGAAAGTGTCTGCACCCAGGGAGAGGAAACTTTCCCCGTGGGAAAACGCATCCTCAGGCTCCTGTTGGGATTTTCATCATCCTGCAAGCCCTTGGAAGCGTCTTACACTCACGTGGTGTAGTGGAAGGGGCGATGTCACCACGTGGAGCTGCAAATGAGGGACAGCTCAGCTGGCTCGGGGACAAAACGTCACCACAGATCCGCTGCACGTGGCCCTGCAGGTGACAAATCCCCTGCCAGCCCCTCAGGTCACTGTCACCAGCCACAGGACGGATCGCAAGGGCAGAACCCGGGGTTTGGGCAACCTCAGGCACAGCTCCAGGCTGATGTTAGCCAGGGAATCGCATGAGGAAAGATTGGGAAGAGATTTTGAGGCCAGGAAGGTTGACTCAAGTCTCCCTGACCTGGTGATGACACCAGCTGGGTGAGGGTGACACAGAGTGACCAGAAATTCCCATCAACTCAGCTCCCTCATGCTGGCAAGGGACCAATCCCACCCATTTAAAGTCCTCCTGGAGAGGGAAGAAAGTGAAAGTTTCCTCTTCTGGTTTTGATTTCGTTTCTGCATTCGAAACTCCCAGGAGATTAAGATCCGCAGGATCCGGATCTAAGCTCCTTATCAGTCAGCATTTCTAAATAAAATCCTGACCCACACCCTCCTGCCGCCCATGGAATTGTTCTGCAGGTGGTCACGGATGTGCTCCATGTGATGGGTCCCGTGTGAGGACCTGGAAAAGTCCCAGCAGGGCAGGAGGAGGGAGAACCCCACCTGTGCCCACGAGGAAGGTCAGAGCTTCAGGCTGCAGCTGGGACCATCTGGTTGTGTCACTGTCACCTCCTGGAAAAGTCCGTGTCTGTGTTCACCTTCCCAAATGCAGGATCAGTTCAGGGCAGGTTCAGGTTGGACATCTGGAGGAATTTCTTCATGGAAAAGCTGGTCAGGGGCTGCCCAGGGAGGTGGTGGAGACCCCATTCCTGAAGGTATCCAAGGAATGACTGGACACGGCACTCAGGGCTCTGGGCTGGTGACAAGGTAGGGATTGATCTCAGGCTGGACTCAATGATCTTGAAGGTGATTTCCAACCTAAATAATTCCAGGATTCTGCATCTTGAGGGGAAAGAACAAGACAAAAAGAAGGATCACAGCCCTTGCTATTTGGAGAGAAGATCTAGAACTGTTTGGACTAATCCCATGGGATACAAACACAGCAAGCAGAGGGGTCTGTGACAACTGATTGGGAGCATGTCCTCCAAGCTGAAGAGCAGTCACAGAATCATGGAACAGTTTGGGTTGGAAGGAACCTTCAGGATCATCTCATTCCAAACCCCTGCCATGGGCAGGAACAGTTTCCACAATCCCAGGCTTCTCCAAGCCCTGTCCAACCCGGTCTTGAGCACTTCCAGTGATGAGTGAACATCCCAAAGCTCACACACTTCAACAGAAGTCAAGCTGGAAGTGTAGCTTGTGGAAAAAAATAATTTAGCAAATCCGGAACCTTCCTACTCCAAACCATCTCCAGAAAAAAATCCATTCCCAACAGGGCGGAAAGCTCTGCTCAGAAACTGCTCCCTCCTCTCCTTCCCAACTCCTCATCCTGCCCTCCTGCTCTGTGCCCATCCTAGAAATCCACACAAACTCAACACAAACATTGGGAAGCAGGCCCTAAATCGGCTTGGAAAAACTCCCTGGAGCTGGGAAACCACAGCAGCAAAGGTGGCCAGGTAATAGAGCCGCTGTCCTGGAGACCTCTGTTAGATCCCAAGGAAACGGGGGAAGCCAGGGAAGCGTGGTGCTCTGCCTGTCGTGTCATATTAATGGCCGAGATCATTTAAGCTTGGATAAAACCCACAACTTAATTTTTTTTTTTCCCCGTTTTATTTTTTTTTCGGTGCTGGGGTTGTCGCCGCTGCCTTTTCCGGATGATGAATGTTCCTGTTGGAGGCCGCTCCGCTTGTTTGAGCACTGTGGAGTTTTCCGGCCCTCATGCAAAAGAGGAGCCCTGGCCATTTTTCACTCGGAGAGATGAGCGACACGGGAATAAATTTTCCTGCTTAAAATTTGCTGGGCCCAGGGTTTCTCGGGAAGGCAGCTTTGACAGGCTGTCACTTTGTTGGATGTTTGGTGCTCCCGGGATTCTGGGGCCTTTTATTGCTTTTTAAAAGATCCCAAGGAAACAAAAGCCTGGTGCATTATGACATTTAGCAGGGTCGATGTGTGGAGCTGACTCTATCCAGGCATCGCATCCCAGTGTGCCGGGTCCTGATCCCACCTTTCCTGAGCCCCGTGTAAATCAGGAAGGAATCTGTGGCAGAGCAGGAATCCCAGGGATTGTGAAAGCTGTAAAGCAAAGGGAGGTGAGATCAGAGCAGCTCCAAAAGTACAACTCACCTCTGGATCCTGGACAAGACTGAACGTTCTGCACTTTTCCATGAGGAGGGGATTTTTCCAGGCCTGATAAAGAACAGGAACATCCAGTGCAGGATGTTGGAGCTGGATGAGTTTGATCCAATGATCTCCAAGGATCCTCCAAGTAAGCAACAACTGAGACCCCCTTCAAGGGAAATATTTTTGCTTTAAAGCTGTAAATTCAGTCTCTTGTTTGACTTCGCTTTGCCAAACACTTGGACTTTGGTTCAGTTTCCTGGGAAAAGCAGAATTCCCATCAATTCCAGTGCACAATCAGGACATGCTGGGCAGTGGGAATGGTCCGTCCAAACCCCCTCATCCTGAGCAAGGCCTTGGGCAAGTTTTCTCCTTGGAATATCAGGCACTTTACAGAATGAAAACACGTTCTCTTCCATCTCTGGGGCTCAGCATCGTAAAGATACCAGGACACACCTCAGTGGGATGTAATTCCCACTACCAGGCCCCTCCAGAACACTGGACCACTCCATGGAGAATCAGCAATGAAGGAGGAATGGCATGAAATGGTTTTCCAAGGTTTTTACTGTTCCAGTTCCTCTCCACACTCCCAGGGAAAAGCCTTTTCCCAATATTTAAACTAATCTTACTCTCAGCTTGAACCCATCCCCCCTTTTCCTGTCACTCCTTGCTCTTGGGAATAGTTTGGCCTCATCTTCCCTGTAAATTCCCCTCAGGAACTGGAAGGCCATTATTTGGTCACCCCAAGGCTTCTCTTTTCCAGGCTGAATGATCCAAATTCAGCCTGAGAAAGCTGGGAAATGGGGAAGCACCAGCACTGATTCCCAGTTCCCTAGAGCCATCCCCACTCCCCGCAGCTGGATGAGGCTGGGCAGGGGAGCAGGATCAGTCCTAGAATGAGCAGGGAGGAGATTAAGCCAAGCTCTACTCTAAGACTTGGAAAGTGGAGTGGAGACACCCCCAGCTGAGGTCAGATCCTGGGAGAGCTGTTTGGGGTGCAAGCCGGGGTTTAGGGAAGGCTGGAAACCGACAGCTGTAGGAACAGAGTCATCCCAGCCCTGCATCAGCAGGGATTGTCCCAGGGAGAGGGGGAAAAGGGAACAGAGGATCAATTCCTCCAGGCTGGCCCCGGAGATGGGCACTGGGGGAATGTGGGCTTATAAATTCTTCATGGAATCCTGCAGGGACAGGGATTGGTGTCACTTTAAAAAGTAAACATCGGCAGCCTAATGAATGAGTTATATCCCAGGCGCTCCATTCCAGGAGAGGTATTTAACAGGAACTATTGGATTCTCCACTATCTCTCTATCTGGAACCAGTGCATTATGACCATTAATGGATTTTTGAGGCCGGATTGATTTTTCATTAATTTGGTAAAAATCTTTTCCCTCTCCCATATAATTCTGTCTTAAAACGCCGGCCCTGACAGAGCGATAAGTCACTCACCTCATAATGCAAGGCTGGCTCATAAATCCCAGGATCTGAGGGCTGTGGGGGAGCAGATGGAGCTGGGGGAAGAAGGGGGAAAGGGGAACCTCCGTGGGGCCGGATGGACCTGCCAGGCAGCTTCCATTACACGTGGAATAGGAAAGATCCATCAGCAACTGAGTGAGTGGGGATGGGGATGTGATGTTTGTGGGGGCTGATGCTCATCCCAGAGTGGATTCCAGAGGCCACATCATCCTCCCAAGCCTTGGGGTTTCAGGACAGTGCTGGGACACCCTGGGATGCACTCGGTGACCGCTGGGGAGACTGGCCCCAAAACTGGCAGAGGGGTGGAAATTCCCGGCACCATGTGGTATTTGTCCCGGAGATTCCCGTCATGGGTTTTGAGTTTTCCCTGTGTGGTTTCACCTCTTTGCAGAGGGGCAGCCCTGATCCAAGGTATTTTTCTTTCCAAAGTTGTATCCAAACCCCGTGGAAGGCAGCCAAGCAGAGGAGAAGAGGCAGCCCAGGACCTGTTTTCCTGAGGGCATCGGGGATACTCCGGGACTCTCAGATCTTGGATCCAAATGCCAGGGAGCCCCAAACTGAGGTCAGGATGGGTTTGCCTCTATCCTGGTGCATCCAGAAAGACATTTTCCCTGAAAATTAATCCCATCCTCCCTTGAGTGACCCATGGAACAAATTCCTGGGGGATTTTCAACCCTCCAAGCAGATGCTCTGGGCAAAGAGGGAGCTGCCGTGGGAAGCCAGAGTGGGAATCCAGGACATCTTGGAAAGATGTGAAGTGGTTTCTGCACTCTTCAGAATCTGCTGCCCCCAGCACGATCCCCACAAATTCCCGTGGCTGCAGGAAAGTGGGAGAGCCCCACTTTAATTCCCACTATTGGATTTCCTGCCACGTCACCGGTGCATTATCACCGTTAATGGATTTTTGAGGCCGGATTGATTATCCATTAATTTGGCCCCCAAGAAAAAGAGGAATTTTTCTTTTCCCCCCCCCCACCCCTTCATCATTCTGACTTTTTAAATTACCCCCTGCGCAGCAAGGCAAGGCAGTGCCTCCCATTGGGAAGGAAAGGGTGGAAAACCCACACTCCAGAAGACTTTGGCTCTTCCAGGTGGGAAACCAAGCTTAGCAAGGTTCTGATGAGAGGCCTCAGACACCCCCACACCTGCCCAGGTGCTCCCTGGCAGTCTCACCTGGGCAAAGTCTCATTCCCCAGCCCTCATTCCCTCCTGCCTCTGATCCAGACAGAATTCCCTCCAGATCCAATATAACATCTGGCAGCCTCAGGAGGATGTCCCAGATTCCACAAAGATGTCACACTGATATTTCTGTACCGAGCCACACCGGAATCCTGGAGGGAAAAGGGGAAGAGAGGGAAAAGAGATGCCTTGGGGAGGAAAAACAGAGGCAGGAGCTGTGTTCACCATCCCAAATCCTATCCAGCATCCTCATTGCCTCCATATCCCATGGATTAAGGGATGCTGGTCCTGTCCCACCATCTGGGGACCAAGGAAGACACAGAAAAGCAGCTCCTTTTTTCCTCCCAAGGCAGAGATTTTTCTATATCCACAGCATTCCTGGGACAAAGGCCACTGGTGTCCCCTCAGTACTGGAGCAGAGCTTGTGGACACAGGGAATCAGTGATTTCTGGTCACATCCAGCCTGGAAAACCCAGGGATCCCACTGAAAGTGAGCGGAATTTTCTGAGAGGCTGCAAACTCTGCAATTTAGGTCCAGTTTTAAGGACGTTTTCCTGATTTGGGCACTCTTTGGAGGACACCACAAAGCAGAAACACGTTGGGATCATAAAAATCTCAGGAAATCAAATCCAAGATCCAGTTTTCTCCCTGGAAGACTTGCAAATGAACATCTTTTTTGGGGGCGATGTCCTATCTGGAGGTGAGCAATGTCTCCCAAGAAAAGCTTCTGCTGGCTTCTGGATTATCTTCCAATGGTTGATTAAAACCCATCCTTAATGAAGACTAACGAGCAAATAATCAATATCCACCAGGTCACCCAGGAATAGATAAGCCTCAATAAGCCCTTGGGGATCAGGGTCTTTATTAAGCAGACAATTAAGAGGGTAATGATTATTTTGGGCAATTTAAAATTAATAAGATGGGATTGCATCCCATGGAATTGGAAACTGATGAACAGAAGCACACATGAAGTTGGGAAGGAGTTTTGGGAATGGTTTTTAACCTCAGAAATAGGAGAGGAGGGCCATCCTTTGGGGGCTTCTTGCTGTGTGAATCCTTTGCCAGGGCAGCTCTCCATGATTTCTCTTTCCATAGGGTGGCACCAGCTGCTGTCGCTCATCAAAGCCTGATAATGACGAGGGATTAAAAAAAAACCACAAATCCCAAAAAAGCTGAGCATCCCTGTGGAACATTTCCCTGGTGAGAGGCCATCAAAGGAGGCATCGGCGACAAGTTTGTGTCACCTGAGGATGGCAAAGCACCCTCCTGTCTCCCTTTCCTCTTCCCAGACAGCTCCTTAGGGTTGGAAGCACGGAGGAGGGATCAGTCCTGGAGTCAGGGGGCTCCATCAGCCCTCTGAGCCTGGCTTTGATGAGCAGAAACCAAAGGTGTGACTGCAGAAAGGCTGATCGCTAGCTGGATTTTGGTTAGGGGTGGAAAACAGCCTGGAAAAAAACCTGGGAAAGAGGGTGGAATAGTCACTGAAGGGTCATGGAGAGGGCTGGAATATCTCTGCTCTGGATCCAGGCTGGGAGAGCTGGGAGTGTTCAAACTGGAGAAGAGAAAGCTCTGCGGAGACCTCAGAGCCCCTTCCAGTGCCCAAAGAGCCTCCAGGAGAGCTGGAGAGGGACTTGGGACAAAGGATGGAGGGACAGGACACAGGGAATGGCTTCCCACTGCCAGAGGGCAGGGATGGATGGGATATTGGGAAGGAATTCTTCCCTGGGAGGGTGAGGAGGCCCTGGCACAGGTTTCCCAGAGAAGCTGTGGCTGCCCCTGGATCCCCGGAAGTGTTCCAGGACAGGGCTTGGAGCAAACCTGGGACAATAGACAATGTCCCTGCCCTTGGAACTGGGTGGTCCTGAAGGTCCCTCCCAACCCAAACCATTCCACGAGTCCATGGACTCATTCCTTCTCCTCAGGGTAGGAGTAGCAGGATCCATGTTGCTCTTCCAAGGTTTCGCCTGACCTGGTCCCGAACTCTTCCAGTGTTTGGAAATCCTTCTCCTTCCCAGACATTCCTTCATTCACTCCATTTGGGAATGTTTGCCTAATGTCCAACGCAAATCTTTCCAGCTGTGTCAGCTTCTGGACCTCCCCACCAGGGACAGAGACACCAAACCCTTCCCTCCCTCTGGCTGCTTTTTTTTTGTTGGATTCAAAGGCTGGATTTCTCCTCTCAGCCAGAAACAACCCGAATTCCTGCAGGATTTTCCTGTAGTTCCTGCCCTGTCGCTCCCTGATTCCGGCTGCTTGTCTTGGAATCCACCCCCTTCGCCCCAAACTGGATTCTCCACCAACATTCCTGTTCCCTGTACTGTTCTCATCCCCGGTGTTCCATCCAGCAAATTCCATCTGTCCAACAACATACCCCGATTAGCAGCTTTCCTCAGAGTAGGACACGGATCTGTTGGATCTTGGACTCCTGCTGGAAGAGAAAGTTCATTTTCTTCTACCCTAATGTCCACAGATGGATTCCAACCCAGCTGCATGGAAAACAGGGAAAACAAAAGCTTGGAGGAGAGGGAGGAGGTGTTTGTCTCACTTGCTCACTTCCCTGCGGCCGGGAAACCCACCCCATTTCTTGGAGGTGAAGTCACTGGAATTCAAGCATGGAAGAAGAAAGCCAAGAGCCGATCCTTTGGGAAATGAATATTTCTTGAACAAACAAACAAACAAAAAAAAACCCCAAAAAACCAAACCACGTTTGGGAAAGCAGCTGTGATCTGAGTCATCTCCTCATTCCATTTGCGGACTGAGTGATGCAAATGCTGCTCCAGAACAAATGGAAATCGATAAAAATGTCAAGTCTTATCTCGGAGAGAGATGGGAGAAATTCCTTCCAGAACCACTCCGTGTCCTTCTTTACACCTGCCCACCTCAGCTGGGCTCTGGAATCAGCAGCGTTTGCACTGTGAGCCACAGGAACTCTGCTGGATGCAATGTCAGGAGTTATCCTGGCTCCCAAGCCAAACCTTTAGAGATCCTAAGCCTCGCTAGGCTGGATTTATTGGGAGATGGGGCAGGGATTATGTCCAGATCACCTTTCCAGCCGCTCCAACTGGATTTTGGTTGGAGAGCAAATTCGGAGTTTTTAACTCTCAGCAATTAACCTGTTAATTTTCATTTTGTCTCCCTGCTGTTCCTAAATCCCAGCTCTAAATCCTGGGAGGCAATGGAATACAGCCCTAAAAGCCTGACCAGCCTTGCCATGACTTTCCAAGTCCTTTTATCCAACTGCTTGGAGTAAAATCCCGGTAGCCAGATGGAAATAAATATGAAGCCTCTCTCCACGCCAAGCTGGGATCAGCAAAACCGTTCCTATCCCTGCTTCAGTCATTAATACTCAACTGCGGACTCTGGGGCAGGAAAAAATAATCATAAAATTAAACTGTTATCCAGTGAAAATGCATTCCCTCTCTCCAGAAACGTCTGGAAGCTCGGGCTTTCCGCATCCAGTGGTGGGATTATAACTCACAGCTCTCCTGGCAGCTGGAGCTGTAGCTCCCCATTCATTTTATGGCTGTGAGCATTAACATTTCTGCAGAACATCGGGGTAATTTTCTGCAAAGAATGATCATTTTTTTAGTGACTCGCAACAATTAATTATCTGCCTCGTAACAATTTCCCGGGATGAGTGATCACCAGGGAGAGGCCCTTGGGCACTCAGGGAAGCTCCGAGTGCAACGGCTCAAGTGGCAAGAGGTGAAGGAAGAACATTCAGCAGCTTGAGTGAGAGGCTGCTCTGGAATTGGGGTCGTGATGTGCTTGGAAAACCACCAGGTCACACCTAAATGTCCTTGGAAAACCACCCAGGTCACACGTGAACGTGCCTGGAAAACCACCAGGTCACACCTAAATGTCCTTGGAAAACCACCCAGGTCACATGTGAACATGCCTGGAAAACCACCAGGTCACACCTAAATGTCCTTGGAAAACCACCCAGGTCACACGTGAATGTGCCTGGAAAACCACCCAGGTCACACCTAGACAGGTGCACGGCCAGGAATCTTCTTGGAGGTGTCAGCCAGGATCTAAGGATATCCAAGACCTTCTCCCCACTGGTTTGGGAGCAGCTTCCCAGGCTGATTTGGAAAATGGTTTGGTTTATTTTTAGTTGGTGTCAGGCACCTGAGGGAAAAGCTGGATGGAGGCTTTTCCATCCTGTTTCGGATGCAACTCACAGAATCCTGTAGTGGTTTGTGTTTGGAAGGGGTCTTAAAGATCATCCAGTTCCACAGGCAGGGACAACTTCCACTATCCCAGGTTGCTCCAAGCCCCATCCAACCTGACATGGAACCCTTCCAGGGATGGAGCAGCCACAGCTTCTCTGGGCACCCTGTGTCAGGGCCTCATCACCCTCACAGGGAAGAATTTCTTCCCAATAGCCCATCTATCCCTGCCCTCTGGCAGTGGGAAGCCATTCACCCATTTTCCAGTCACTCCAGGCCCTAGTAAATAGTCCCTCCCCATCTTTCCTATTGTATCCCTTCAGAAACACCTCAGACATTTCACGGCGTTCACATCATTCCCTAAGAAAGGCCAGACCAGCTTGGCCTGGGAGCTCATCTCCCACCAGGATCTCTAAAACACAAGATGATCTTAATGCAAACTCCCCAAAATACCATCCCTGTTTTCCAAACTGTCCAGTTTGCAACTCCGGAGCCAGAGGCAGTCTCGTATTTCACAGCCCTTCACAGATTTTTCCCGGCTTCATCCATCCAGTTTTTCTTTTCCCTGTTTTTTTAACCCTTGCGAAGCACCCACAACATTCCAACATTAACCGAGTGTTTCTGGAAGCTCCACCTCATTTTTCTGTTATTTTCTGACCCGTTTCTCCCCCAGTTTCCAGTCCCTCCACTGGAAGAGCCCACGGGCAGTTCTACCTCTAAGGGGGGGTTAATCTTGAGCCTTCCAGGCTGGAGACAGAATTTTCCTGTGATTTTACTTTTCCGCATTTCTGCTGGCTCAGCCCAAACATCGGCACCCCATCCATGCCATGAACAGGGAACATCTCCCAGTCTGGCACCACGAAACCTCAGCATCACCCCCCAGCAGACTCCAGGAGCCCCCTCCTGCCAGGCACTCTCAGAACGTTATCCCAGCTCTGCATATTCCCTGTGGGATTCACGTCCCCTAAGTGCCTCCAAAAAAGGGGAATGTCCATCCATGCCATTATCAAGTCCTTGGGGCTCAGGTCGTCATTCATCCGAGTGGGACAATTGCTCTTTGGGATGACAGAATCTTCACGGAATTGCTGCCCTTTGACTACGGAGCGCTCCCAGAGTGAGGTCACACGTCCGTGACTCCATGAGGGTGTGCATTAACCCCATCCTTTACCCTCTCCGGGTGGGAATAAGCGCCCACACCCCACACGGGCCAATCCCATGGGAAAAGTGGCCTTCCACGATTTCGAGCCCCTGAAAGGAGAGAGCAGGGACTCCCAGGGTGGCTGGTGGGGGGAAGCTGGAGCCCAGCCCCGCTTGCAGCCTCAGTCTGCTGAAGGCAGCACATTCCTGCAGCCTAAGCAAGTTTCCCAATAAAACCCTCTCCTAATCGAGGGAAGAGAGAGAGAGAGAGAGGGAGAGACAGAGAGAGCAACTGGGCCACGCTGTCCGTGTGGAATAAGCACTGGAGATTTAAGTGGGAGAGAATTACCTTAAATATGTATCTAAAGAGGGAGAGAATCTATAGGTAAGCTTAAAAAAAAATATTAAAAAGCACCACGGAAGAGGAGTAGAACCAATTTCCCAATTCCAATCTCCGGCACGCCGGGATTCAGCTCCTCAGATGTTTCCTGCTCTGCGAAATTGGTTGGGCTGGTGCTGATTTGGGCTCATTGTGGTGCATTTATGAGGGGCTGTCACACGCCTGGGACACGGTGATGGATTGACCGGGCTCCCCGGAGCTCCGGGAAGGTGGGGAGGGAGGGGGAAAAGGTGATGGGAGTGAGGAGAGAGGGTGGGAGATGGGGGCAGAGGGAAGAGGAGGAGGAGGGGGAAACCATCCCGAATCGATTCCGCTGGCAATAAACAGCCAAAGCCAGGGGGAGGATCATGGATAGGGAGGGGGGGGAGAGGCTGGAGAGAAAACAGCAACTTAAGCAATTTGTTGCACAGTTCCCAGGGGTTTATTACGTGGGATTTACAGGAAAAACAAGACTTGGTGCTGCCAGGGTTGAGAATCCCAGATAAAACTGCACAGATGGATCCCACCTGGCAATCCCAGGATTTGGGGACCTCTCTCTGACAGTGGAATTTCAGGGTGATTCTCAGAGTGATGGGGAGCAGAGCAAACAGGAGAGAGGGTAAAGGTGCAGTTTAGGGCTTCTGTAGCATCAATCTCTTGGATATCAGATGCTCTCCCTTCCCTCCTCCTGTGTGTGGATCCAGGGAAAACGTTTCCTTCATCCTGCAAAACAGAAAAGATCAAATAAGTCGGGTGGCCATTGACAACAACCGATGGGTGTAAAAGAGGTATGGATGTATTGATCCCTATCTGAGACGGATGGGCTCTGTCCAAATCCATCTCCCCGGCATATTTATCCACCCTCAGGTCTCCCTCCAGGCCTTTTCCGATCTCCACTATCGATGCTTATCAATTTCCCTATCAAATTTGATGTCTGTCAGGCTCCCTCCCTCCTACGAAACATCAGCCAGACAATGGTGAGGGACAGCCTGGTGTATCAACAAAAATCACGTGACAATGACAATAAACCCTCTCCTTGTCCCACAAGGTCTGGAAGAAGCTGCTTGGAGAGCCTCAGGTGGTCCCCGAAGCCCAAGGTGTTCCCCAAAGCCAAGCCTGCCCCCAGGAGCTGTAATTCCAAAAACTGGGAGCAAAAGAGGAGGAAGGAGAAGCAGGAATCCCTCA
The DNA here is from genome assembly GCA_013400495.1 of Nicator chloris. Classification (NCBI taxonomy): domain Eukaryota; kingdom Metazoa; phylum Chordata; class Aves; order Passeriformes; family Pycnonotidae; genus Nicator; species Nicator chloris. Next base: position 225,042 of record WAAE01020922.1, read on the forward strand.
GAGGAGCTCTGGTTTTCCTCTTGGCCATGGAAGAACTGTGGACATGTCTTGGCTGGGGATTTGATATCCCTGGAAGTGTCCAAGGCCAGGTTGGACGGGGATTGGAACAACCTGGTCTAATGGAAGGTGTGCCTGCCCATGTCAAGATGATCCAACCCAAACCATTCCATGATTCCATGGATCATTTTTTATGTCCAGGACAGGATGAGAGGTGGGTTCCTATCATAGGGAACAATTTGAGCTCATCCCAATCCCTGTCTCCAGGTTGTCTCCCACCTTTTTTTGCTGTAAATTTCCAGTTTTGCAGGAAGTTCTTCCTGATATTCCCATATTCCAATCCATGTAGCTGCTCCCTAAAGGAGTGAAACAACAGAGGGAAAAGTGGTTTTCTAAAATCCAATCATAAATTCCAGCAATATTAATATTGACTGTCCAGAGCCATAATGCAGGAAATATACGGATAATATGATCCCTTCTCCACAAAATACATCCTAATAAATAATTATATCATCCCGTAAATCTTCCCTGTGCACTAATAAGCAAATTTTTCCTAGAGAAAATCCTGTGCTTCATCCCATTCCCAGCAGATATATCCCTTTTTATAATTACACATGGTGTCGATTTCAAATCCAGTTAAAAATGTGCAAACGGAGTCAATTTTTACGCCGTAATTTTGGGTGATATAAAGTCCAACATCCAGACCCCCCTTCCTCGTGCTCCTCATCCCTGATCCCGACATTAAACTGCTCCACTTAGTCCGGGTACCTGGAGCCAGGCGGGCTGACCTCATTAAAATGGATTAGTGCAGGAGTAAAATCTAAAAGGTAATTAAAATTGCTAATATTTTTTATCACGACACACATGGATTTTCTTTTTCTTCTTTTTTTTTTTCCCTCAGTGGATAAAGCTCCTCCTCAGGTATCCAAATATCCCGCAAATATCCACATTTTCAGCATTTCCCTCCAGGCAAGATGTTAGGAGTCACCTGGACAAGTGAGGATGCTTTGGCTTTTCCTTCTTTTGCTGTTCCAGGAAATTCCACAGGCAATGGAGTGATGTGAGAGGAACTAAAGCTTATGAAAGGGTGGAATTTCTATGGAGACTCCATGAACATGTTCCTGGTTTTATTAATCATATCAAGTCCCTATAAAAACTTCTATTTCTCAAAATATCCCGATGAAAGACAGGCAGGAATTTTTAATTTGCCTCATTGTTTTTTTCTTTCTTTCCATCAGAAATGGGTCCTGTGGGGTAACTTCCAGGGATATCTCCAAGGAGTTTTGTTTCTTGGATCATAACCACGGGTGATTGAGCGGAAAAGGGACAAGGAAATGTGGGGATTTAAGGCCACATCCAGAGGCACTTGAGCCAGGAGAATCCTGGAAACACCAGCAGGAAGGGGACCAGTGTTCCCACAGGGAAGAGGATGGACAAGCTCCACCTCAACCATTCCAAGATAATTTAAGCTTGGAATGCCCATGCCCACCAAATTTTGTCCAGCAGGATGAGGCTCTTCCAGGTTTTCTTGGGATAAATCCTTCTTACAGGCTCGTGGGGTTAGAAGGGATCTCAGAGCTCATCCAGCTCCAAACCCTGCCATGGGAAACCTTCCACGACCTCAGGTTGCTCCAAAACTCATCCACCCTGGCCTTGAGCACTCCCAGGGATGTGAACACTCCTTGATGAGCTCCTGGACAACCTCAGGAGGTGGGAATGCAGCTGGAATGCAGCTCCACCTTTTCTTAACCACCCCAGAGGCCAAACTGTGGGATTCAGTTGATGCCAGCAGCCTGGAGGTGGCTTGTAAATTCATGGAGTGGGAAAGCATCCCACCTTAAACCAGAAGTGGGAAGTGGAGGACAAGTGTGCCAAGAGTTTTCTGGATGGGCTCAGAGGAGATCTCCTTGATCCCGGAGAATTTTATCTGCCCTTTCTGGGAAGAAAACAGGGATTGGCTCACGCCAGGCATGTGGGATGCGGTCCTGTCCCTGGGAATGGCTAAAGGGAAAGAACAAAAGCCACGAGGAGAAGGCATTATCCCAAGGAAAATTCCTGAAGGGATCAGGATTTACATCCCAGCTAGAGTTCACATTTCCGTATCATCACCAAAAGGGGAGAAAACTGGAATTCGTAGCCAGAAAAAAAACCCAGATTCAGCTGATTTAGTGGGACCAAAACTAGGCACAGGGAGGGAAGCCTTCAGCCTCCTCCCAGCTTTCCAAAACAGGAAAATAACGAGGAATGTGGGATTTTGAAGTCCCTCAGAACAAAGGTGTGGCTGTGGGTGACCTGCACCCCCAGAATTCCCCCCATTCCCAGCTCCTCCAGAAGGAATTAAAAATCACATCCTCCCTTGCCCCCAGCGCTCTGGGAAGCCCTGGGAATGATTTACTCAGCGCAGGGGAAGGATTTATCAGTTCTTGGAACCGGTGTTTATGAATATTCCTAAAGAGGAAAATCAATCCCTTCTATCATAACATTGCCATTTTTCTAAATGATAGAACAAGCATTTTTATCCACCTCGTGCTGCCTGCTGGAGAATCGATAGGAATTACGAGCTTCTCCCTGGATTTACTCATGTCCTGGCATCGGCCCCTCCTGGCCCTGGAGCCAAGGCAGGGGAGGTGCTCAGAGAGCTGGATTCGCTTCTCGTATCTCTTCCCTTTTTCCTCCCTGTTTATCCGACTTTCACCTCCTCGATTTTCCAGCCCAGTCTTCCCAGTCTCCTCAAAGTGAGGAGAAAAGGCTCTGGGAAGCTTCAGGAGGTTCAAACCAAAATAATTGCCCTCTCATCCATGCCAGCTTGGATTAAATACCTGGAGGCACAACATACCTGTGGGAAAATTTTCCCTTTTTTTTTTTCTCTCACCAGTGAAACCAATGTAAATGAAATCTGGGATCCCTGGAACCAACCAAACCCCTTAAAATTTCCAAGAATATGTCACAGTTTTGGTAAACTTCACATATTTTTTTAAATAGGTCCCTGGAAGAGATCTTTTTTCTGAACCCTAAGCAAAAACGATTCAAGGGAAAAGCCATAACAGAACCTCCAAAATCCACTCTCCTCTCAGGTCTGATCCCTGTGCTGCTGGATATCCATCAATCCATCCCTGGAAAGATTATTCCCCTCTCCTGTGCGTGTCTCCGTGTTTAGGAAGTTTCCCAGGATGTGCCCCTACTCCTGGAATGACAGCCAGTGCCAGGAAGCTCCTTCCTGCTGCTCTGATCCATCCTGCTCTGACTAACTGGTTGTTTTTCCTCCTGCCCCATGGAATCATCACCTCGTGTGTGGAATCATTGAATCCCAGAATGGTTTGGGTTGGGATATAAGGATCCTCATCTCATTCCAACTCCCTGCCATGGGCAGGGACACTTTCCGCTATCCCAGGTTGCTCCAAGACCTGTCCAGCCTGAGCTTGGACACTTCCAAGGATGTGATTCCACAACGTTGTTAATCTCTTACACATTTCACACCAGGATATGAAAGAAATCCTTGGATTCGAGCAGGGATTAATCCTGGGAGGAATGCTCCTAATCCCCTGCCGTTAATATTCACTTGTTTTGTCCCCACACCTATATTTTTCTCATGTTTGGAGCACCTTTTTCCCATTCCTGAGCATTCCTGGTTGCCACTTCTGTCTGGAGAGCCTGGCTTAGGGATGTTCCACATCTCCCTTAGCATTTCTGTCCCTATAAACCAGATCTACTCCCTCTCAAACCCAGATATTCCCTTTGGATTCACCCGGGGTCACCTCCATGGGGAGAAGAGAGTTCAGAGCCTCCAGCCCAGAGCTGAGCCACTTGGAATTTTTTTTTCCCTTCTTGGCAGCCATGGATCTTTGCAATAAGGGCCGGCAGGGCAGCCATAAATCCCACTAAAGGTAAAAGTGATTGATTTTAGAAGACACTGTTTAAGAATTTGTTTTTCTAATGGATCCTAAAGTCCTGTCATCAATTTTGCCAAGCTCAGCGGTGCCAGGAGGCTGCTGCATCCCGGCCGGAGAGGAGGAGGGGGATGCAGAAAAGAAGGAAAGATGGAGTGGGTAAAAGAGGGATGGAGGAGGAGGGGGGGGCTGCAAAAAAAAAAAGGAGTTCATCATCTGTCCCTTTCCAGCCGCAATATCCTAAAATGTGGATTATACCCGACCATAAATACTAATCCATTAGTTGCTCTTTCACACGCTCCTGGCTGGAATGCTGCTTCCACGAGAATCTATTTGAATATCAATGTGGCTCCATGTAAAACTGCTTCCCTTGGAGTTGCAGATGAAGGGCAGGCGTGGAGGGCCTGCGCTTTAGGGATAGGGCACCGTATCCGGGACGGAATCAGGAGGTAATTATAGAAATCCCTCCTCGCTCCCAAAGCTTCCTCAGAGCAGACCGAAAAGCTAAAAAAAAAAAAATCGGGTGGGGAGAAAAAAAAAATAGGAGCAAATCAGGCAGTGTTGCCTCGGTCTTGAACGGGACATTAAAAGAAAGCTCTCTGTTATTTTTAATTCCATCCAGGGATTGCATTGATTTGCTTCCTTCCCAATGATGGGAAAGGCAAACACAGCCAAGGGATGCATCCCAGGGAAGGAAAGGGAAATTGCTCTAAATAAATAAAATCCACCCCTCTCCCCTCCCAGCTGGGGAAGAGCCTGGAAGGTTCTCCACAAAACTCCTGCAATCCTGATCCCATCTCTTCCTGCTGCCCCTTACAGGGATTGGTTTGATTTTGTTTTGTGGGCTCTGGGAATACAGACAGAGAAGTGACCAAATCCCAGAATCTGAAGGAAAATTGTCCTTGTTTATAAGGGCACAGAGACCTTGTCTGCCCAGGGATCTGTGAAACCCTTGAAATTATCTATAAAACTGAGATTTGTGGACAAAGTCATGAGTCATTATCCCCGAATTTTACAGAATCATGGGATGGTTTGGGTTGGAATGGACCTTAAGGATCATCTTGGTCCAACCCCCTGCCGTGGGCAGAGATGGCCCACACAAGACCAGGTGGCTCCAAGCCCCATCCAACCTGGCCTTGGACATTTCCAGGGATGGGGCAGCCACAGCTTCTCTGAGCACTCTGTGCCAGGACCTCACCACCCTCACAGTGAGGAATTTCTTCCCAATTTCCCATCTAACCCTGCCCTCTGGAAGTTTGAAACCATTCCCCCTTTACCTGTCATTCCATCTCTTATCCAAAGTCTCTCTCCATTTTTCTTGCAGGATCCCTTCAGGTGCTGGAAGGCCACAGTTAGGTGACCCCAAACCTTCTCTTTCCCAGGCTGAACACGCCCAGTTCTCCCAGCTTTCCCTCACAGCAGAGCTGCTCCATCCCCCTGATCACCTTGGTGCCTCCTTTGGACTTTCTCCAACAGCTCCATGTCCTTCCCATGCTGGGAGTCCCAGAGCTGGATGCAGCATTCCTGGTGGGATCTCACCAGAGGAGGTTGGAGGGGCAGAATCAGCTCATCCTCAACTGCATTAAAGCAAAAGTTGGGTGGGAAAAGCTGAGGATTTTGGGTGGCTGATGCAAACCAGGAAGGTTTGTGTAGATCCCTGGAAGTGTTGAAGGCCAGGTTGGATGGGAGTTGGAGCATCCTGATCCAGTGGAAGGTGTCCCTACCCATGGTTGAAACCAGATGAACTTTACAATCCCTTCCAACTGAAACTATTGCATCAGTTTATGAACATGGACACAGATAAAAGAGTCTCTTCCTGATTGGCGTTAAGGTCATGGGTGAAATCCTCATGGATCTTTCCAGACACACCTTTTTTATGCATCCCAAGCCTTTTGTAGAATCATGGAATGCTTTAGGTTACAAGGGACCTTAAAGAACACCTCATTCCAAGCCTCCTGCCATGGAGGAGCTCAAGAGGTCAGGACCCTCGGGGCTGCATCCACATCCCTTTTCTTCTCCTTGCTGCCTTCCTCCAGTCCCTGCTCCATGCCTGGATTTCTAGGAGAATGCTCCTTATTTCCCAGGTTTAAGCCCATCACCACAGGCCAGTGGCCCATTCCTAGATCAAGCAGATTTTGGACCTCCAAGGATTTTTGGAGAGCAAGCAGCTCAAATAATATGTTGGGAGATTGGGGATTTAAGGATGTTAGGATTCAAATGGCAGCTGAGCTGAGCTCTGGAAAAGCCTGGATAAGAGGAATACCCACAAAAAGCAAAAGGGATTTAAGGACTTTTAGGGATCTGGGCTCTTGTGTTTTCCCAGCAGACAGGAGAGTCAATACAGCAATTTTTTTTTTTTTTTTTGTGGGAATGCCACAAAATGTATCGGAAAGAAATGAATTTTAGTGGATAAAGAGTTCTGGGATGCAGCAAAGATGCAGGAAAACCCAGCTCCCCGGCAGCACGGATGCTGCTCCTGGCTCCGAGGATTCTTCCAACTCAGACCTGACTCTGCAAGGAATCTCCAGGAATGACAAGGGCTTGATTCCTGGGCTCTGCCGCTGCACCAGCTGTTCCCTTTTCCATGGAGCTGATGGAGGCCGGGAAGGAGAAAGGCCCCCCAGTGCCAAGCACGGAGCACTCCCCACTGCATCCCTGCATCCCTGCCCTGCTGCCTGCTGCCTCCCTCCTCTCCGAGGGCTGGCAGAGGCTCCTTCCCTCTCCACGCCTCATCCATCAAGCCGGATTTGCTGGTTGCCCACCCCACATTCCCGGGCCCGTCAGCGTCCAGGGAAAACAATGATAAATAAACTGGCACTGGAGGGATTCTCTCCTGCTGCTTGATTTATCTTTTATTTGTGCTGCAATCTCAGCCCCTTCTTCTCTCCCCCTGCACCCCCCATCCTTAACTCTTCCCCCTCTGCCTCAGGCTGTTTTCCTACCTGGAGCTCCCAGAGCCAGCACGTGGATTTTTCCTGGCTTTTTATCATCCTGGCTGGATTAGGCTCCTGAAGAAAATCAGATTCACCCACAAAGCCCTGGTGAAGGTTAAAGATGGGACATTACAGGACCTAGGACCAGTTTTATTCCCAGCCCTCCTGGTTCCAAAGTGTCTTTCCAAGAGCAGAGCAGTCTCCAAGAAAGTTTTTGGAGGAATTTTGGTACAGAAAGAGCAAAAATCCACGTGCCACACAGGAATTGCATAGTGCCAGGCAGATCCGTGCCTGCCTGGATCCACATCCAGGAGAGGGTTTCCCTAATTCTCTCCTGGACTGATGAATTCTGTCACCTTGGACCTCTCACCCTTGATGGTGTGAGACGATTCCATGGAAATTTTCTCTGCTACTATTTGTTCCCTCTTTACAGGATCATGGAATTATAAAAAGGTTGGCACTGGAAGGGACCTTTGACCAGTTGTTTCCACTATCCCAGGTTGCTCCAAGCTCCATCCAACCAGGATTTGGATGCTTCCAGGGATGGGGCAGCCACAGCTTCTCTGGGCAACCTGTGCCAGGGCCTCACCAGCCTCACATGGAATAATTTCTTCCCAGTATCCCATCTAACCCTGCCCTCTGGAAACGGGGTTTTTTGAACACTTAGGGTTTTTGAACACTTTTCCAGTGAGGAAATCTTTCCCAATATCCAACCTGAAACTCCCCTGGTGCAACTTGAGGCCATTTCCCCTTGACCCACCACTGTTTTCCTGGGAAAAGAGGAATGCCAGGAGCCATGAATTATTTTGTTACCTGTGCGGGGCAGTTACAGGTGAGACTTCAGCTCCTCTGCCGCCACAACAGGGATCAGAAACCAGCCAGGAAAATCCTATGGACATTCCAGCCCTATGGACAGGTTGGAAGCTGGCTCAGACCAGAATTGCCCTGTCCTGCGCATGGGTTTGGAAGCACTGCAATGTGGGATTGGAATGACACCTTTAGGGCTCCTCTTTTCCATCATCACCAGCTGGGCCAAGGCTGGATCCTTCTCTCTCCAGGTGTGGACACCGAGGACCTGAGGTCGGAGGCAGCAGCACCAGAGCAGAGTGGAATTATTCCCAAAATAATTCCTTTTTTTAATTTATTCTTAAATTTTTTTTTTGGTAGGAAATCTATACAGTCATGGAAATTCACCACAGGATTCACCTGTGGCCTGTCGAAGTCAATTGGAAATTTTCAAGGATGAAAGTTTTGCCTTAGGCCATGGAAAAATCCCATCTGGGCTCTCCAAACCCTATCCCTGCCTGTGCCTGGCCTAGGAAAAATCCTATTTTCTGGATTCATCCTTATTTCCAGTCTTGGTGTTCTCCAGATTCACAAAATTTTTCTGGACATGCCCAGGAACCCTTCAGCCTTAATTAGTCTGCGCTGATGATGTCCAAGCTTTGCTGTCATGTCTGTCACCATCCCTGGAAGTGTCCAAGGCCAGGTTGGAGGGGGCTTGGATCAACCTGGGATAGTGGAAGCTGTCCCTGCCCATGGCAGGGGGTGGAATGAGATTATCCCCTCCCAACCAAAACCATTCCATGATTCCATGATTTACGGTTTCTCATCAAAGCAGGGCCACTTTACCCCAAATATTTAAAAATTCCTTGGCCAATATTCCACACTTTTTTCTCCAGTATTCGGGAAACCTTGTTCAGGACACTCCACAGGGCATCCAGCTGCCAAATTCTGGGCTGGAGCCACCACTGTTGGGAGCCAGGCTTTGGATTGTTACCTGTGACATGGAATCACATCCTGCTCCAAGCTTCATTTTTCACAGCTTATCTGGGCTAGAAAAGGATTTAAAATATTCCTCATAATCACCTTCCCCCTCCCTGCCACCGACCACCTTGCTCATGGAAAGCTCCAGGAAAACCTTGGCTGTTATTAAGATGTTTCTTCCTAAGGAAGGCACTTCCACAACCCCCAAAGCGATAAAAATCTATGGAATGTTTAATCAAACATTCCTCTCCTTTATTTGCCTCTCGATTGCTGGTTATTACATCATCTCCATCCTTGCCTTTTTTTTTTTTTTTTTAAGTGCCATAAAATTAAGTCTGGCTCTGGCAGTCTGGGAGTTTATGATTAATCAATTACTTAATCAATTACTTAGAGGAGTTATCTATTAAAAATCCAAATGTGACGCTCGCTGCACTTCCAATAAAGCCTCATCCAGCCAGAGATTCCTGGGCTAATCCTTTCCTCCTTATTCCCAGTAAATGTGTTCAGAGGATCGCAGGAGTCATTAAATAAACAGGGTGTGCTAAAAGTGTGCGCAGCTTAATGAGGAAAATTACTTAATTAATGATAGATGGGGCTGGAGCAGATTAATTGAGGAGCACTTTCCACCAACTTTCCTCAGCTTGATCCATTTCTTGCTTGGAAAATCAAGGCCGGGTTGGATGGGGCTTGGAGCAGCCTGGAAGGGGGTGGAACAGGATGATCTTTAAGGACCCTTCCAATCATTCCATGATTCCAGGATGATCTGTGGCTCTGCAGAAGTGAGTTGGACCATAAACAGCAGAGGACGAGGATAGAACAGGGCTCCGGGATCTGCTCTAGGAGCACGAGAGCTCAGAACCTCGTTTTAGGGGAGTGGATGGTTGTGCTCACCTTCCCAGGAAACAGATCCCTCTTCCACATAATCGTGTGCAGGAGGGGATTCCAGCTGTTCCCACAGCCCGCAAACCCCAGCCTGTGGAGTCGTCACCTCCAGGATCCCAAGGAGAGCTCATGACTGGGGTTGGCTGGATGTCATCACATCCCAGCCCCTGTTGTCAGCAGCACAGCAAGGAGCAGACAGGGCCTGGTGCCTTAATTAGCAAAGACAGCCCCAAATTAACCAGAGGGGTTGGAATTGCATTCCCCCCCGCCCACCCACCAGACATTCCCCCTTTTCCCACAATTTGACAGCACAGCGGGTGGGAAGGGCTGGGGCCCCTCCCCGGCTCCGCACCCCCACTCCCAGTTCACGCAGAGGAGTTGTCACTTCGCAGAGCTCATTTAGAGACACCGAGCAATTAAAGATCCCACGGAATTCCTGTCCCCCTGGGAGCCTGACATCTCGGGAGCGACAGGGACCGCGCTGCAGCTCTGTCCCCAGCCGGGGGGGTGGCTCGTCCCTGTCTTGGCCCACGCAGGCAGCGCTCAGTGGGGCTCATTTGTTTGCATTTGCCCGGTGCCTTGACATGATGAAGTAAAAAAGTTTTAATATTCCAGCCCCATGAATTTTTAATGCCTGGCTCCTGCTCCCGTGTCATTATTTGCCTGCGCTTCAGCACTTTCCGAGGGCGTTTGTTTGGATAATGTTCCCTTAAAGGGGAAAAGGGAATGGGGGGGAGGCTGCACCTCTCTCCCCACAGTGACCATTAAATTCCATACCTGGTGTTCCACAGGTGCTGGCGATGCAAATTCCCCTCAGCCACCCTACCTGGAGCAAAAGGAATGGGAGGAATCCGGCCTGGAGGCAGGAAATGAGATTCCAAAGAGATGTGGGGTGGAGAGGCCATTTCTGCTTTTTCCAGCTCTTCCTCAGCACTCCTCACACTCCTCCTGACCTATGGCGTGGGAAAAGGAGGATGAGCGTGACAAGGAGGAAGAAAGGGAGGAAAAAGAGGGATTTGTGGGATTTTAGGATGAGTGGAAAATGGGAAAAGCACTGGGAGAAGATGGTGCAGACGTAACCACTGTACCCGGGTCTCTTCCTGCAGTCCCACAGACAGAGCTTGAGAAGTGGGAAAAATGGGATAGACAGGATAGAGCAGATGGAGAAATGAATGGATCAGTGTTGCATCAGGCAGGAGAGGAATGAGGTAGGTCCAGGAATTATAAAATAGTTTGGGTTGGAAAGGACCTTCAAGATCCTGGAATTCCAACCCCTTTCCATGGGTGGGGACACCTTCCACTACCCCAGGTCACTCCAAGCCACATCCAACCTGGACTTGGGCACTCCCAGGGATGGGGCAGCCACAGCTTCTCTGGGAAACATGTGCCAGGGCCTAACTACTCTCACAAGGAAGAATTTCTTCCCAATATCCCATCTAAACTTTAGGATGGACTTTAATGTCCCAGCCAACTCAAACCATTCTGTGGTAAGAATTAGGCCTCACCTTTTCCTTAAACATTTGACCCCCACTCCTGAATCTTCCCACCAGCCAGTGGTGGTCACACAAGCCTCCTACTTATTTATCCTTTCAAAATCCCCGAGGAAACTGTTGATGAGGGACCACAGAATGATCAAGGCTGGAAAAGACCACGAGCATCCTCAAGTCTAAGGTTCAGATGTCACCTCCACTCCCTAAACTTCCAGCTGGCAGCTCTGAGCCAAGCTAAGAATGAATGGATCTGAAGGAGATCTGGACAATGGATTTTTGAGGGAAAAGCAGCTCCCACTTTAATCCCATCTTTAATTCATCTTTCCAGTACAGTGGCTGAGAAAAGAGTCAAGAAGGTCAAGTCTAAAGTGCTGAAAACAGACCTGAGGCTCTTCCACATGGATTTTCAGAGCTTCTCTCTGCATCTGGAGAGTCCAGAATCCCTGGGATTCGCTGTGGGGATTTAAATGGGATCAGTCCTATGCTGTGCTTGGAACAGGGAGCAGGGAACTCATTGAGTGCATTTCCTCTTCAGTTCCAGGCTTGGAAAAGGCCAAGTTGCCTTTCCTAATGCGGGATTTCAGCACCAATCAAACATTAAATGTTTTTAATGGATTTTAGCGAGCTGGAGATGAGCTTTTAGAAGGGCTCCAGGTTTTTTTGGAAGCAATTCATGGTTGGACTATGAACTGCTCTTCACAATTCTTGTGGGAATAGGTGGAATCCAAAGTTCGTGGGATAATTGCCCCCTCTTACCCAAAAAAAATGGAGTGTGTGCAAGATAAATGATTCACTTGAGGACACATTAGAGAATCACAAAACCAGGGAATTACAGAATGGTTTGGGTTGGAAGGGGCCTTAAAAATCATTCAATTCCAACCCCTTTTCATGGGCAGGGACACCTTCCACTATCCCTTGTTGCTCCAAGCCCTGCCCAACTTGGCCTTGGACACTTGCAGGGATGGGGCACTCACAGCTTCTCTGGGAATTTCATTCCAGGGCCTCACCACCCTCCCAGGGAGGAATTTCTTCCCCCCATCCCACCTAAACTTGCCCTCTGTCAGTTTGAAACGATTCCCTCCTCTCCTGTCACTCTGTGCCATCATCCAAATTCCTTCTCCGTGTTTCCATGTTGGCTCCTTCAAGCACTGGAAGGCCACCATTAGGTCACCTCAAAGACTTCCCTTCTCTGGGCTGAACAATCCCACTTCTCTCGGCCTTTCCCCTTTTCCTGTCTTTTCCAGAGATCCCAAGCCAACCATTCCTCTGTATTTCCACGAAGCTCTCCCAGCACCAACAACGGATTATCCCAGCAAGGAGCTGGGTGTCCTTTAGGAGGGCTCTGGGCTTGGAAATCACAGCTCAGAAACACCAGCTGGCTTCCCTTCCCTGCCACCGGAGCCTGAGGGAGCTGCTGTCACTTCCTGGTGCTTTAAAAGCTGGAGACAGCTCCAAATCAGGATGCCCTTGGCTCTTGTGTGTGTCAGCAGTTTCCTGCCGTCACCAGCCCGGTCCCACACGGGGTCTGGTCACATTGGCGGCAAACTGGGAATTACATTTCATCCCTCTCCCTCCTTTATCACAGGGAGATAAGGAAGGCACAGGCTCCATTAGGGAACATTCTTAGGTTACCCCTGTCTCGGCTCTGGGTGTGTAATCCAAGGAAAGCAGGTGCTGCAGAGGAGCACGGCCAGGTGGCTTCTCCTTAAAGCCCAGGGATGAGCTAAGGAGAGAGGAGGGAAAATAAGGAGGGGAGTTTTGCCTCCCAGAGGGATTTGGCACCCTCTGAGTGCTGTTAAAGGATCCATAATCCATGGGCATGTCAGGAACAACCTCAGCTCTGATCCCTTTCCCAGGGACCGGCATTAGCTTCCATTCCTGTTTTTGCCAGCTCCCAACCCTACAGGGAAGCAGGGAGGATGCACTAAAGAGAGGTTTGAGCCATGTGATCCAGATGGAAGAGGGATTTCCTTTGCTGGAGGAAATCTCTTCCTCTTGGATGTCTTTTGGATTTGCCTTCCTTAATTTTCAGGAATACAAGCACCCACGTCCACCTGAGTGGTCTGGATTTCCAGGATAGTCAGTGGAATGTGGTCAGGGCTCCTCTGATCCAAGGAGGCACCTTGGGATGAGACCATCACATCCTGATGCCCCTTGAGAACTCAAACCAAGGAGTTTAACTCATGGATTAATCCATGTTAATGGATTGTTGAGAACCTAAAACTAGGGAAGTTTAACTCCACACCTCAGAAAGAAGGGAAAGTGGTCTCGGATGAGACCCAGCAAGATCCTAGAGGCAACTTGTTCCTTTACCAAGAATTTGGAACATGAAGCCTGGCATTTATGGATAACTAGGAGAATGAGGAATTCCACTGCAGGGCATTCCACATATTAGGCAGCTTTTCCCAAGTCTGTTTCTTGGCCTGCTTGCATGCATAGAACTTTATCCCAGAGCTCTGCGAGGAATAAAAAGCTGCTGTAGATCTTTCACCTGGGAATTTGATTTCTCCACTCTTTACCTTCACAATTCCCACATTATTGAAGCCATCAAACCCCCCATAAATACCTGGGAATGGTCGAGTGGCCCTTCTTTAATAGGTAGTGAGCAGCCTGAGACATCTCCATGAAGACATTTCCCACAAAGCCGCTGTTTCCGCAGTGTTTCCACCCTTCGGATACTTCGGGAGCTGTCACATCGCGTCTGGATCCCGGCTGTCCTGATTCAGCTCTTTTCCTCCTGCCCTTGGAAATCAATCCCTGCAGCCTTCAGTCATTTGTTCTGAGATGAACTTGCAGCCATCTGACAAAATCTGTCTGGGAAGGAGAAGGCCAGGAACGAGCACAACTTTCCATGTGCATTAACGTTGGAGCTGTGTTATCCCTCCGGGATTTTGGATCTTTTTGCTGTTCATGATTTCCAGGAGGCTGTGGGAGGTGGCTCTGCCTTGAAGTGGGAGCTGAAATTGGCAAAACAAATGGCAAACAGGGGCTTTTCCCAGGTTTTAAGTCTGTTCTTACACAGTAAGTGTGGCTGGATTGTCCCCTTGTTCCTGAGGGGGGACCAGCACTGAACAACCCCGGCTTCACTTTTGAAATCCCTTCCCAAAACGTCCACGGCATGGGTTTGGAATTCCATGATATTTAAGGTCCCTTCCAAACCAAACCATTCCAAAACTCTACATACTCTGTGGTGGTAATGGCTGGTGCTTGGTCACAATTCCTCATTCTTGGTAAGCATTTGAGAAAGGGATGATTATCCTGGGTTTTTAGGATGATGTGTAGGCAATGATTGGTTTGTGTGGATCTGAATTTGGTTTTATCGGAGAGACCCCATCAAAGACCTTACAGAATTCCAGATAAAGGAAAAAATGTAGCCATTCCCTTGTTCCTTGTGGTCACTCCACCATAAAGAGCCACTGGGTTGGTTAATCCACGTTTCCCTTTTTTCCAGTCACAAGGAATTTCGCCTCCCTCCTGTGATTCTTCCAATATCACGGAGCTTGGCCTGGCAGCAACATCAACCAGTTCCTTCAGGATTCCGGGATGCATCCCATCAGATCCCACAGACTTATGAACATCCAGGTTCCTCAGGGGTTTTGGAACCTGCTGTTCTTTTATGGTGGGAAGGACTTCGCTCCTCTTGTGCCCACCTCATTGTCCATCCCCAGGAGAGGTGTGGGAAGAGAGGTTTCCATAAAAACTGTGGCAAAAAAAAAGTTGATTGTTTCAGTCTTCATCCATTGTTATCAGTTTTCCAGTTTTGCTTTTCAGGGGGAAATGGTCCCTTTGACCTTTTCCTGGCCTGTAGAAATCCTTATTATTCCCTGCATCCCTTGCCATGTTCATGCCAGCTGCACCTTGGCATTCGTGATCCCATCCCTACAAAACCAGGCAACTCCCCAATATTTCAATATGTTTCTTCCATCCCCAGGTTGAATCTGAGTCTGTGGCTGATGTCAGCCCTGCTCTGCTGACTCCACATCCAGCAGAAGAGTGTTAGTGCCCCAAAAATCTGGGAATTAAAGGACAAACTCCTGTCTCCCTCAGCAAAGCTGCTTTCCCTGGGAGCCACATCCCTCTCTCCTCCTGGAGACTTGGGAAGGGACAATGAATTCATCAATCTGTCATTTAAGGTTGTTCGCTTGACAGCTCCAAAATGCATCTTCAAAAAAAAAAAAAAGCCCCGAACATTAAGGGCTTGAATAATTTAAGTTCCTCTTAAATACAAATCCTCGGAGTGGTTTAAACATTGGGAAGGAGTTCAACGTGGACAGCGATTTAAAGGGAAGATGGATGAGCTCAATTTGGCTGCGCACTGCAGACCTGGAAGGCCGAGGACCTGACATCACTTTGCACTGAGAATCTCCAGGGATGTCCAGATGAAACAGGGATTAAATGGAGTGGAATGCAAGGATATTGACAGGGGTAAGTCCAGACTGGGTAAGCAGAGACTAGGAGGTGTTAGGATTAGTTTTGGTTGCTGCCTGACTTAAAATCTGTCCATGGGCAGACAAATCTCAGCTTCCTGTGCTGGGAAAAATGACTTTGTGGTTTTCTAAACCCAGGTGGCTTCACTGGTTCAGAAACACCTCAGGGATAATTTGTTAAAATCAGGGAATAATTTAGGTTAGGAAAAACCATTAGGATCATGGAGGACAGTTGTCACCCCAGCACTGCCAAGGCCACCACTAAACCATGTTAACCATTTAACATCCACAGGGATGTTCAATCCCCTTGGGGATGGGGATTCCACCCCTGCCCCGGGCTGGACGATTCTTTCAGTGAAGGAATTTTTCCTGATATCCAACTTAACCTCCCCTGGTGCAACTTGAGGCAGTGTCCTCATCCCGTCCCTTGTTCCCTGGAAGCAGGGCCCGATCCTCATCTGGCTCCTGTCACAGAGTTTGGGGAGAGTGAGGAGGTTCCCTCTGAGCCTCCTTTTCTCCAGGATGAGCCCCTTTCCCAGCTCAGCCCAGCCTGGTGCTCCGGATCCTTCAAGTGGGACAAGACACTCCATCAAAATTCCAGTTTTCTCTCCATTACCTCTGAGACAAATGAGCTCTTGAATTTGTCCTTTGTCACCATTTTTTTTTATCAACACTCAAATTCGTGGTTACACCTGTAGTGAAATTCCAAAGGGAAAGAGAGTTTTGTCCTCTACAGCAGGAGCAGATTTTCCAGCTCACAGGCAGAGGTCTGGGATCATGAAGTGGTGAAGATGAAGAAATCAAGTCTGTGGTTCTCCCACTACAGATGCTTTAAAAAAAAAAAAAAAAAGTGTGCAAGTCATTTCTGTAGAACAAAAAACACTTGGAAATGCTCACATTGAAAATCCATGTTGGAATCAATTAAAACACAGGATGCATTTTTGTGTGTAGGGAATTTGGGGTTGGGAACAAAGGATTTCAAGAGTGTTCCTGAGGCCATGAAATCCCTCAGATCCCAACATCTCCACCCCACATATCCCAAATGATATCAAGAGACTTAAAACCATTTTTTTTTTCCATTCCCACCTGGATTAAGACTGGAAAACTGATAAATTTGGAGCCAAATTGTGCATTAGGATCTTCATCCCAGTTCACCAAAAGTCATCAAGGATCCCCCAAAAGCTTTGTGGAGGTGAAGAGCCCCAACACAGAACTGACATCATGAGCTGCCACCTTCCCTGAATTTTATCCATGGGGATTAAACCTGATCCTGCTCTGCACGTTCCAGAATCATCCCCACCTAACAAGAGGCTGCTCCATCACTGACTGGAGATTAAATTATCAATGCATCCGATTCCTTTCCCCCCATTCCCAGCAGTTTCATTACTCTCCATAATCAGACACCGACTCCCATTCATCCCGATCTCGCCTCCCATATTTCTCCATCAAAATTGCAGGTGAAGCCACGTCCCTGGGAATTAATTTTGGTAAGACAATGTTTGGATGAACCATTCCTTTATTGACTTCTGTTTGCTGGGTCAGTTTGGAAATTTATGCTCCCGTGGGATGCTCACATTGACCTCGGTTTCATCCCAGGTCAATATTCCCTTCCCAGGTCAATAAATCTCCAAACTGACTGGAGCAGAAGTCAATAAAATCTGCATATTCGGATATTATCCGAAGGCTGGGAATGCACAATTTTGTGTCTGAGAGGTGAGGAAGCGTCAGAGACACCCAGAATTATTTGATGAGGGATTAAAATGGAATTCTTGCTCAATATTTCTCCTTCCATCCATCTCCGGAGTCCGAGCTGCCAGCAGCAGAGAAAATCATTGGTGATGTTATTTATTTGGATCTAAACATGGGAATATTCCAGCAAGGAGAGACACCCTGGGAGCAAAGAGGAAATGGGGGATTGTAGGTTCTGGCCCTAAAAAAAATTCCGGGTGGGAAAGGTCAAAGCAACAGCACAAAAACATGGAGTATAAAGACCACAAATAATCAGGGAAGTCTCAAAATATCCCATCAAAGGAAAAATTGATGCTGGGGTGGAAAGAATATGAGGAAGCCACTTTGGAGGAGCTCATGGGAGGTTCAATCCAAGTCTGGGAAAGCATCAATCCGTCTGCATGGAAAACTGCTCCGTGAGCAATAACATCCCGCTCCTGGGTCCATCGGAGATGGGAACTTCAGGCTGTGATTGAGAGATGGAGACAGACAGAGCTCAGACAGACAAAACCAGGAGCTGATGCAGCAAATGGATCCCAAATAAAGCAGGAAAACTCTGTCCAGAGGCTCCAGGACCAGGATGCCTTTGTGGAAAGAGTCACTTACTGACAGATAGTCCCACAATTTCTGTTTTCTGTGGTGTCTTCCCTTCTGCTGGGATTTTTGGGAGCCTGGAATATCTATGTGGCCATGGGTGCCCCTCTACTTTCCAACCTCCTCTTCCCCATCCCTTTCTGTGCAGCCTTTGCTCCATGGGGAACTCCAGATTATTTTACCCTGCTTTGTGTCTTCACAAATTTTTCGGGAATTTAATTATTTAGAACCCACTTTTCCTGTCAGACCTGATGAAATCCATGAGTTCAGAGCTGACAGGTGCTGGGAATGGCCAACAGGGAGATAAATCCAAACAAACAACCAGTTCCTGTCTTTCATTCTAGGGAATTAAACTCCTCCCCCCTGCTGGGTATGCCAAAAACGCTCCTGAGTCTCCACATGAGGATGGATTTTGTCCCTAAAGCCCTGAAGCACAGCTGTGAGGACTGTTCTTCCTAATCTTTCCTTTAGATCAGTGTTTTGTCTGGAAAAGTGTATCTGGAATGGGATTCCCTTCTGACATTCCCCAAGCCCTGATGATGTTTGGATGGGCAATACTCACCTGGCCTGTTAAAAGGCGATCACAGCTGGGCTTTTCCAGGAAATTTGTAAGAAAAAGCTCTTATCCAAGGAAATATTGGCAGTACATGGATAAAATAGGAATATTTGTCACCAAAGAGAAGTCCTGAAGGATTTTGAACATTATTCCTAGTCAACCCTTCAAATCGTCCAACACTTGATGTGTTGGCTGATGCCGGTGACACATGGAAAATATTCCTGGAATGAGAATTAGGGAGTGCCAGGAGAGTGTGGATCCATGGGCAGAGGGATCAGAGGGATCCATGGAGCATGGCAGGAGTAGTGTCAGGGTGCTGCAAATCCTGGTTTGGGAATTGTGCCATGCTGGGATCGGCTGTGCAAAGCTGAGGATGGAATTCCCATCGGCGAAGGTAGAAAGGATAAACACCTTTATCATGGTCCGCTGAAAACCCAGGAAGAGACTTTGGAAAATTCCTGAACAGTATACTTTGATAAACTCCTCATGTCCTGAAGGTGCCTGGATGTTATATCCAGACCTCACAAACCTTCAAACAATGGAATTCCCTTGGAGCCACGTGTTTTTCCCTTCCAGCCAGGTGCTCTCTGGAGCCGGCGCTTGTTCCTGATCTGATCCCTGTCTCCCTCATCCCTGGTGCTGCTGAGCTTCCATCCCAAGCACTTTTTTGGGATGCAGCCATCCCTGGATAAGGAACACAAGTGGATTTCAAGCAAGTCCTCTTCCAGTTCTCTGGCTGAGAAATCCCAGCTGTTTCCTGTTGTCTCTTTCTCCACAGCTTTGGAGCAGGATCCCGGATCCATCCACCAATCTTCCCTGCTTCAGGGCTTTCCTGACAGATCCAATGATCCACCAGCCTCAGTTAGTGGAATTGTAATTGCCAGTTAAAATCTGTCCTGTTAATTGCAGGAGCTTGAAGGTTTGAGTGGGGGTAGGTGAGAGCTCCCGACGTCTCTCCTGATGGAATGGATGAGCTGCTTCCAAGGAGGTGAATTTGGGAATTCCGGGTGTCCTGTGATATTTGCTGCTGTTGAAATCGCACACAGAATTCCCCTCTGGATTGGACAAGGTAAGGAACCAACTGAAAACAGGAGAGGAGGATGGAAAGGGGAGAACTTGGGGGAAACGAACAGGAGGAGCCATCCAATATTCCATCAGCCTACAGGGGGATCTTGATGGATACTTGGGAAAAGCCCTGCAGATTTACTAATGTAAATAACGGATTACCCAGCAAGGTTTGATAATTTATTTGTCCTGACTTGTCCTGTCAATCCAAGGGACTTTTCAGCATCAGGGAAAAGAAAACACCTGAACAGAGAGAAGAAAATGGATTTTGTTTCCCTGCAAAGGAGAGTGGAAACCATCCTTTTTATGTTTCAGGCACAAAGTGGTTTTCAACTCTGCAGAATTCCAGCCAACCTCCACAATTCCCTTGGAATCCCGATTTCCTGTTGCTCTTCGTATTTCTCCCTGTGCCAGGAAAGCGTTTGTCTGTCCAGTTCCACACGGAATTTCCCCTCTGCCACTGTTCCCTGGGTAAAACCAAACCGTTCCTTCAAATCCAAAATATTCTGTGGTGAAGGGTCTGGAGAGTGAGTCCTACGAAGAGCAGCTGAGGGAGCTGGGAATGTTTAGCCTGGAAAAAAGGAGGCTCAGGGGGATCTTCTCTCTCTTTCCATAATTCCCTGGCAAGAGGCTGGAGCCAGGTAGCGGTCAGGCTCTGCTCCCAAGGAACAAGGAAGAGAAGAAACTGCCTTAAGCTGTGCCAGGGGAGGTTCAGATTGGACATCAGGAAGAATTTCTCCATGGAAAGGGTGGTCAGGCATTGGAAGGATCTGCCCAGAGAAGTGGTGGCGTCCCCATCCCTGGAAGTGTCCAAGGAATGCCTGGATGTGGCAGTGCTTTGGTGGGGATCAGTCACAGGCTGGACTCGAAGATCTTGGAGGTCTTTTCCAATCGCAGTGGTTCCATGACTCTGCGATTTATGGAGACATGGATAGCTTGGACACACAGATCCCTACGGAATCAGCCAGCTCCCACCATTTTTGCCTTCCCTGCTTTCCTCCTTCCGTAGGCTGTAAGCAACGAGGTCTCCTTGGATGAAGAGTGCAGGTCCATTCCCGGGGGGAAAGGCTTTTCACGTTGTCCACTTGGATTCCTTCCAGATCCATCGCTGCTTTCCCATGGGAGCATCCTGAGTGCCTCCCCTCCACCCCAGCCAGCCCAGGACCCTGCTGAGTGCACTTATCCTTCCCCGCTGCCAGGAGCCTCCAGGATCTATAGCAGAAGGAAATGAGCTCTTTGGCTGGGACCAGGAGACATCCATCTGCTGGAACGGCTCCTGACAAGCTGGGTCCGAGGGGCCCATTTATCAGGGGAATAGTCCCATTTATCAGGGGAGCCGGAGACATGGAATTCTGTCAGGGGACAGGTCACCAGTGGGTTTTGTCTTCCTTTGCTCGTGGTTTGTGTCTTCTCATTCCGTTTGGAACAGGGTCTACAGCAGTGGAATTACTGCATCTCTGCTCTGAGTGGAATGTTCTTCCAAGGAAGGGATCCTTCTGCCACTTCCCTGTTTTATCCTGCTTTTCTCACCCCATCCCAGGAGAAGGGTAGCCACGTCCAAGCCACCAAGAAGGACTGAAGTCCTTCCACAAGGTGGAAAATTTTCCTTGCCTCAATATTCTTCTCCAACTTTCTTCTGGTCACCTCAATCTTCAGACATCGAGATGAGCCAGGAAGAGCTTCCCAAAATCCCAGAATAATTTAAATTGGAAAAGACCTCCAGGGTCATCGAGTTCCAGCTTGTGACTGATCCCAACCTTGTCACCAAGTGGTCAGACCAGACCACTGAGTGCCACCTCCAGGCATTCCTTGGACACTTCCAGGGATGGGGACTCCACCACCTCTCCAGCCAGCCCCTTCCACTGTCTGATCACCCTTTCCATGAAGGAATTCTTCCTGATGTCCAAGCTGAATCTCCCCTAGAGTAGCTTAAGCCAAGGTCCCCTCATCCTGTCCCTTGTTCCCTGTGAGCAGATCCCAACCTCCACGTGGCTCCATGCTCCATCCAGAGCTGCTTTATCCAGAGCTTTGGGATCCAGCATTTGGATACTTCCCTTCTGAATCCATATCTTCTGATATGAATCCAAATGTGTCCTAGAATGGATCTAGTTGGAATGGACCTTAAAGATCCTCTAATTCCAAACAAAGTGCATGAAAACAAATCCATGGAAGTGGGGCCAATTCCCTTACTGAGTCCTTTTTCCTTTGCCTGACCACTCGTGGGGCTTTTGTTTGTTTTCCTTTTTCCTTTATATAATTGGAATAACCCTTCCTGCAACTTTCAGCCAAGGAGATCCCAAAGGCCATCGTGGCCATTCCCTGGGTTTTCCACCATAAAATTGGTGAAGGGGGATGCTTTTACATTTAGGATTCCAGATACAACCTGCCTTTGCTTCCAGCAGTTTTCCCAGTCTCTCCCCTGCCCTGATCCCCCTGGGATATTTTTGGGGATAACGCCATCCCAAGCTGACAATCAATCCAACAAAGAGTCCTGACAATCCAACCAGTGGCTTCCAAATCAATGAATGAGTTTTCCAAATCATAAATCTACCTAAAAAACATGACATTTTCCAAAGGAAATAAATATTGAGCTCATTTTTTTATTTTATTCCATGACTTTGAGTCTGGACATTACGTATTTTAATGTGTTTATTCCAGATTAGGTCAACTAAAAAACAGGGTCTGGAACACGAAACTTATAAAAATCATCAGAATTTTAAAAATTTAGCACTAAACACAAAGAATATTCTCCTGACATTCCAAATCATGAAGCTGTGGGATTGATTCCCAGAGGATGTTGTGGATTCAGTTTTAAGAGGAGGCTGAGCACGTCCTTGGAAAAGAGATTTGCTGGGTGTTATTTCACAGACAAGTGAGAGCAGGCTCGGGAGATTCCCTGTGATAAAAGCAGCTGGAGCTTGGGAGATTCTTAGGAGAGGTTTGGCATCTCCCTAATTTTTCCATTGAAAGAGCTTCAGGACACCATTGGCACTCTCTCCACCCTGGTGAGATTCTACCTGGAATTTTCCATCCAGCTCTGGGATCCAGCACAGGAAGGACATGGAGCTGCTGGAATGAGTCCAGAGAAGACACCAAGACGAGCAGAGGGATGGAGCAGCTCTGCTGTGAGGAAAGGCTGAGAGAATTGGGAATGTTCAGCCTGGAAAAGAGAAGCTTTAGGGCAACTTAATTGTGGCCTTCCAGGACCTGCAAGGGATCCTGCAAGAAAGATGGAGAGAGACTTTGGACAAGTTATGGAGTGACAGAACCAGGGGAAATGGCTTCAAACTCCCAGAGGGAAGGGCTAGATGGGATATTGGGAATAAATCCTTCACTCTGAGGTCGGTGAGGCCCTGGTATGGGCTGCCCAGAGAAGCTGTGGCTGCCTCATCCCTGGAAGTGTCCCAGGACATGTTGGATGAGGTTTGGAGAAACCTGGGATAGTGGAAGCTGTCCCTGCCCATGGAAAGGGGTTGGAACGAGATGGTCTCAAAAGTCCCTTCCAACCTGAATCATTCCATGATTTAGGGATTTTCTGTCGCAAATCAGTGATGTTGTAAAGCCATGGATTAATGTCAGGATTGACCACATTGCCTTTGGCCTTTTGACGTCATTTCCTCATCCACTTAAAACTGATTTTAAGGGGAGTTCGAGCCCTTTGGATTTGGGAGCTGGGAATCTGAGTCAGCAAGGCAGAACTGCTTTAATCTCGTTAAATCAAGGAAGCCCCAGCCCAGGGCATCCAAAGGGATTTTTTTCCCTTCTGTGTCAACCCCAGGCAGGATCTCCTCTGCCTGATTCCCCTTTCCCAAAGCTTTTGCCAGGTGTCTGGATCAACGAGGCCATAGAAAGCGTTTGTTTTTTGGTAATTTGAATTGTTTTAACTCTTTCCATCTCCCCTTCTTTGTTCAAATGGATCTTTGAGGTCTAGAGGTGCTCCACGGGGAAAATTCCCAGGCTCTGGAATGCTTAGACCCTGGTGCTGGTGGCGGGCCCCAAGTTCACATTGTTCCCATCACCTACACATCCCTGCCTGCATCCAAAATGGATCCTGGTTTTCCCTCTTTTTCGTCCTTCCATATCACCATCCCACATCGTCACCAGCCTCAGTCAAGGAAAAATCCCATGTGATGGTTGAAACCGGTGAGGAAAAAATTGTTCCACCTTCTTAGGGATGCTTGACCCTGGTGTGTGGAAAAGGAAAATTCCTATGGACAACATCAATCCTTAAGCCTCTCCTGGGTGCTTGGGAAGGAAAAGGGAGTGGGGAATGTTTGGGAAGTGGGTCAGGAACACCTCTACAAACAAAAATAAGCCTCCTGCAGGGCTCTCCTGGCTCCAGACAGGACAGAGGGATCTCCATACGGTGCTGTCCCAATCCCATAAACCCCTCTGGATTGAAGCAGCAGCTGCCTCCCCTTGTGATCTCCCCAGAACATCCCACAGAGATCATCTCAGCCTTAAAAAAAAAAATTATAAATCCCTCTTCCAGGCATTACAACCCCCAGAATCCCAGACATCCCTCCTGCTCATCGGCACTGAACTGGAACACCTGACTCCAAAGTCTTTTTGCCCTCAGCTAATTTCACATCCAAGGGAGAGGGTCAGGCAGGGAGCCAGCACATCCTGCTGCTTCCCGGTCATGGGGGATGCTCCCAGCAGCTTTGGATGACCTGGATCTGCTGCCTGGTTGTCCCAGTCCCCAAAAAAGGCTCCCCAGGTTTGTAGAGAGCTGTCTGGAGGGCATAGGGCTCGTTAGAACACGATAAAAGCTTGGATACAAACATCCCTGAGGATTCCAGCGATCCTGACCTGCTCCCTCTCTCCGGCTCAGGTCTGTGTCAGCTTTTTCTTTGTTGTTCCTTTAAGCAGCTTTTCCAACGGATGCTACTGAGGGGGAAAAAAAAAAGCAGGCTAAAAAAATCCCAGGAAAGGTTTGCAAGGCCTGTGGGGACTGTCCCAAAGCAGGCTGGACTCTGCCGTGGGATGAGATCCACAGAGAATTCCCTGTTTCCATATATCCAGCCCTGCCTTGTGTTCCCAGTCCCAGGCAGCTCCTGTGCCGAGATCCCTCCTTTCCCGGGATCCCACAGACCTGTGCAGTCCCATATGGACAAATTTGCCATCCCACGGATCCTGGCAGGAGCCTCCGCTCCCACACACACAAACACGCGGCGTTTCCCATGAGGAAAACTCACCCCAAACCCGCTCCTGACGGGAACCAAGCGGGAGAGGATCCCACCCCACATCCCACCCTCATCCCTCTCCAGGAGCCTTTCCAACCCCGAAATTCCCTCTCCGTTCGCCCTCTTCCCGTGCAGCCACTAGACGGCAGATGAGGCTCGCGGAAAGGCTCTTCCCAAGCCGGGAAGAGCCCATTCCAGTCGATCGGGATCATTTGTCCCAGCTCTCCCAAGTCGATGGAGCTGACACTTGGCAGTCAAAGGCTCTGATTAAGATGCCACAGCTGAGTTAAAGCGCTCATTAAGATTTGATGAGTAATTGATCAGCACATCAACAGGGAAGCAGGGCTGGAAAAGAGGCTGGAAACACCTGGAAAAAGCTCCACGGGCTCCATCCTTAAATAAAACTTAGGCTGGATTTGGAGTCTCGAAGGGATAATGTGGGGTTTGGAGGAGATAGGAGCGCTCCGGAGCCGCTGAGTGCAATAAACTCGATTTAATAGAAACGGTGGTTTAAAATTCCGGCTCCCTCGGCATTCCAGGGGCGCATCCAGAGGGAGAGGGAGCGGGAGAGAGGGGGCTGGGCTGGAGCTGAGCCGGATCCTTTATAGGGATGGGAAAGTGCTGACATTGATGGATTTGTTCCCAATTTTCTCCCAGCGTAGCTGGGTGTCTCTCACCGGTCCAGGAGGGGTATTTGGGAATGGGATGCTGATATCCAGCCTTTCCCACTGCCTTTTAATTCATGGAATATTTCGTGGCTGGGGTAAAAAAGGAGGAGAAGTGGCTGGAAATTGGGAGTCACTCCCTGAGTCCATCAAAGCCACACTCATAAACAGTGATTCACTGCCAGGAAAACACTTCCCTTTAAAATCCGCTGTCACAGGAAGGGAATTTGGGAGATAAAATAAGCCTTTAATAAAAAAAATAAGTAAATTAAAAAAAAAAATCCACAATTCCTGCAGAGAAATCCTGATTTTCTTTTTCCACACATCCTCAGACTCTGGATAATAGACATGAAAACCTGGGATAAATCTCGAGCATCACAGGTAAAGGAAAATCTGTCCTAAATCTTTGTCTCTTCC
This sequence comes from Nicator chloris, assembly GCA_013400495.1. Taxonomy (NCBI): domain Eukaryota; kingdom Metazoa; phylum Chordata; class Aves; order Passeriformes; family Pycnonotidae; genus Nicator; species Nicator chloris. Next base: position 250,636 of record WAAE01020922.1, read on the forward strand.
TCATTTTTAAGGAAGGAAGATGGGGAAAATCCTGCTCCACACCCTGCACTGAAATAATAAAATTATCCCTGCCTTAGGAATAAATCCAGGTTTTCCTTCCCCCCAAAAAAAACAAAGTTCTGGGGTCTGACATTCCACTGGAACCAGATTTTTCCAAAGGATTTTATGTTCAACATTCAAAGAATATCTTGATTTCGGGGCTCATTTTATTGAATCCATAGGATCCTGCTCCCACCTGCGTTTGGGGACTTTATGTGACAATCCCAGAAAGAGCCATCGGGTTTGTTCTGCCAAGAAGGGAAATAATGCCAGTGCCTATCGATTCTTGGGAATTGAGGCAGGGTCTGGCTCTTATTTTCCATTCCCTCAGCGGGTTTGGCTCCAGAGGACATTGGGATAAGAGCATGGAGAGAGGGACACATCCTGAAGGTGCTCCCTTCCTTCAGCTCCGGCTCTTTTAGGTGCAGAATCCCGGGAGATTTTATTTCCTTGTGGAGTTCTGGGCTGGTTTCTGACTGTGCCTCCCATATTCTCCTTTAGCACAAACAGGGATAACCAGCAAATATCTGGAAAACTCCTGGAATTTAGATAATATTAGGGAAAAAAATAAAGATCCTGCCATCCCCTCTGAAGGAATATGAAAGGATTCATTTCTTTCTGCAAGGCAGGACAACTCCAAACCCTCTGGAGTGTGAAGTCCTTTTACTTTCACCCAGGAATTTTGGTGTCCAAGATCCCCAGGACAGCAACTATAGGATCCAACTGAGATTCTCAAGGAGCAGGGATGCATTTCAACCCAATTAACCCATTTAATGATCATTAATCACATTTCCATGGGATTATGTTCCTATCCATAAGTGCACATGGGGAAAAAAATCCTAAAAAAAAAAACAATATATATATCCTGTTAAGAGAAAAGTGAGAAAACCCTCACAAAAATCTGGAATTATTTTTGGAGGTGTTGTTTAAGTGTGCAGCTTATGATTTTGCTGGAAAATGACATTTTCCTCTGCCTGAAAATCCTGACACCTGGAAATGGGGCTGGAATTCCAACACCAAAAATACAGGGAAGAATTTGGGATTTGTCCTCTGAACAAAATCCACCCAGAAAATTTTCATCTGATGTTGCGCTGGTTTAATTCAGTGAAATCAAAATATTCCATCTCCCAAGCAACAAAACACAGCAGGAACCTCAACTTCCTAATCCAATAAATTGCCAAATCCAAGGTTTAACTCTGAACACGGTGAAAAAACAGGCAGAGCAGCAGCAGGAAGTTTTCCCCCTGGAATTACAAAATATTTTACTGCGACACACTTGAAACAACTCATTCCAGTATTTTTAATCCCAAAAACAAAACCAGCTAAAACCTGCCACAATCAGCCTGATCTTCAGTTGCTTTTTTTTTTTGCCTTTTTTTTTTTCTTTTTTTTTTAATTTTTGGGGTTTTTTGGACAAGGACATGTTTCCCTATAGAAAATTCCACTCTCCGAAAAATGTTGACCAGCATTTTTTGGGATTATCCCAAAGGCACAGTGTCAAACAACATGGAGCTGGGGCTAAAATGCATCCCCCTGACTGCAAAACATTCCCAGGTTTTGCTCCAGGGGAGGAAAAGATACCTGAGAGGGATTTAGGGCATGGAGAGATCAGAGCCAGGCAAAATCTTGGGATCCAACTGAGGAGCGGCAGAAAAAGCTGCTTAAAATAAAGGAACAGCTCCCAAATCTAAAACTAAGGAAGAAAATGAATCCATGGGAAGGGGAAGGTGGGAGATTGAGCTGGGACAGATCTCCAGGGATATTCCAGATGAGCCAAAACCATGGATGAGCCGAACCCAAGGATCCCTGCCTGTGCTGCAGGTTCCCAGCTGCAGAGATTCCCAGGATGTTCCCAACCCAGCCTCAGTTTCCCTGCTGCTCTTTATTTTCTAGATGCAAATGCCAGGGATGCATCCAAATTCGGGGTTGGAAAAGCAAGGGCAGGGAAGGAAACTGTGCTGGGAAAAGAGAATTTTTGGCTCTGTGAAGGGAGGTCAGAAGACAAAAATAAATAGGAAAAAGGGAATTGTGCAAGGGTCTGGCAGTTCTGGCATGGGATCACCCAATCCATCAGGAAAAGAGAAGGGATATGAAGGGATATTAGGGTAAAAATTGTGGGAAAGCCTTGCAGTCCCAAAATTTCCCATCCCATCTTGCTGACTGTTTTCCCTGCTGACTGGGAAGGTGACAACAAACAGAGGCAGGAGGCCAGGGAAAAACAAGGAAAATCCCAAGGTTCCAGAAGCTGAGTTTGAGGTAGATTTTGATGGGATACTGGGAAAAGTTCTTCCCTGTGAGGGTAGTGAAGCCCTGGAATGGAATTCCCAGAGAAGCCGTGGCTTCCCCATCCCTGGAAGTGTCCAAGGCCAAGTTGGATCAACCTGGGATAGTGGGAGCTGTCCCTGCTCCCGACAGGAACGAGATGATCTCTAAGCCCCTTCCAACCCAAACCATTCCATGATTTTACGATTTCTCTAGGGGGGAAAAAATAAAAAATCATAAACATTAAACAAACACCCTGACTTTAGTCTGGATTTTTATTCCGCTTGTTTGTTTGTTTGTTTGTTTGTTTGTTTAATCTCATCCCAAGGCAGGATGAATCCAGGGAATTTGGCGGAGCTCCCTGGGGCTGCGGTAGGAGCCCCGGCCCGGAATTCCGCAGCGGGAATTGGAGGTGGAGCGTGCAACTCCGCGCATCCTTTTCTTTTCCCATCTCCGCCGGCTCCTTTCAATCCCGCTGCTCCCGCTCCCCTTTCCTGCTGAGGGCGGCTGAATTCCGCACGCCCGGCCTGGATTTCATCCCGCACAGGCACAGGCACGGAGCGTTCCCACCTCCAGCTGAATGCAGAGGTGGGAAAATAAATAAATTAATGGATAAATAAATAAATAAATAAAGTCCAAACCCTTTGTTTTCCAGCCATCCCTGTTTATTCCACAGGAGGGAAACTGAGGAGAGGGAGAAAAAGGAGGAATAGGGGCAAAAAAAAAAGGTTAAAAGCTGCCCTATTTCACGTGAATATTCCTGGGGTTTTTTCCTTCTTTTGGGTTTTTTCCTCCTTCCTGGGTTTTTTCCTTCCTGTTAACTCCAGCCCTAGCTGCTCCAGTGGAAATTCCTGCTATGGAAAGGTGGATTTGTTTTGTATTCCTGGATTTTTTTGTGCCTGCACAGGAGCAATTTTGATTCCCTGGAGGCCACCGGATCCTCCCTGCACCTGGGATGTCTCCGAATGCCCTCCGAGTGCCCTTGGATTCTCCTTCTTCTTTCCCAAATCCCACTTTTTGTTTTTTCAAACTTGGCAGAAAAATCATTCCCTCCCCTGCAATTCCCAACCCTTTCCCCAGATTTGGTAGAAATCCATTAATGTGTTGCAGTATTTTTGGGATATTTAAATGTCCTGGGGAAGAAGGGTTTAAAGACAGCGTGGGTTGGGATAAAATTCCTCTTTCTGTGGTTTCTCCTGTATTTTTAGGATACTTCAGCATCACCCAGAAGGGTCAAATGACAACAGAGTCACTGCCTTGAGCTCCACGTGGATGTGGGGTCATCCCAGATTCCTGTTGTTCTCCTGGAATGGGGTTTTCCCACCATTCCAGCATTCCAGTCCTCCACTGCCAAGGAGATCAGGCAGGAAGAGTCAGAAAATCCTAAAAAAAAACAGTGAAAAGGGACGTTTAAAATTACAATTTTAAAAGCCAACCCTGTTATTTGAGGAATTTTTTTTAATTCCATGGATTCTCCATCATTCAGCAGCTCATAATGACCACAGCAACGTCCTCTTCTCCCAAGGACATTCCTTTGGGATGAAGGGGATGGAGGGGGGACAAAATATCTTGGTTTGGTCAGTGCTGGGCATCACATCCCAAATCCAGGTGAGCCCAGACCAAGGTGGATGTGCTGCCCCCGTTTCCAGGTTCCTGGATCTTTTCCAGGTTTCTCCTTGCACAGGAAAATGGTGGCTCCAAGCTCCGGTTCCTTTCCAGCACCCTTTGGATTTTTTTCCTCTGTTTTGGACTTAAAATGTGACTTTGTCTTTCAAGTTTAAGGGAAGAGAATCCTGAGGTGACATTTGGGTCAGTCCAACAAAACATCAGGATCTGCCATTGTTCCTGTTGCTGCTTTTTAAACGGGAACAAAACAGCTTTTGGCGCTCAGGGCTGGGAATTCCTGTCTTTCCCAAAGCTGCTCTGCAGCAAAACTTCCTGCTCACATTCCCTGGAGGGATTTAGATTGGTGGGACCTCTGGAAATCTCTGTTCCACTGCCTCCTCTCCTCAAAAAGGGGCAGCTTCGAGGAATTTTTTTGTACTTGGGAAACAAAAACAAAAAAAAATTGGAATTTTCAGTTTAAGAAAGAAATTCATAGGATTTTTAGTTGTGATTTTCATGAGAAAAAGTCTTCCCGTCCTGCTTTGGTTTTGTTTTGGGTTTGTGGTTTTGGTTTTTTGTTTTGGTGGTGGTGATGGTGGTGGGGTTTTTTTGTTTTTTGTTTTAAGCATCCCAGTATTTTCAAGCATCTAAAAGTTATCCAGGTGAGGATTTCCATGAAGAACCATCCCGGATAACTTTGAGGAAGCAACTGGAACTGTGTCAGGGGAGGTTTAGGTTGGGTATTAGGAAAAGGTTCTTCCTCCAAAGGCTGGACACAGGAACAGGATCCCCAGGGAATCATCACAGCCCCAAGGCTCCCAGAGCCCAAGGAATGTTTGGAAAACACTCTCAGGCACAGGGTGGGATTTTTTGGGATGCCCTGTGCAGGGCTTGGGGTGGAACTCACTGATCCTTGTGGGTCTTTTCCATCCACGATGTTTTATGGCTCCAGGATTCACACACACAACCGTGTCATTCCCAATCTCCCTCAGATTTTCCGGGAATCATTTAGAAAACGACTTTAAATTTCTGCTCCCAAATAACATTTTCTAACCCCAAAAGGAGTCCTGAGGATGTGCCTTAAGTGCATCCCTGCTGTGTTTACAAACACATCTGAGCAGCCTCGGGAGTGCCGGTGGATGCAAATTGGATAAACTCAGTCGATGAAGCCGGAGGGTTTCCCAGCAGCCCCAGGACCCGCACATTCCAGCGTGTATTTATCCAACTAATCTTCGAGATATTAGGGATAATCTTTGCCGTTTTCCTCTAATGAACGGCCGACACGCTCGCCTGGAAGCTGTTCCTACAGGGACCACCGGAGAGAAGGAATCAGATATCCCAGCTCCAATCGTTTATCACCATCAGATCAGGGACGGAGCTTTTTTCCCAGGTCTCTTCCCTCAATAATTCCCAGCATGTTCGGTTGTTAACCTCACTTAGCCTCCAGCAGAGCCTGGGAGACCAAACCGGGAAGGTTCACGTGTTATTCCCTGGCTGCTCCATGTTGGGAATTTTCAGGGCAGAGAGAGATAAGGAGGGAGGGCAAAGCAGGACGGGGGAATCCTTAAAAATCTTGGGCACAAACGGGGTTTTCCTTGAACTGTGTCGCTCTCCCAGTGACAGCAATCTCTGCTGAGCCGGGATCCAAGGAATTTCACGCTCGTTATCAGCTCCCCACCAAGGGCTGTGCCCTCATTAGCATTCCCAGACTCAGGGAAAAGGGATGCCAGCCACGGATGCTGCAGCAGTGAGAAGTTTGTGGAGCAAGGATGCTGCCGTGGGCAAGACAGAATTCCCAGCGAGCGGACTCTGCTCCCTCCAGCAGCCAGGTTTTCCCCACACCCATCCCGGTGCTCATCCAGAGGGTGTCTCCTTTCAGAGCACTCCTATCCAAGTCTGCATCCCACAGGGCTCCTAAAATCCCTGAGTTAGCAGGAGCCAGTGCCATGGAGCTGACCAAATTCTGTGTCCATTAACTACTTAACAAAATTCCCTGTGCCAGCCCCAGCCTCCAACACATCCAAGTTAATTCCCTTCCTCATTTCCAGGCCCAAAGCCAAGGAACATCTTTGTTTTCCCTCCTATCCTTGGAGTATTTGGGTTAGGGAAGGCTGCAGGATGAGCACTGCAGCATCCTGAGCTTTCTTAACCCCACGACTGCATCACACTCGGGCTAAAAACATATCCAGGAATATCCACAACAACATAATTCCATGACCAAATCAAATCCTCCACAGAAAAAAAATCCACATGCTGTGCTGAATCAACGCTTTCTTCCTGCTCTGGGATTGTTTTTCTCCTTCCAGATTCCATCTGGGACCCTCAGGCACTCCTAATCTCTGGGATATAGGAATTCTTGAAGCTCCCAAACCCCGTCACACCTCATTCCCTGTCTTAGGGTGAATCCTAGCACAGTTTCCACCTGTGCTCTGCACCCTGGATTCACTGGAAATGTGATTTCCAGCTGGAAATCCAGTGGTTGGAAGCCAGCACATCCCTCAGAAAGGCCAGTGTAGCAGACAAATGGGATGGGAGTTTTCGGGATACTTCAGATCACCTGGACACTTAAGATGAGCACTCCTAGATGTCCATTCCTGCTGTCACCATCCCAGAAGCCACCACCTCATGTTCTCCCTCAGACTGGAACCGTAATGAAACTTCCCATCAAACCCAGTTGCTCCAGATCCACCCACCCCAAATGTGCCCTCCCTGGAATTTCCAGCCACATCCACCGTATTTTGGGAACACCAAAAGCATTAATTTGGATACGGAAGGGGGTCTTGGAGGAGTTTGGACCGCCAAGATTAGAAGCCACCTCAACTCCTCAGAGCAGCTGAAGTGACAGTGAAGGGTCTTCAATGGATCTTGACAGCTTGTCCAGATTGTCACTGACAAGATGTGAGTGACAGCTTTTCACTCTTTCCCAGGATTGGGTGGATGTGGAGATTGAATTCCATATGTCTGAATTAAATTCCTTGGGATAATCATGTCATTTTTCTGTCATTTTTGTACCAAAAATAGCACGGCCAGGAGGGCCAGGGAAGGGATCATCCCCCAGTGCTGGCACTGCTGAGGGACCCCAAATCTTGGGATCAGTTTTGGACTCCTCATGACAAGAATGACGTTGAGGGGCTGGAGCATGTCCAGAGAAGGGAAGGGAGCTGGAAAAGGGGCTGGAGCACCAGGAGTGGCTGAGGGATCTGGGGGAGCTCAGCCGGGAGAAAAGGAGACTCAGGGGGTGCCTTCTGGCTCTCCACAACTCCCTGACAGGAGGGGACAGCCAGGGGGAGGTCGGGCTCTGCTCCCAGGGAACAAGGGACAGGATGAGAGGAAACGGCCTCCGGTTGTGCCAGGAGAGGTTCAGGCTGGATGTCAGGATGAATTTCTTTATGGAGAGGGTGGTCAAGGATTGGAATGGGTCCAGGGAGGTGTTGGAGGCCCCATCCCTGGAGGTGTCCAAGGAATGTCTGGATGTGGCACTCAGTGCTCTGGGCTGGTGACAAGGTGGGGATCGGTCACAGGTTGGACCCGAAGATTTTGGAGGCCTTTCCCAACCGGAATTATTCCACTCCATTATTGTATTCACTGGTCTCCTGGAATCCAGACCTGTACAGAGACCTCTTGCTTTGCTCCTTGGGATCAGGAATTCCAAAGGCTGGTGGACCCGTGTGTCAGTGACCCTGGGCATGGCATGGAGGGGGTGGCAGAGACACCTCAGTCCCTTGCAGACATCCAGGTGAGCTGGTTTGTGACTTTGCAAGGATTCATCCATTCCATTTGCATCCCATTGTGAGGTGGATCCTGGCTGAGGCTCCTGTCTCACCTGCAAGGTGGGTTCAAACCCTGCTTTGGATTCCCTGGTGAACCCCGACTTTGGATTCCCTGGTCAACCCCAGACAGGGTTAATTGGAGTCCTTGAATGAAGGCCTGCAATGCTGGTTCTGATCCAAGGAAAGAAGAAATCCTCAGGAGTCCATGAAAGAGGAATTTCACAACTTCACTGGATCTTCCTTGGAACAGCTGGAGACAGTCGTTGTGGTCTGGAACCAAATGAGAGACAATCCCCTCCCTCCTTACCTTGAGTGTCTTCTGCTAAAATTAAATTAAATTTCCTTGTTGTTCTCACCCCATGAAACCCTCTCAGGCCTCCATTTTTTGGTTCTGAGGTTCTTCCCTCTCCTTTGTCCCTCTAAGGCTGGAATGTTCTGATCCATGGGGATTCCCCTACCACTTTTCATCATTCTTCCAACTGATTTCAGCACATCTCCCTGACAGACTTTCCTCTAGGAGCAGGACCTGGCAGGGAGGATCCTAAAGAGTTAACCCTCCTCCATGGTTATCCAGGTGCTTCTCCGGGTGCAGCTCCCTTGGAGCCAGGAATCCTGCTGAGGTTTTCCGTGGGGCGACGGAGCCACTTAGCCCGCGCCGCCGCCGTCGGGAGCAGGGATGGGGCTGAAAGCAGATCCCCGTTTTCAGGTGACACTGAGGAGGCCAGATTGGGTTTCTCCTGGGAGAGGAGGAGGTGAGGAGCAGCCCAAGGAGAGGGTGGATCCAGAGGGCTGGGAGGGACAAGGTGACATCAGCACGGCCGTGCAGCCTCGGGATGACCCCACCAGCTTGAAAAGTGTCCAAGAGGGCCACAGGACAGAGATTGTGCCTCTGTGCTGGCACTGCTGGGGGACCTCCAATCCTGGGGTCACTTATGGGTCCCTCACAACAAGACATTGAGGAGCTGGAGCATGTCCAGGGAAGGGAATGGAGCTGAGGAAGGGTCTGGAGCACCAGGAGAAGTTGAAGGAGCTGGGGGGGCTCAGCCTGGAGAAAAGGAGGCTCAGAGGGTTCTCACTCTCCACAGCTCCCTGACGGGAGGGTGCAGCCAGGTGGGAGCCGGGCTCTGCTCCCAAGGAACAAGGGACAGGATGAGAGGAAACGGCCTCAAGTCTCCCCAGGGGAAGTTTAGGTTAGGTATTGGAAAAATTCCTTCACAGGAAAGGTGGCTAAGCACAGGAACAGCCTGCCCAGAGCAGTATTGGAGTCACCATCCCTGCAGATATTTAAAAGCCGGGTGGGTGTGACACCTGGGGACAATGTTTGGTGGTGGCCTTGGCAGTGCTGGGGGAGGGCTGTACTCTTTGACCTCGGAGGGCTTTTCCAACCTAAACAATCCCACGATTCCGAAGCATCTCCTGGCAAAGAGCTTCGGATTCAGACGAGGACAGGTGCCAGCCACGCTGATTGCCCCCCACCATGGGCACGTTGGTGTCACACGGAGACCTCAGGGACAGGTCCATCCACACCCAAAACCCCCATCCAACAGGTTTTCAGTGGTGAAGTACATCGAGCCAGAGGAAGAGTAATCCAGCAGGCAAAGCGTTAAGAGAAACCGCCCCATTCCAGAGGGAAAAGAGGGAGAGGAGATTGAAGTCCAGCTGGACCTCTCCTCTATCGCCCCATTTGATTTTATGGGCTCTGAAATGTTGCCCATCTGCCCTCAGTGGCCGCTGCTCTTTTTTAATTGGAAGGGACAGAGGGTATTGACGACCTATCAAAATTCATATCTCGGCAACATTTCATTCCCAGTGGCCTCAGCACTCTCCCTTTCCCCCCCTCCTTCCCAGATAAAGGAACTGTCACTTCGATAAACGGCCCCTAATGGTGGGCAGGGAAGGTGGGACAAAAAGCTTTCAGATCCCGCCAGAAAACTTCATCAGGAAAGCAAAAAAAAAAAAACAGCCCATAGGCTTTTATTTTTTTTTAATAACTGGGAGATTTCATTAATTGATTGACTATTAAGGCTAATATAATTTTGATGATGTCGCCTATCTTTTCTATCATTGATTTTAAGTCAGGGTCCCTTTCTCACCTTTTGGTTGTATTTTTGGGAATGGGGCACGTTGTTATTAAAATCCAATTGAATTTTCACTATCTTTGCACCATAAGCTGGAGGAGCCAAAAAGAAGGAGTGTTATTGGTATTTATTCAATTGAACATTAATTTCTGCTGCTTGGGCTCTTCCTTTTTTTTACAGATAGCAAAAAATAAAAAGTGCCCTCGCTGTTTATTCAATTGAATTTTCACTTTCTTTCCCTCCACATTAAGTGACTTCTGTAATGGGAGAATTTCTTAATCCAAGGGAAAGCAAAGAAAAAGGGAAATCGGATCCATAGGAAAGCTGACAGCAAACACACAGAGGTCACCGGGAGGCAAAGAGCTCAAGCTTTATTTTCATTAATTAATTTATTGGTGCCCAGGTGGGGGCTCGGGCACAGGGCCCGGCTGTGCCACCTGAGAAATGGGCACAACCCCTTTTTTGTGGTGTCACATCTGCAGGTGCTCAGACACCTGCACTGCTGTCACCCCCACTCTGTGGCCTCATGCACTTTCTGTCCCCACAGCAGCAGATAAATGAGGCCAGGTAAGGTCTTTGAAGCAGGTGACACGCTCAGGTCACATCCAGGTGGCTCAGTGTTGTCCCCAGAGTCCTATGAGAAGGAAAAGAGTGGAACAGTGGACACCACACCTTCTCCCATGACTGAGGGTGTCAGGGCAAGTTGGGTTCCCAAAAACACCACAGGTGTACGAGTTCCTCCCTCCTCCCAGGCCAGACTAAGTCTGAGTTCTCCTGGATTAAAATCCAGGCTTGATTTGGAGGCACAGGGAGGTCGTCCTCAGCCCGATCTCCAGCCTGGGTGACAGTGGGGAGGCAGGAGCTCTCCTTGCCGCCGGGGCTGTCCCTGTGACACATCAGGATGGCGTTTTGCTGCCACTGCAGCTTTAGGACCTTTGTTCCCTGCATCAGCAACTTCCCAGTTCCTGTCAGAGCAATCCAATCATCCTCGGCAGCAATTCCGGAGAAGATCGTTGGGTCAAGCCACTAAAGGTGAACGAGTCTTGTTGTCACCAACCAACACCTCCAGTGCTGATCCTAATCCCCAGCCCAGCAGCTCCATGCCTTGCCCCAGCTATGCCTTGAACCACGTATTTCATGGAATGTCCTGAGCTGGAAGGATCTGAGTCCAACTCCTGGCCCTGCACAGGACACTCAAAAAATCCCAACATGTGTTTAAGAGAGCCAAAGGCTTCCTGAGTTCTGCCAGGCTTGGAGCTGTGAGCACTTCCTTGGGAGCCTGTTCCAATGCCCAACCACCCTCTGGATGAAATCCCTTCCCTAAAATCCCATCTAACCTAACCCCAACCTTTATCCCATTCTGCAGCAGGGCTGTCAGTCCAGAAAGATGGGTATTGATGCACAACTCAACAGCTATTGGATGTGGAGTTTCTCCTTGGCCTCAGATTTCCTTTCTTGGTCTTCAGGTGGTGCAGAACACCCGGGAATTTTGGTTCCACTCATCCCACTTATGCCACAGGGAGACCAGACCTTTCCAGCACTGCCTGACCGTGCTGGTCCCACCTTTGCCCTGGTGCTGCCCATGGAGACCAGACCCTCCCTCCATCCCATAAACCTGACTGTGGCAGATTTGGGAAAGACCCTCCAGTTCCCAAGTGTTTTCCATATCTCCAGCTGGGATGGGCTGCCTTCCCACGTCCTAAGCTACATCCTCACTCCAGTTTGGCCTTGGAGCCTTGCCAGGTTCTTGGAGCTGTGTTCTCCTGGAAGAGGTTGGAAGAGGTCAAGAGAGACCCAGGAGAAGTTTGATCTGCACCATCAGGACTTCACTGACACCTCGAATTCCGGGATCAGTTTTGGCTCCTCACAACAAGAATGGCATTGAGGGGCTGGAATGTGTTCAGGGAAGGGAACAGAGTCAGGGAAGGGTCTGGAGAGCCAGGAGTGGCTGAGGGAGCTGAGGGAGGATCAGCCTGGAGAAAAAGAGGCTCAGGGGGGACCTTTTGGCTCTCCACAAGTCCCTGACAGGAGCAGTTTGGGGTCTGCTCCCAGGGAACAAGGGATGGGACAAGAGGAGACAGTTTAAGTTTCACCAGGGGAGGTTTACATTGGATATCAGGAAAACTTCTTCGTGGAAAGAGTTGTCCAGCCTGGACACAGCTGCCCAGAGCAGTATTGGAGTCACCATCCCTGGAGGGATTTAAAAGACATAAACGTGGCTCTTGTGGACATGGTTTAGTGGTGGCCTTGGCAGTGCTGGCTTAACAGTGGGACTCAATGATTTTAGAGGGCTTTTCCAGCCTAAACAATCCTATAATCCCATGATTCTGTTTTCCTCCATAAAACCACTCTTGCATTAAATGCATCATCACACTTTTTGAAGCCTTGGATACCTCCTTAGGAAAATCAGTGCTTTTCCTTCTCCAGCTTGGGTTCAGGAATCTGCTCTTCCCACCAAACACCAGGAGAGACATTGCCACTGGCCACGGATTTTCTCCTACCCCCACATGCTTCCAGGAGCTGCCTTAGCAGGAATAAATCCCACAATTAAAGCAGCATTAGGACATTAGCTTTTAAAACCCTCGTCCTAGGAAATAATGTCCCCATGTTAGCACAGAAAGCACCGGGGGCGTAAAACTTTTATTATTAAAATTAACATTTCAAACCCGTAACATGAAGTAATGGGGGAGGTGAGGATGGATAAATCAGATACTTAAACCAGGAATGTAACATTAGCACTTGGAATTGCGACCAGGAAATAAAGTCAAGGTGAGGAGATGGATAAATCAGGCAGCTCAGCCAGAGTTTCTTTGTGTTAACACTTGGAATCCTTGAGGGAAAAGAGGAGGTCAAGAAATTTAACAGGGAAAAATGAACTATGTAGGGCCTGATTCCAAACCAGGAGACACTCAGGAGAGGAATAACACAGGATAAGAGGAGATTAGGGATGTTCAGCTGGTTTGGAGTCTGCAGGGAATTCCTCTGGGCTGTGAAAGAGGGGTAGAGACGCTTCATGGCAGAGGTCCAGAAAAGCCCTTCTTCCCTTAACAAAGCTTCAAAAAAAGGAATTTGGGGAAAGAAGGGATGAAGATGTTTATTGGAACTTCTAAATCCCTTTACAAATCCAGAGAAATTCCTCACCCATGTTTTTAAGACACAAATGGAGACATTGCAGCAACTGAAGTCCCCATCACCCTTCAACCATGGGTGATTTGGGCACATGGGGCAGAGCACACCCCATGCCCATGGTGGAGTTGGCTCAAATCCATCCTTCAGGTCCATCTCCTGGGGTAAATCCAGTTGTTGGGAATCTCTAAATGACCTTAGGCGTTGCCATACCCCTGGCCACAGTTGAAATTTCTGCTGCGTGGTTGTGGTGGGACTGAACTGACCCAGGTTGACCCCAAAGCTCCCCAGGAACAATTCCATATGAAAAATGCACTTTGCAGAGAGGAAAAATAAAAAAGGAAAATAAGGAGTAAACTTGGGGTATCTGAGGGTCCCAAAAAGTGCAGGAAGTGTTCCACAAGTCACACACAGGAGGACTTCTGGCCTCCTCCCAGGAAAATTGTTGTTCCTTCGTTGTTGTGGTTCGCACACAATCCTGGCAAAGTATCCAGGAAATATTTAGAGGTCTAAAGAGGTGTCCAAGACCGGGTTGGAGAGGGCTCCTGGTCTAATGGAGGGTCCCCTGTTCACGGAGAGAACTGGAATTAGGTAACTCATAAAGTCGCTTCCAACTCAACCCATTCTATGATTCCATGATCTACTGGTTTCTCTGGATCCTTCTGAAATATTTTCCAGCCCCTGTCTCTCTCCAATGCTACCAATATCATCACAAAGGTGGAGTTGGGCACCAAAGGTCATGAATGTCAGTGTGGAAGAGGGGCCACGTGGGGATGCTCACAAAAAAGCCGTGTTCCCCCAGGTTTGGCTGCACAGATGGCTGAGCTCCAGGAGTGAAGAAAAGGAGGACCTGAAGGAAAGGATTTCTTCAGCGGTGACAGGTGTCACCCTCACAGTGACAATCTCCACAACCGCAGCCACAACCTGTATTCCCACCATGAAGCAGCAGGAAAAGACTCCAGCACTGTTCCACACTGCAGGATCCTTCCTTGCCAATTGTCTGTGAAATTTAGGCCTTTTATTCTACTTGGAATTTTCCTAGGACCTTTCTCTATTTTTTCCCTACCGTCCTTCCCAAAAACCGATGACACCAAACTGCTCTCACTGACTCAGTAAAACCACCCTGGAATGACCAAACTCCCCAGGGAAAGGCTGGAGGCAGAAAATTATTCCCAGGGTTTGTTCTCCTTCCCTGGATGGCTGAAGCAGACCAAACCTCTGGCAAACAAGGATTGGGAATTCTGTTTCTAGGAGATGTTGTCTTTGGGGGTAACACAACATGATGCCAAGGTGTCCCCAACTCTTTGGATGCAGAGGAATGATGGGAAAGAGGGAAGGGAAACGCAGGGTGGCAGTGGGAAAAGGGTGGGATATGATGTCATCTTCCCGCCCCCAGGGGATCCCTGAATTATTAATGGGAACAGAAAGCCGTCCCTGCAACCCAAGCTGGGCCAGCTCTGATTTCATCTCTCGACAGCTCTGGCGCTCGGCTGCGCCGGCCGGTCCCGCTTCCGGAAGGGAATGAGCCTCACAGGGAGGAACGGCGGCACCAGGACGGGAATTCACAGCTCTGTGGCATCAGCACCAGGATCAGCAGTGACCTCCAGCCACATCCTCAGCCCCCCTTGGATGCTGGATGGAAAAACACGGATGGCTTGCTCCGTCCTTGTCGTTCACCGGGGTCTCTTGGCATGGATGGATTTTGTTGGATACATCCCGCAGGGGCAGGAGGAGCTGTCAGAGGTCCTGAAGATACAGTTATTTAGGGGTACACCAGGAATTTTCTTCATCCCAAGGCCATCCAGCTATTTTTGGATGAATTTCACGCAATGAGCTGTGTGGGTCTGAGGCCAGGGGTAGAAAACACGGCAGAATTCAGCACATTCTTTTTGCCCAATTTCCTCACCCTGGACCTATTCTCTCACTGCCATCTTTTCCCTTTCCTCCTCTTTCCATCCACGGATTGCTCAGGCCTGAATCCTTCCCCTGAAGACCTTAACCCTTCCCACTGTGTTTCCTTTTCCCTCTCTCTATCCCTTAAAATGACAATTCTGGAATATTTAGTGGCACTTGTGGCGCCCTGGGGCAAAATCCTGCCCTTACCTGTGAGAATTCCAAAGGCAGGAACTACTCTTCCATCCCTTGATATCTGGAGGGAAAAAAGATAAGGAAGCCTAGAACAGAATTGCAGCATCTCCTAAAACACCTTGCCAGCAATTTGTCTATTTGAGGATATGAACCACTATTATTATTCATATAAATTATTATTTTAAATTTCTTTCATTTTTAACCAATGAAAGGCTAATGCATTTTGGGAGGGAGTCGGGGAAGTTGAGGTTGGAAATAATTTCTAATTACAAAAGGAAGTGTAGTTTCCCCCAAAACTCTGATTTTTCCAGCTTGGAGAGTGTCCAAACCTCGGCTGCTTCTCTTTGCCCCACTCCTGCAGACCAGTAGGAGCCCCATCCTTGTTTTGGAATTGAACCAGGGAAGAGGGACAATGAGGAATTCTGACTTTCCTGCTGAGCTGTTCCTGCAGGTCAATGGTTGATCCTCTATTCCAAAATTAGGATCCCTGATGAGGAATAAAACTCCTCATCTCTGCCATTACAGCAGTGAAACAGAGCCTTGGGAATTATGCAAGCACATCAGGGAAGATATTTTCCATTTCAACACCCATATCCAGGATTTTCCTGCAGAGAGCAGGGACTGTGGCAATCCAGTAGGCCATTTTCTCCATAAATATATTTTTCAAGGAAAAAAAGGGCATTTGGATAACTGGGAGTCAGGAGAGAGAAATCCACATTGTTTCCACTCTTCCGGCTACTATTGCCTGATATTTTTTCCATTTTTATCCCTTGGGATTCCACTCATGGAGCACCCAACATTCCCCACCCTGTTTCCCGTCTCCACAAAAGCTCTGAAGGAGATGGAGCACTTCCAAAATATGTGAGGCCTTCATATCCCACAAAATTTTTATCCAAAACACCTCTTGGCATTTAAGCACCAGAAGAAGTCTTATTCCCTGAGTTGGACACATGGAAAATACGTCTGGAAGTGAGGAGTGTTCTGTGGGTTGATCCAGGTTCTTTGTGCTGTGTACGTAAATCCCAACATAGCTCCCAAATTCCAGAAGTGTAAGAGTGGAATTATTCAAACCACAATCATGGAAACAGACCTGAAATTCCCGGGAATGTGTTTGGAGACTGGTACAGAGCATGTGAAACAGTGGACAATTCCAGCAAAAATCAAATAGTTCACAGTCCGTACCATGCAATGGCCAAGAGAAAATTTTCTTGGAAGTTTCAGTGGGAATTAAGAGGTAAAATTGTGGAAGTGGTGGGAAAGGTACTGATTTTTATATCAGGGATGGCAGGAACAGAAATGGGAACACAACAAGAAACAAGAGGATTTTAACTGCTATGTCCACGTATGTTTGTCATTCCAAAAGGACATTAAAATTATTGGAATCCCCTGGGAAACTGAAAACTGTTTAAAAAGGACCAAAAATCCCAATAAAATTCTTGCAATCTTCTCTATCTTTCCATGCTCAGCTTAATTTTAAACAGCCTTGGAAAGGAGCTTCCTCTTTCTGCCTCACCACATTCCTCTGCATTCCTTCCTCTTGTTCTCCCTCTTATCTCCTGCTTCTTGATCTTCAGGGAATCATAAAATCATGGACTGGTTTGTGTTGGAAAGGAACTTAAAAACCATCCAGTCTCATCCCCTGCCATAGGCAGGGACACCTTCCACCACCCCAGGTTGCTCCAAGCCCTGTCCAACCTGGATTTCCACACTTCCAGGGATGGGGCAGCCACAGCTCCTCTGGAAAATCTATTCCCGTGCCTCACTACCCTCCCAGGGGAAAAATTCTTCCCAATATTCCTTCCAAACCCACAGTGCTGCTGTGACCTTGCCATGAGATTTGGAGCAACGCTGATCCCTTTCTCCCATCTCCTCCTCCCTTTGAGCCATCTCCTTGCAGCTTCCCCACCTGCACAGTGGGATGCTCATCCATGAATTTGGGGTATCTAGCAGGAAAAAGCTCCTTGATCGTTTTTATTGCCATCAACTGCATGTTCGGGTCATGAACGCGGAATATGCGGAAACACATCAGGACACAGAGGTGGGATCCTGTGGAAGTTTCTGGATAAATGGATAGCCATGTGTGTCTCTCCAATAAATTCCCTGTGCATACCCGAACTTCTAATGCTTATTTAATCCAGACCCTGGAGCCCAGCTGGGACCTCTTGCAGTTCCTACCACGGATGGCTACTCCGAAAGGCTGATGGAAGCACTTGGATTCCCGGGAGACCTTTCTCTCTCTGCCTCATAAGCAAAGTGGTTTTCCCGAGGGATTTGAGGATGCAGAAGGGAGCTGCTCGCTCAGCAGCTGAGCTACAGGGAGTGTATCCTAGAGAATCACTTCCAACAGGAGTGATGGATCTGCCCCTGGGAGGGAGAGATTTAGGGAAGAGAAACTTTCCTTGCCTGGTTTTAGGGGATCCTAGTGCAGCTTTAGGGATGTTGGGTTTTGGAGCTGGGTTCTTCCAATAAAAAACCTGTCCTGGATGTGACTGTGGAAAATCATGGAATCTTAGAATGGTTTGGGTGGAAAGGACCTCAAAGATCATTTCATTCCAACCCCTTGCCATGGGCAGGGACACCTTCCACAATCCCAGATTGCACAAAGCCTATCCAACCTGGCCTTGAACACTTCCAGGGATGAGGAGTCCCTAGATTCTCTGGGCAGATACTTGGAATGTTCCCCTACCTATGATGGGCCTTGGATAGAAGTCAGTAAATTCCTTATTAATTGTGCTTTCCCGAAGTAAAAAACAAAAGGAAAAGAGGAAATGGCCTCACCTTGCACTGGGGGAGGTTTAGGTGGGATATCAGGAAGAATTCCTTCAATGAAAGGATTATCCAGCACTGGAGCAGGGCAGTGGTTGAGCCACCATTCCTGGAGGAATTTAAAAGCCATGTGGATGTGGCACTTGGGGACATGGTTTAGTGGTGGCTTTGGCGATGCTGGGAACAGTTGGACTTGAGGGCTTTTCCTACCTAAATGATTCCGTGATTCCAAGAGCCAGAAGGAGAACTGGATGCACCTCAGCTTCCATGTTAGACTCAAACATGTAAATATTTAGGAAAACTGAATTCTCCCTAAACACGAAATTTCCCAAGCCAGCAGGACTCCGCGAGCTTCTCCCAAGGCTCCATGACTGGGGCAGCGAATGGGAGATTTAAAGTTCTTGGATCTGCAGTTTAACCCACAGATTTTCCGAGTAACATTTGCTCAGTAAAACATTTCTAAGAGTGGGATTTACTGTCATAATTAATAGGTTATGATTAGGTCAATAACTTTCATCAACCTCGCTGGGAGAGAACCTATTAATGAAGCTGTAAAACAACGTAAACTCCATGGAAAAGATGGGAGGGAGGATTTACAACTTCCCAGAAGCCTCAGTAACTAAAGGGACAATTTACAGGAAGGAAAATGATCCGGGTGCCCATAAAACACGATCCAAATGATGCCCATATCCAAACAAGACAAATTAAAATGGTTTAAGTAGATTTCGCAGCCCAAATAAACCAGAGCATCTCAATTGAGAGGAGGCGTTTTATGGAGTGCAGGAGGGGAAGATGCATGGGAATGGGAGAGGGGATGGAGCAGGTCGATCAGAAATCAGGGACACAGCCTGACGTTCCTGATTTCCTCATCAGGATCATCCCTTAGGATGTGGTCTGGCAGTCACATCCAATTCTACGGGAATTCTGGTGTCCGTGCCCATGGCAAGGGGTTGGAAGTTGATGATCTTAAAGTCCCTTCCAACCCAAACTGTTCCATGACTCCAAGAAGGAAGCACAGTCCGCAGCCACTTCTCCCCACAGCCAAAATACAGAGGTCTGAGGTTAAAATCCATGGCATGTGTTCATCCTGCAGCCTGGGGAAAGGAGACTTTTCCATTTGGGATGGTTTGGGACGACACTGCCCAACACCACAGAGGCGACCCCATCAGTCACCACCCAAAGTAGACTCCAACAGCTCAGTCATAGAATCATGGAATCATGGAATGGTTTGTGTTGGAAGGACCTTAAAAACCATCCAATTCCACCTCCCCGCCATGGGCGGGGACACTTGCCCCTATCCCAGGTCGCTCCAAGCCCCATCCAATCTGGACTTGAACATTTCCAGGAATGGGGCAGCCAGAGCTTCTCTGAGAAACCTGTGCCAGGGCCTCACTGCCTTCACAGGGAAGAATTCCTTCCCAAAATCCCATCTAACTTTTGTCTGGCAGTGGGAAGCCATTCCTCTTTGTCCTGCTCTCCATCCCCTGCCCAAAGTTCCTCTCTAGCTCTCTTGGAGCCCCTTTAGGCACTGGAAGGTCTCCTTGGAGCCTTCCATCTCCAGGCTGGACATTCCCAACTCTCCCAGAAGAGCAGAGGGGCTGCAGTCCTTTGATCAGCTGAGTGACCTCCTCTGGACTTGGCATGGGGGGACAACAGTGACAGGAGGGCAGCACAAATCCAATTTATCCTAAATTTATTTAGCTGCAAACCTACAATACCAAAACGTGTCCCAGTTGTCCCCTTTGGTGACAAGTCACAGCCATCCGCTGCCTTCATTTTGAGGAGCCACCTTGGAGTTTATTTCTTTATCAATGTATGGATTTGAGTGTCAAAAACCATCCACTTTTCCAAGGCTTTGGATCTCACAGCCCGCCTGGATATTACTTGGATATCGTTCTGCTGTGTGAATGTTGTGGTTAAAGGGTTGGGATTTCAGGAATGGATACAGCTCCCGTTGTTCCTCCCACTTCCCTAATGCTATTTTTTGAACCAAAACTTCTGGATTTCAACATCTCCCCCAGCAACTCAATCCCAACCCTTTGCAAGTTCGTTAATTATCCTCCCTCTTCTAATTGCGTTTATAAAAGCTGCTTAATTTGACAAGACCGATTTCCCATAACCCCCTGCTGATTAGCATCATGTTCCTGTAATTCCTTATTAATCGAGTCCTGGTGAGGTGTTCCCTCATTTTGCCTGGAATCAATGGCAGGCAATAATTAACCAAGTCGTTCCCATTCCTTAACAGACTGACATGACATCAGTTTTCTTCTTGTCCCTTGAATTTCCCTGCCTTGGGATCTTGAAAACCAACCCTGATTCTTCTTGGCCACATCCTAGGGAACACTTGGATGAAGTTAATCCCTGTTTGTAGCACATTGAGTGTTTTTTAAGAGGGGCTACTTGGAATGTTCCCCACTAAATGCCAGCCTGTAAACCATCCCTTCCCTTTAATCAGGAACAAATCTGCTTTTCCCTCCAAATACAAAACAAATATCCCTGGAAAATGCCTGCTTTGCACATTTCCCTTCCAAGGAGGAATCAATACCGGGGTTATTATAGCTCCTTCTGTTCCCAAAGTATTTCAACTCTTTGCTGGCCTCAGCTCTACTGGCCAGAGCCTCTCCTGGCTTTTTGCTCATCTCACTGATTTTCTCCATTTTTGTGCAAATCCAATGTCCTTTATTCCTTTTTTTCCCCCCCGTTTGATGTGTCCCTTGTCTCTGTCCCTTTGCCTCTAAGCCAGTTTTTCAAACCAGTGTCACTCTTGGTGGTGGGGAATGACCCTTTTGGGGGCAGTTTGGTTGTTTTTTAACCATCCCCTTTCATCATTCTCATTTTACCATTCCCAGTTTTTTTCTTTTTTTTTTTGTTTTTTTTTTGTTTTTACCAGCTGAATTGTCCTTCAGGAGATTTTAGTTTTCCATGAACCTTGAAAAATAATCAAGGAGCTGTTCTGAGCTAAATCTAAAGGGTGGTGAGGCCCTGGAATGGAATTCCCAGAGAAGCTGTGGCTGCCCCATCCCTGGAAGTGTTCCAGAATGGGGCTTGGAGCAACCTGGGATGGTGGAATGTACCCCTGCCCATGGCAGGGAGTTGGAATGAGATGATTTTTAGCATG
Source organism: Nicator chloris (assembly GCA_013400495.1). Classification (NCBI taxonomy): domain Eukaryota; kingdom Metazoa; phylum Chordata; class Aves; order Passeriformes; family Pycnonotidae; genus Nicator; species Nicator chloris. The sequence goes on from WAAE01020922.1 coordinate 271,488, forward strand.
GTTTGCAGGTAAATCCTTAGGGTGCTTCTCAGCCCTTTTGTTTGGGAAGTGTTGTCAAGTGCAGATACCACCAACCAGCAGAATTCCTGCCCCCTCTGTTGGGATATTGATCCATAACCATTCTGGATCATTTTTCCATCATATTTCCCCATGGCTTGACACTTTCACCAATTTTTCCCCATTTCCTTGCTCTAAATACCCCATAACCAGAGCCTTGACCACTCCAGCGGTCAAAGCTGGTGGAACAGGATCCTCCAAAAAAAGCTTCCATGGAAGCATTATTTTTCTTGAAGAAATAGAAATTTTGGATGAAAAGAAATTTTTCCATTTCCTGCAGCATCATACTCCCACTGAACATTTATGAACTTGAAACCAGATTATTTTTCAGGATTGGGATTTCTCCAAGGAAAAGTGTTTCAGTTTGTGCTGTTTCGTTACACCTGACCATCCACCTTCCTCTTTTCCTCTTTTCCTTCCCTCCTCTCCCAGACTGTCCAAAGAAAAGATCTTGTGACCCTCTTTTTTTTTCCCCCTAGACTGGGGACTATTATTTCTATTTCCAGTCCCTTCCACCTCTTCTTCCATGGAATCTGCCAGGTTTGCAGTAACTTGAGATTCCCACTCAAAGTAACTGAGTCGCCACTGGCAAAGACCCAGCGTGACCAGGACAGCCCTGCTTGGAGGTGACCCTCTGGCCTGAGCTGGGGCATTTAATCCACCAGATTCCAGAATATTGGGAAGCGTTTCTTCATTTCTTCAGCCCCTTCATTCCTTCGGCTCATCCTGGAATTAACTATGGACAGTGAATTTGCCAGTTCACTGCAGCAGAGGGTTTTCCATGGAGATGAAGCCTCAGGGACAACAAGGAGATATTTCCCTTTCTATTCAACTTCCTGGAGATTAATAATCCATCCTGGATAGAGGCATCCGAAGTGTATCCCATTTAAATATGGAATTAAACGTGTAGGAAAAACTGAGGGAACACAGACCCCTAAACTCGTGCTGTTTGATCAAAATATTTGCCTGAGAAATTGAAGCTCCAACCTCATCTTACCTGCCCAAGTGAGGAGATTCACGAAAAAAAAAAGATGGAAACAGATGTGAGGTCTCTGAACAAAGTTTTTCCACTGATCCTCCAACAGCTGGAATTTCTCATGGCCTTATCTCTTTTCCTCTGAGCTGTATGGACCCTTTGGAGTCTTTAAATTGTTCTCGTAATTGCTCAGCTCCACCAGTGGAAAATCCCACAGATATGGCTTCAGACAGAAAGATGGGATATTGGGAAGAAATTTTTCCATGTGAAGGTGGTGAGGCCCTGGAATGGAATTCCCAGAGAAGCTGTGGCTGCCCCATCCCTGGAAGTGTTCAGGGCCGTGTTGGGCAGTGTTTGGAGCACCCTGGTCTAGTGGAAGGTGTCCCTGCCCATGCATTAGATGACCTTGGAAATCCCTTCCAACTCAAACCATTCCACGATTCCATGATCCCATAAATGTTTTCTCATCTCTTCCTGCTGGGGCTGATATTCCTCCCGTAGATTCAGGGAGCTGATCAGAATAGATCATGGGGAAAGCCAAGTGACAATCCAGGTGATGTGGCCCTCACTTCCCTTTCCAGTGGCCCCTGGAGTTGCTCCTACTTCCCACAAGGTTGAACTGGAAAAGAACCAGGTGCAGCACAAGGGACCAGCTAGAAAAGCAACAATAATCGGGCACAAAAGTGTGGATGTTAGGCCTGAGTGAAGTTTTACTCCAAAACAAATCCTTCAGGATTGGTGGGAGGGATGTTTAACACCCGGGCTTTTAATTGGTCGGCTTTTATCCATAAAAATGAATGATTCCATGTGTAAAAACATCATTGCACGTGTAAAAGTAAGTTATTGTGCATATAAAATCTTTACTGCACATCTAAAAGTAAATTATTGTGCATGTGAAATAGATTCCGGCACTTTTTTCCCCTTGTATCTCCCAGACATTATTTTGGGAACGCTTGTAATCCCTCACTTTGAACATGTGGAAGTCCCACTAAAGATTCCTTTTGAAAAAGATTCCCATCTGCGCTCTCCAGAGCATCCCAAACATGGGTCAAAATCTGTACGACTGCACGGGAATTCCTGGCAATGACGTGTATTAATTATGCTCACAAAACTGCCAAACTGCTGGAATCCGATTCCTTCCCATTCCTGCCGCAGCTGGAGCTCCGGGGTAAAGATTGATGGGGAATATCTTTGGCCTCTCTCTCATGCAGAGTTTAAAAGCTTTGGCCTCAAGGGCAGGCCAAGCTCCTGTCTCATTTGGCATTGCTGGACCAGCACAAAACAGCTCCCAAGCTCAGCACAGCTCATCCATATCCCGTCTCCGTGGCAGCCAGGTGCAGCAGGAATGTGGGAATGTGGTGGTGTGTCCCGTGGGATCATTGATCCCACCAGAGATCCAAGAGGCCTCATTCAGAGCACGGCTTTGTCGCTTTAATCGTGCAGATCCAGGGGTTGGGTCTGTCCCAGACAATTTCAGCATCAACACAGAAGCACCGAATCCCAGAATCCGTGAGGTTGGAAAACACCCCCAAGACCACTGAGTCCAAACTGTGACTGATTCCAAATTTGTCAAGCAGTCCAGAGCACTGAGTTACATGTCCAGGTGTCCCCTGGGGACTGGGGACTCCACCACCTCCCTGGGAATTCCCTTCCAATGCTTTACAACCATTTCCATGAAGAAATTCCTCCTGATAGCCAACCTGAGCCTCCCCTGGCACAGCTTGAGGCCATTTCCTCTTGTCCTGTCCCTTGTTCCCTGGGAGCAGAGCCCAACCCCTCATCTTCTCAGGGAATTGTGGAGAGTGAGAAGTTCCCCCTGAGCCTCCTTTTCTCCAGGCTGAGGCCCCCCAGCTCCCTCAGTTTCTCCTGGAAGGACTCACAACATCCCACTGGAATTTCTTCACCCCATCCCTGAGCTGTGTTGCTGATGTTTCCACCACCCAGCCTTCACAGGAGTAGATATTCCTGCAGATTCCATGTGTGTGGTCCTCCAGTAAGTCCCAGAGGGCTGTGAAGCCTCATTCCGTGTTTGAAGTTCTGGGATAAGCCTGGGGACAGAAGGGCCTCAGACTCACTTTCACAAGGAGAAGGATCCATGGAGAAAGAATCCATCAGAAGTTGGTTCAGCTTCCCAGGTCTGAACTGGGGAAATGCTGAACTGCAGCTGGACACGGAGTGACTTCACATCCAGCCCCGTTTTTGAGTCCATCCATCATATTCCAAGGAATGGCAAGCTCTTAGTCAGGCAAGTTAGGTTTGTACACCACGCCATCACTTCACCACACATTATGGGTTATCCAGCTATCCCACAAATTACAGGATAGCCAGGCATCCCACCAAAAGTTCTTCCAGTCACATCCCTGACCAAATCCTTCATCCAGTCGGGATGAAAACCTCTGCACAGCAAGGCAAAGCAAAATAAGGCTGAAACTTGCTGAGACATCCAAGGATGTCACCAGTTTGGGATGGAAGCCTTGACACATCCAGCTGGGACGTTGTGAGGTCAGAAGGATTGGACACACGGAGATATCAGTGTGCTAAGGAAATGTAGCACAGCCTGTTCCTTGAGTGCTTCCCAGTGATCCCATGCAACATTCCGGGGCAATATTGCCCTGAGGATGTTTCTCATTCCCAGGAGTTAATTTGGTGTTTTTGTCAGGGCCTGGAATTGCAGTGTCACCAAACTGGAATGAATCGTGACCATTTCTGGAAGGGCTCCAGTATTAGATTCCAACACTGGGGATCTTTGTTTCTCTCTGGGAAGGAATTCTTCCCTGGGAGGCTGGGGAGGCTCTGGCACAGGTTGCCCAGGGAAGCTGTGGTTGCCCCATCCTTGGAAGTGTTCAAGGCCAGGTTGGACAGGGCTTGGAGCAACCTGGGATAGCGGAAGGGTTGGAATGAGATTATCTTTGAGGTCCCTTCCCACCCAAACCATTCCATGATTCCATGATTCTCACCACCCAAAACATGGAAGAATTTCTTCCCAATATCCCATCTAGCCCTACTCTCTGTCAGTTTGAAGCCATTTCCCCTTTTCCTATCAATCCACCCCTTATAAAATTCCCTCTCCATCTTTTTTTCAGCTCCTTCTGGTTCTGGAAAGCCACAATCAGGTCCCTCCAAGCCTTCTCTTTTCCAGGCTGAACAATCCCAATTCTCTCAGCCTTTCCTCACAGCAGAGCTGCTCCATCCCTCTGATCATCTTGATGCCTCCTCTGGACTTGCTCCAACAGCTCCACATCCTTCCTGCGCTGGGATCTCAGAGCTGGATGCAACATTCCAGGTGCGATATCACCTAAGCAGGGCAGAAGGGTAGAATTCCCCACTCTCCTGCTGCCAACATTGTGGGATCAGTCCAGGATACGATTGGATTTCTGGGACTGGAGCACACATTGCTGGGTCATGTCCAGCCTCTCACCCACCAGCACTTCCAAGTCCTTCTCCCCAGGGCTGCTCCATCTGCTCATCCCCAGCCTGGATTGATCCTGGGATTGACTCTCTCTCACTCAGTTGCAGCACCAGCACTTGGTTCCGTTCAACCTCATGAGATTCCCATGGCCCCGCTTCTCAAGACTCTCCAGGTCCCTCTGGATGCATCCAAAACTGGGAATCCTCTTTGGCTGGTGCATCACTTGCAACCTGACAGTGTCTCCATCCCTGGTGACACGTCCACACTTCAGATGAGTCAGGTGGCACGAACCACTTCTGCCAAATGGAATATCCCATGGAAGTGGCAACAACGGTCCGTCTCCTCTCTTCACCCACTGCATCCTGTCCCATAAATCCCAGGACAGTTCGATAACCTGTATTCCCAACCTTTATTACCGGAGTGAATAACCCACAGGGAGCAGGTGATTTATGTCCTATCCATAAAACCTTGGGCACTTCTGATGGATGACCTACAACGGTCGGTACAAACTGGGACGATGCGATTCCTCGTGCCCTGCTCGCTCCTCTCCTCTCCTCTCCTCTCCTCCCTTCCCCCTTTATTCCTTATCTGACGAAATCATCAAATTTATGGCCAAATTGAAATGAAATGCAATTTAATTCCCGTTCTGCTTTCCGTCCATCACCTCGCCGGCCGCTCCCGGAGGATCTCCTAACCCAATCACCCGATGGCCGTAACTTCATTAGTGCTGCCAGCAATTCCCTGCTTTCTGCTGCGTGTGGCTCCTAGAAATCACGGCTGACACCCCTCCCTGGGAATTACTGGAAGCAAGAGCTGTCTCAAGTTTTTGCTGGGTTATTTCCGACTTCTGCTCCATCAGCAGATTTATTTCCGCAGGGTGATGGGATCACCTCGGCTTGGCTGGATGATTCCCACCCAAAAAACATTTCCAGCTCCCAAGGTGGAAAGATGGGAAAGAGGCTGAGATGCAAAGCCCAGAAAGCTGTGGATGCCCCATCCCTGGAAGTGTCCAAGGCCTTGACTGGATGACACTTGGAGCAACCTGGGATAGTGGAAGTTGTCCCTGGCCATGGCAGGGGGTCGGAATTGGATGATCTTTGGAGTCCCTTCCAACCCAAACCACTCCAGGATTCAATGAACGCACACCCCAGGTCACCTTGGGATCTGTGGAGCTGGGAAAAGTGATGGCAGGGAAATCTTTGGAGAGGCAGCTCCTTGTGGCACCACATGGCTCATTCCAAGGAATGAGCAGGAGCCCCCCAGAGGAGAAGTTCCCAAGCTTCCAAACCCCCCATCCCACTCCGGGAGTCCCAGAATCCACTCATGTTGCCTTGTGAGCCACCTGAAACACTGTAAAAACATCCAGGTGGATGTTTATCTTCCCTGCCTCCTGTCCCATGGATGAATCCACTCTCTTTAAGCCCTTCTTGACACATATGTCCTCCAAACTCCATCCCTGGAGATCCCACCCTTCCCCTCCTCCCAGCAATTAATCCCAGCCTTCCTCTATCCCACAGCTCTAAATCCCCTTTGCTGGTTTCTAAGCTCCTTATTCCTTGTCCTATACACAGGGAAACGTGTCCCTCCCCTTCCTGCAGCAGCCTTTTACATAATTGCCGGCTGTTATCCCATCTCTCTTCATTCTCTGGGATAAACAATCTCCTGTTTTTCCCAGTCATTCCTCACAGACCGTAATTCACCCATAGGGATGCCACATTTGGTGTTTTCTCCCTAATGGAAAGATCTGGTGCCCCTCAGCTTTACATGGGATATGAAGCAGAAAATAGGTAATGTAGAGGATTGACAAGGATCTCCTCATTCCCACTTCCCACCAAGTTCTTCCCGGGATATCCACAGTGTTGAGACCTTTGGAAGCAGGTGAGGGGACTCAGGGGTTTGTAAATCCTTACAAAAAGTCCTGTGCCAATTCCCGACCCAATTCCCTTGGGAGAAACACACTCTTACGGCTCAAACAAACAAACCAAACAGGAAGAAATACCAAGAGGACATTGAATGAGTCTAATTTGGCATTGGATGCAATGAAGGGCTTTGGGATAACATGGCTGAGGTCTTATCCTTAAAAAGCTGGATCATCTCCCAGTTAAACGTGTTCACGGAACACCAGAGTGGATTTCTCCGTGTTTCTCCCAATCTGTTTTTGAGGAATTTTTCAGTGTTTAATCAATATTAAAAGGGTTGTGTCAGGGTGGGAACTGAACCTAGATGTGAAAGTCTCCAGCTAATTCCCTAAATCCAAGGCCAAAACACATCCAGAGACATGTTCTTGCATATGGACACCCACATATGGAAAAATCCATCCAGAGGAATATACTCCTGCATCTATTTCTGCTTTAGCAAATTCTCCAATATTTAGCTTAAATTCAGATTTTGAGGCAAAATTCACCCGATTTATTTTGTTTCCCACACTTGCTCCAAGAGAAAACCTGAATCTGGGGAGGCATCAGGCTGAAGGCACTGTTAATTCCCGAAGGCAGGAAGCAGAAAGACCCCAAGGAAGTCTCATTAACACAAGAAAATCAGAGCAAGCAGAAATGTCTGGAGAGATCAGGAGGGTTCCTTGGATTTAAACGTGCTCCTGCCTTTCTCAGGGAGAAGCACAGAACACAAATAGGAATAAAATAGCTTGAGAAAGGGGGAAAAAAAAATAAGAAGAAGGAAGAGGTGAGGGAGACTCAGTAGGTGGTGCTCTTCCCTCTGGATCCGCACAGGGCACGGGAAGAGGGTGATTGGGAATGCCCAGGTGGAAAAACGGCTCCAAACACCGCTCCTGGTCCTGACTCCTGGCCCCAGGGTGGATGAACGACCTCAGCACCATCCTGGGAGCAGCGAAGTTTTGGGATATGATGAATTTCCAGCACAGTCCAGATTTTTGGTGCTCATAATCCCTAAATCCACTCAAATGCAATAAATGTCAGCAAGTGTCTCCAGTCAGGAGCTGAGGTCCCAAGAGGAATTCAGCATCCACCTTGTTTGACTCAGCCGATACTTTATCCCATCTCCAGCACATCCCAGGACAAAATCCCTGCAGGAATGGGAAGTGTTGATGATTGTGGTGTTGTAAGAGAGGGCAGTCAAGTATGGCCAGCCCTGGATCCTCACAGCCCCCATGCTGGAAGGGGAAGAGCTGGATTGATCCGGGAACAGGGAGCCATAGATCAGCACAGCCTCTCCCATAATTTTCCCTGATGGATTCCCATCCGATGGACTGATCTGAAAGTGATAAAGGGAAGACCGGAGCGTTTTCAACACCCCACTAACTCCCAAACCGGGGTCAATAATCCTGGAGATTGATGGCTCCTAAGGAATGAGGAGGGAGGGATGGGCTGGGAGGGGAGTTTACTTAATCCAGAACGTTTATGGGGATAAATGAGGGGGTAGGACAGGAAATGTGCTCTCAGTGCCAAGGAAATGTTTCTCCTGGAAAAAAACAATTTGGAGATTTCAGATGTGGTGAGTTCTGTCCCCAGGAATGGGGGATCCAGGATAGGAAACTGGAGTTTGCCTGCAGAAAATAGAGCTTTCCCACAATTCCCTTTTTTCCCTTTCTTCCTCATTTTCCATGCCATTTGGGGAATCTCCTGGTCACCTCAAACACCTTCAGTCCAGAAAACAAAGTCCTGGGAAGTGCTGGGACCATGTTTTCTTGTTCTCCTTGAAGAGGGAATTTCCTTTCCCACTGTTCTCAGGTTGAGAGCGGACCAAATATTCCCTGAAAGACTTCACATGGAACGTGTTTTCCACCCAAATCTCAGAATCATGGAATCCTTTAGGTTGGAAAAGACCTTGAAGGTCACCGAGTCCAATTAATCCAGCACTGCCAATTCCACCACTAACCCGTATCCCTGAATCCCACCTTTCCATGGCTTTGAAATTCCTCACGGGATGGGAACTCTACCACTTCTTTGGGCAGCCTTTTTCCAGGGCTTGACAACCTTTTCCATGATACTTTTTTCCAAATATCCAACCTAAATCTCCCCAGGTGGAAGCTGAGGTCATTCCCTCTCATTTCTCCCCAGCTGAAAGCCACTCCCAGATCCTTCAACCAGGACAAGGAGACTTCCCACTCCTCTCCCTGGATTTCACAAGTCCCTGGAATATACAATGCCCATCCCAGCTGGCATCCTCATCCTCCATTTTTCCACTCCCATCCTCCTCAAGACCTGGAGCCAGCTGGGATTTCGATCTCAGGAGGCAGCTATTGTGCTGTAATTAAACAGCAATTGATTGCAAACAGGGTTCTTTTGTGTTTGGGATTAATGAGAGGCGAGAAGATAAATTTGGTCACCAGTAATTAACCCCAATTACAGAAGCAATAAATTAGGAGCTCTGTGGTATCCACGGCCTTTGGAAGGCTCTGGATCCCTTCCCCTTTCCTTGATTCTTTTCCTACAATCCTATGGGGTTTTCAGAAGTGAAATGGATCTCAGTAAGGGCTGTGAGGGTACACTGGGATGTGATGAAAAGTTGGGATTTTGGCTGTGGAGGGGGCATGAGGACGCTGCCATGACAAAAACAGGCTGGGAGAGCCTTTCTGATCCCTAATTCCCAGCAGGGAATCGATGATCTCACTGATTTGAAGCCCTAATCCCTGGGAGTTTTTCCAAGCTTTGATTTTGCAGGCTGGGTGAGCAGGAGCAGAGTTTGTGGGATGGGCAAGCTGGATGAGATCAGTCCAGGGAGCGTGGAATGCCTGCTGCACCCTCGGGGTGAAATCCATGGATAGGAAGTGGGCTCAACTCCTGGAGCAATGGGGAGCACAAGGCTGGAATTCCAAAGATTTTCTCCAGTTTATTTCAATCCTGGGTTAGAAACACCAGAGTGTGGTACCCCAGTATCCCAATCCCAGCACCATTCCCCAGACAGGGATCATCCCCTGCCTGCTGCTTCTCTCTGGTTTGTGTGATTCCAGCTCCATCCTGCCTGGTATCCAAAAGCATTTCCAAAGGATTTCTGGCTTTAACCTCAGCTGTTTTCATGGTTCAACAGTTTTGGGGCCGGGCCATTGACCCCTGCACCACAAAGCATAAAAGCAGATGCTGAAGGGTTTCCCAGGGCATTCCAAGCTTTTCTTTGCCTGTAAGCCCTGGAACTGTGGAAAGGATTCAGCCCCAGGAAGCACAATCCCCCCCCAATCCTTCACCAGCTCCAAGGACATCACAGGAGATTTGGGATTCAGGGACATCCAGAAAGTGCCACAGGTGTGGGGAGAACAGTGGAGAAAAAAAGATCCCTGCAGTGCCCCAGACTTTAGCAGCTTCCAGAGGAAGTCAGTTCCTAATCCCTACTTTTTTGGCGGTACTATCCCTGGAAAATCGTGACAGGCCGAGCCTCACTTGGAGATTTAATCCAGGTTTAATTTGTGAGTGATAAGACCCCAGCCCTGTCTCAGCCTCGGATGGGAGGTGACGATGTCCTTGTCCCCTCAGCTGACACCTCTCCCACCCTGCCTCCCTGGGTGGATCCAAGACCCTGATGTGGGGTCCCAAGTGTGGGACATGGGGTGGGAATTTGGGGATGTGGGAAAATGGGGGCACTGGAGGGATCTGGGGACATGGCAATTTGGGGATGTGAGAGAGATTTGGGAATGTGGGGATTTGAGGACATTGGGGGGATGCGGGGTCATAGGGAAATGTGGACGTGGGGGCAGAATTTGGGGGAATTTGGAGACCTTGAGAGAACTTGGGGACATGGAGGGTGTTTGGGGGCATTCGGGGACATTGGGGGCATTCGGGGACATTGGGATTTTGGCACATTTCCTAAAATTCCTTCCATACCCCCAAATTCCCAACCCATGCCTGGGATTTCTGCCATGCTCTTTCCCACTAGAAGGAAGAGCAAAATGTTGAATTCCATCCTCTATCCTACTTTTCCCTCCTGCTGTGCCCGCTTCAGGGGTGCGGCCACATCCCCAGAAGGGTCAGCGGGTGCCAGGGCAGATCTCCATGGCTAATTCCATAATCCTCCCCTCTTTCAGGCAGCAGGAAAGGCCCGGCCGGCAGGATCCCTGTGCAGACAGGGTGTAAAAATCCATGGCAGCTCCAAAGCAAACACTCCCACATCTTCATTCCTTCCACCCTATTGGCCATTGATTCCAGATAAATTTCCGGGAGGCCCTGACAGGGCTCAATTCTCCTAATTATGGCCCTATTGACATGTGATCTTTGGCTTCTCAGCTTGTCAGGAGCCATCCATCAGGCAGACAGATTCCTTTGGCTCCCGAGGAAACGAGATGAGAAGGGGGGGAGAAAGGAGGAGCAGGGAAACGGCTGGAACAGCATGCCAAAAAAATCCCCTGGCCCGGATTTTATTTATTCCCAAATGCGTTGTGGAAGATCGAAAACACCAACATTTAGGGGAAGAGTTAAGAGCTCCTAATTTGGGAAGAGCCTGTGTGGATCACTCCCAATGATTGTTGGGATAAACAGCTCGGGTTTCACAGCTCTTTCCTCTTCACAGCTGGACTGATTTTTCCAAGGTCTCAGCGAAGTTTTCCCTCCCTTTTGGCTGTTGCATTCCACAGCCAGGGAATTCCTTGCTCCAGGATGTTGAAAGTTTGCATGGATAACAGGCACATTCTAAGGGAAAAATCCATCCACTACCATAATAGAGATGGGAAAATGCTGGTTCAAGAGTACAAATTGTTGGCAACAGGGAGAAAACTCCGGGAATTCTCTGCTGGTCCGTCCTGCCTTGCATTTCTCCTGATTAGAGACAGGAGGTGGATAAAGGCCCAAAATCTCTCTGTTTTCTTCTCCCAGTCCCCGCTGGGAGTGGTTAGACAGGGCTAGGGCTGATACCCAAACTGGAGCCACTGGGAAGCATGGGAATGTGGCCAGGAGACCTGGATGGGGCATAACTTGGGAGCACAAACCTTTTCCAGCTTTCCTTGTGGTGCTTTTATAACTGGATTTTACTGGGCAAAAACCAGTTAGTCTGGAGGGTCTTTCCAGTTCCCTCTCCTCTTCTGTGGATTTCACGGATAAAGCCAGAAGCTCTGCGGACCAGGAAAATTGTCTGAGTCACCCTCAGAGCCCAGAAATTAAGGAATAAACCCACGTGCCTTTTCCCTGGCTGTTTTCCTCATAACTTTGGGATGAGCACACGGATGCCTGGGGAGCTCAGTGTCCGGAATTCCGGGTGGGATGCGGGTGAAATCAGGAAGGATGGGTAGGGACGGACTCCCTGGCTGGCTCTTGTCCCCAAAGGAGGTGTCACCTACACCAGGCAGCGTCAGCCAACAGCGCAAAGCGGTGTTGGGGCGGGTCAGGAAGGGATCCCTGCGAGCTGACTCATGTCCCGGTTGGAATGTCTCTGTATTGTGAGAGGATCCAGACAGCCGGGAATGTCTGGAGATAAAGGCCTTTACCGGGAGCCCTGAGAGCTCAGGCTTCACTTGCAAAGCTCGGCTTATTCCAGCTCTCTCCGTATCCGCGGTATTGATCCGCTCCCCCCTGCCCCGGCCCGGCTGCAGGATCTGCCCATCCATGGAAAAAGCTGTCTGCTCCCACCCGGCTCGGGTATCCAGCACATCCTCACTCCCACTGCACTTTACCAGCTCCAAGGATTGGCTCTGCAGAAGTGCTGAGCTCGGAAAATCCAGCCCTGGCGAAAGAAGCAAAGCCCGAGCAATTCCAGTCTCCCCCGCGGGTGGGAAAGGAGGAATTGCTCCTGCTGCTGGGGAAACTGAGGCACAGAAAGGAGTGAGTTCCAAGCGGCATCTCCCAAATTTCATAAAGTCACAGAGAGCTTTGAGTTGAAGAGATCTCAAAGCCCACCTCATTTCATTCCTTGCCATGGGCAGAGACAACTTCCACTATCCCAGGTTGTTCCAAGCCCCATCCGACCTGGCCTTGAACACTTCCAGAGATGGGACAGATTCTCTGGACAACCTCACCCAGTTCCTCACAGGGAAGAATTTCTTCCTAGAAAGCAATAACAGAAATCCCTGGAAATATCCCAGTATCCCTGGCTGCATTATTGATAATTACCCTGCATGCAGCGGGGGCATCCCGAGCCTTTCCTTGCCTCCTGATTCTCCAGAAGCCCCCAAAAATCCTCATCCCTGAGTCCTACAGGTAAGGAACAGGAATGCTTAAGGACAGATTCCCTAATTTTTTCATTGTCCGAGCCCAAGCGATTTTTCACCCCAAGCAGAAAGAAAATGACACATTTCTCATCAAATCAAGTGCTGTGTAAATCTGAATTTCTTTGACTCCTCAGTTAAGCATAAAATTCAGGAAAAGGAGGAGGCTTTGGCTCAGCCCTGGGAAAGCTGCTAGCAAATCCAGAATCCCATGGCTGCAACCTTTGAGTCCCCACAGTCTGAAATTTGCAGGGATTCAGGTGATCAGCTCTGGGCTATGGTTCCAGGCGGTGCCTGCCCCTCCAAGGGGTTAATCCCAGCGGGAAAACCTTATGCAAGCCAGGAAATCTGGGCAAAATCAAGCTAGCTCCAGGCAGAAGCCCAGGCAGGGATAAAACAATTTGAGGGTTCCAGAGAGGGGCAAAGGGAATTCAGAGGAATGGGAATGCTGGGTCACTGCTGGTTCATCCTGCTGTAAGCTGCCCCTCAGCTCCCTGATCTCTCCCTCCGTCCTCATTGCAGGAATAAATGAGGATTTTCACCCTGGGAAGTTAAAATCCAACTCAGAGCTGTTACACAGAGGGAATGGCAACTTAAATATAGGGGTGAGGGATTTAAAGTGAGTTTTAAGGTGGAGTTCTCTTCTTGTACCAGTTTGACACCACTTTGATATCACTAAATCCCAGAACTGTTTCGGATGGAGGGGATTTTATGTCAGTCCAACCCCCCTGCCATGTGCAAGGACATCTCCCACTAGACCAGGATACTCCCAAGCCTAATCCAAGTTGACCTTGAAGCCACTTCAGGGTCAATTAGCATGATTTATGCACAATCTGCATGATAAAAGCCAGGCCCAAGCACAAATTCCTGTCACATCGCTCAGCCTGGATCGGGATCAGCGCCTGGGGGGGTGCGGCACAGGAAGCTCTGCGAAGCCCCGCAACGCAAAACGCGATGCTCCAAACGCCGTCCCGCGTCTTTCCAGGCTGTGGAGCGGCGGCTGCTGAGTCAGCATCCCCATCCCGCCCTCCCTGCGCCGGTGACATCCATCCCGGGAAGAGGCAACCCCCCTCCCGCGGAGCCGACACGCGTCTGGCTGCAGAGAAAAGCGCATCCGCTCCCCTCTGCCCCCGGCAGAAGCACCGGCAGATCCTTCACTTTAATGTTAACTGAGGGTTTTAGCCTTGGCCCCGGGCTCTGCCATTTCTCTCCAAGGCTCGGAAAAGCGGGAGAGCGGAGTTCATCAATCCGCTCGTGTGTCGCCTGGAATCAGCGCTGGGAATGAAGTGGAGCTGTCAGGGAACGGCGACCTGTGCCAGAGGGCTCCTCACCATCCCGACGGCTCCCGCCTGGCGTGTCCGAGCTGTCCTGGCCACAGGGAGCAGGGTGTGAGTCCCACTCTAGCTGCCCAGCCTTGATACTATTTCCAGGGTGGGAATATGGTTTTTTCCTCTGCTGGCTCAAGTTCCAAGTGGTTTAAGGACAAACAACGGAGGTGGGAATAGCAGAGCACCTCCAAGGGCAGGTTGGATGAGGCTTGGAGAAACCTGGGATAGTGGGAAGTATCCTTGCCCATGGGAGGAGGTTGGAAAGAGATGATCTTTAAGATCCCTTCCAAACCAAACCATTCCAGGATTCCATGAAAAAGGCAGATTTGCTGTCTCAGAGCTCAGGGATCACCCATTAAGCACCTCCACCTTCTCCTGAGACTTCTCAGCTCCAGCCTCTGGAGGTTCCAACCTCTCCCTTGAGACACTCGGATACCTCCGGACGGCATCCCAGCTCTGGGAGGGGAAAACAAGGCATGGCAAGGAGGGAAGCAGCGCTCCAGGGTCGCTTAGTTAATCCATGGCAGGATCCCAACGGCAGCTTCCTGCGCCTGCAGGCAGAGGGGAATTGATTCCAACCAAATCCCCCGGCAGGCGTGGGGAGCTTCGGCACGGGAAGATTTCCTGTAAGACGGGAAGTTTTCCTCCCTGCTCTCCCTGGTCTGCTCCGGCTCTGGGAGGCAATCCAAGCGCTGCATATCTTTAATTATTAAGGAATCACCCATTGTAGTTACTTATGTGCTGCTGAGGCTCCAGGATGTTCCTGTCGGCAGTGCCGGCGCGAAAAGAATCCCTGGATGCTCCCCCGGCAGCAGCTGAATCTCCCGGCTCCATTAACTTCCATCCATAACAACCCCACTCCAGGAAAATCTCCCCAGCCACCACTCCCCTCCTCCCCATCCTCATCGACCCCCTGGGAGCCCCCCGGACACGGTTTCCGATGGCAAAGAAATTCCAGGAAGGCAGACAGAGGTTCAAACTCATCCATCACGGTTGAGAAGGAGTCCTGAGGATGGGGAGCGTCCTGAAAATCATCAGATCGTGGTGGTTCCAGAGAAGGGCCAAAGGAAAATTTCCTTGTCCCTTCCTCATGTTTGTTAGCTGGATTTGCTGGAATTCCTCTTCTCTTTCCCCACAAATCCAGAGAATTCCTAAAGTGGAGTCACCAGCTGTTTTGGGAAGGCCCTGAGATGGTTGTTCATCATGGAGTCGTGGAATTGTTTGGGTGGGACGGACTTTCAATATCTCATTCCACTCCTTGCTGTGGGAAAGGACACCTTCCACTGTCCCAGGTTGCTCCAAGCCCCATTCAACCTGGCCTTGGACACTTCCAGGGATGGGGCAGCCACAGCTTCCCTGCAAATTCCATTCCAGTGCCTCACCACCCTCACAGGGAATAATTTCTTCGCAGTATCCCATCTAGCCCTCCTCTCCTTAAATTTGAAGCAATGCCCCCTTGTCCTATCCCTTGCTGCAGGAAAGGACTTCCCAGATTGTCCCAGTGTCACTTGCAGGAAAGATTTGTTGGAAGCAACTCTGGGGTCCAACAGTAGGAGGACATGGATCTGCTGAAGCAATTCCAGAGGAGGCCATGGAGATGCTCCGAGGGCTGGAGCCCCTCTGCTCTGGAGCCAGGCTGGGAGAGCTGGGAATGTTCACCTGGAGAAGAGGAGGCTCCAGGGAGACCTCAGAGCCCCTTCCAGTGCCTAAAGGGGCCCCAGGAGGGCTGGAGAGGGACTTGGGATAAGGGATGGAATGCCAGGGCATAGGTAACAGCTTCAAACTGCCAGAGGGCAGAGTTAGATGGGATATTGGGAAGGAATTCTTCCCTGGGATGGTGCTGAGGCCCTGGAATGGAATTCCCAGAGAAGCTGTGGCTGTCCCATCCCTGGAAGTGTTCCAGGCCAGGTTGGACAGGGCTTGGAGCAACCTGGGATAGTGGAAGCTGCCCCTGCCCATGGCAGGGGGTGGAATGAGATGATCCTTAAGGTCCCTTCCCACCCAGTTCCATGGTTCCACAATAAGAGGGTGCACTGCTACCCCCTGACCTCTGCCCACCACTGCTGGCACAACGTGGTACATTTCCAGAGCTCTCCATCTCCTTTCCTCCATCCTCCCTTCCCTCCTCTCCATCCCTTAAATCTCCCCTCCACTGAATTACTGGGAAAGATGCTGTGCTGAGACCATGGGAGGGAGACAACCCATGTCCCAAATTCCACTGTCATTCCACAGCCTCCGTGACCTTTACTGGGCTCCCACCCCGCTGATCTCCCTCTTTTCCAGCACAAGCTGTGGAGCAAAGCAATTTCCAGCAGCCCAGGGCAAGGTGAATCCCTTGCCTTCAACTTCCTCGGAGCTTGTGATTTCCAGAAGAGCTGAGCAAATATTTTTCTTGGAGCGTCAGGAAAATGCTGTTTGGGCAAGCTCCGAATGCTTCCAGGGAACATGGAGCAAAGGAAAAGTCTTCAGAGCTTTTCAGGTAAACTGGGAAGTTGGGATTTGGGTTATTTATGATCACAGCAGGAATCCCTGACACAAACATGATTCCAGTTTAGCTCGGAGCCAGGAAATCTGCTTGTTCCTGGAGGAATTATGGTCTTCCCATAGCCCCATATTGTGCAGCTTTCCCAGATTTGGGGAAGGTTTTGATCTTCCCTAAACACCATTTATATAACAAGTTTCTTCTGAGGGTCTGGATTCCACTTCTCATGCACTGAGAAGGCAGAGTATGGAAAAACACGGATTTACCCTGCTGTTCTGAGCTATTTATCCCACTGTTCAGGTGCACAGGGTAGTTTAGGAATGTAAGTGTGTTGGAATAGCAAAGTATTTTTGGACTTTGCTGGGTGGTTTTTCCACTGGATGTGCTGTTTGGTGCAAATCCTTCAGCGATAGTAGGACAAATTCAGCATTCCCAACCTGGAGTTCCTTCATCCCTTTTTGTTCCCCTGGACAAAGGGATTTTCCCCCTTCCACAACCCCTTTTTATTACGTAAATCCAGGATTTCTATCACTGCACCGAGTTAAATTCCCAGACTCAGGAAAAAATTGTTCTTTTGGTGAGCTTTTAATCGATGCCATTGGGCAGCTTTGATGGGCTTGGATTACACAGAAGGAAAAGTGGCTGTTCCCAAAACACGCCATTCCCTGGATTATGATGGACTCCACAGAGCCAAGTAGAGCTCCCACAGCCACTAAATATATGGATATGATCCCTAAACCAGAAAGAAGGGAAAGGGTCTTTTACAACAAAGGTGGAGAAACACTGGACCAGGTTTCCCGGAGAAGCTGTGGATGCTCCATCCCTGGAAATATTCCAGGCCAGGTTGAACAGGGCTTGGAGCAACCTGGGCTGGTAGAAGATGTCCCTGTCCATGGATTGGATGGGCTTTAAGATCCCTTCCAACCAAATCCATTCCATGATTTAATTTTAAGTCTCTGGATGTGTTTCCACTCAGCTGTGCCTGATATAATCCAGTTTTTAGGTGCAACACTGGCAGGTGCAGTGGGACACCTGCAGGTCCAGGGATGGGCCACCCACAATTTCTCTGGAGAGGGAGTTTGTCAGGTCTCATTGACATCCCTCGGCTTTGCCATTCCCTGGCTTTGCCAGCCAATCCTTAAGGAGAACGTGTTCTTCCTCCAGGCCATCCGGAGCAGATTCTCGCCACTCCATAGAGAGGAGGTCACCATCACTAAACATGTGGGAAAACTGGGATTCAGGGGCGGCTTGACCAAGGACTCAAACAGCAGAACCAGCACATCCCAAATCCTGTTCCCTCACCCCTCATTTTTCCTGTCCCCCGAGTCTCCTTGCCTTTCCCGAAGAGCCGTGCTTAAAGAAACCCCCCCGTGCCCAGGAGTCCTCCTACCTCTCCAAAAGCTTGATTAGCTGGACTTGCACTTCCAAGGGTTTTGTTGGACTCCTCCAGCTCAGGAGGGAGCCCAGGCCACTCCACAGCCTCAAACAACTTCTTGATGTTCAATTCCCCAATTTCCCAGGGCTGAATCCACCTTGAAATTGGTGTCTAAAACCTCTCTTTACAAGCAGCCAGGAAGGGGCTTAGGAGGAGGAGGGGAGGTGGAAGGGAAAAGAAATTAGATCCATTTTCCACAAGGAGAAGAATTAAAAGGAAAATTTCAGCCTCGGGAGCAGAATAATGGAGCTGTGGCTGGCAAATACTCCGTTGTGAAGGAGCGGGGAGGAGAGGTAAAACAGGGAGCAGGGATGTGAGATACGCTGGTATTAGGGAAAGGACTCCAGCAGGAAACTTGGCATCTTCTCAGGTCAGCCCTGGCCAAAGTCAAAATCCAAAATCCAAGGGGGAGGCTCTGGTGAGGTTTCCTGGCAGGGAGTGCAGAAATACGGGAGAAATTTAACCACAGCCACAAGAAATACTAAAAAGCCATTTTTTCCATGTTTTCCCACTATGTGGGCATCTGGGGATGGGCTCTTCCCATGGAGAGTGTCATAACCTCTCCTGGGATGAGGAATACTCCTATTTCAAGCTCAAGGGATGAGGTTTCCATTAAATGGTGGGGGAAAGAAACAGGATTTCATCAAAAGTGATTGCTCTCCTCAAGGATAACTCTGTCACTGAAGGAGAGAATTTCAGCTCTGTTCAAAGATAAAAAAGAGCAACCTCCCCTTAAAATCAGAGCTGGATTGACAACGAATCATGGAATGGTTTGGATTGGGAGGGGCCTTAAAGACCATCTAATTCCAAGCCCTCTGCCATGGGCAGGGATAATAGATCAGGAAAGGAATTCTTTGCTGGTGGGACACCGGGACATTAATGTCACTGCCAAGCCATGGCTTTCCTCAATTCTCCTTGAAAACCCCTGGCAGAAAGGGTGGATTGGCAGTATCTTCAAAGCTGGAAGCTTGTCCTTCATCCAGCCCTGCCGAAGGCAGGGAAAACACCCAATTCCTGCGTTCCCAGCAAGGGAAGATTCCAAATCTTTTGGGATTTATGGGCTGATTGGACGTGATATTTGGAAAAGATCTGAGCTGGATAGCAGCCCTGCCTGGTTTTCATGGAAATCACCCCTTTTGGAGGAAAAGCTGCTTCTCCCTCCTCTTTTCTCCCCCTTCCTCCTACCCCCCTCAGCAGTTCCAAGCTTGACAGGGACAGGTCAGTCCATCCGTCACCGCTAATCCTTGGATACTTTTAGTGTCACTCTAATGACAGCACCTCTGCCAAGCCGAGGTGCCTCGGCAATAAAAGCCTCTTAAGGGCAGCAGCCCCTCTGAGCAAAGTGGTTTGTCCATTCCTGGGGTTTTTCCTTCCCCCTAGAAATGGCATCTCTCCGATTAGTCCTGCTGCCCGTGACAAGAATCAGATGGGAAACCTTCCACTTTCCGATGCATTAAAGCCCTTCCCGGGAAGCACTCGGAAGTGCAGAGCTCACCCTCGTCATCCTCCCTCCTTCCCTCCCTCCCACCCCTCCCTGCTCCCACCTTTCCTCTCCACTCCACTCGGGAGATGCTCTCCGGAGCACCCAGGCCTGTTTGATTCATTTCCCAAACATTTTTGTGGGGTTTGGGATGTGTTTCCACTCCGTTAGGATGTTGGGGGTCTGTGGTGCTTCGGGGTGGTTTCGCCATGGAAATCCATGAAAGAGACTCCAGTTCTATCCAAATTGGGAAGTTTCAGGTTCTCTGGAAAACAGAAGGGTCTCTGTTTTACGAGGTAAAAGGATTAGACAGTGCAAAATCCCCTTTCCTTGCCCATTGGCCTTGGGAGCAGGAACTAGGAATGTTTAATGGAGAAATACATGGAGTCGCTGTTAGCCCCAAATTCAATCTTCTTGCCACCCGTATTCCCAAGGGAAATGGAGTCAGATAGCAACTGTTTTTCCAAACCTCTGTCTCCACTGGGATTTGGCTGTTTCAGTGCTTGGTTTCCTCCCATCAGAAGACAAATGTGAGTGAGAGACAGCAGAAAATCACAGAATCATGGAATGGTTTGTGTTGGAAGAGACTCTAAAGATCACCCCATTCCAACCCCTGCTGTGGGCAGGGACACTTTCCCATATACCAGGTTGCTCCAAGCCTTGTCCAGCTTGGCCTTGAACACTTCCAGGTGTGAAGGATCCACAGAGAATCCTTTTGGACTGGATGTGAACCACACAGGACCATGTTTCTGTGCCTGGAGTGAAAATCCAGGGCTTCCAACGAGTTGTCCCATCCTAATTCTATGCCGAGCCCTCTGCTTCTTCCTCAAGGGAGCCAGGATGCCATTCCCACTCTGGAGCTGTGCTGCTGCCCTGGGAACGAGCCAGTGAATGAAGTGTGCAATGCAATTAATAATTAATGAGCTTGTCTGTGGGTTTAGAGGATTCTGTTCTGCTGCAGGGCTCATCACGGCATCCATCGGGACCTGTTGCATCCAAAGGCAGCATCGCATCCCTAAATCATTCCACCATCTCCACAGCACAGCACAAATCCCAGCTCTCATCATCCTGGGATGCAGAGAGGCAGCACGAGCTCCGGAGTAACTCCATGGCAGCACAGCTCTCCCAGCGTTTCCCCTCATTTCCCCTGAATTTGGGGGTGAGGGGAAAAGGTTGAGACTCCGTGTGGTTCTGCTCAGCTCAGCAATTCCAAGAAGTGCACCCCCGGGAAGGTGGGATGCGCAATTCCCGTGCCCTGGCGCGTGTCCCAGGCACTGGAGGGATGAAGTCAGCGGGGGCAGATGGATGTGCTGAGAGCTGGAGGCAGCCGGAATGAACTGAAGCGTGGATGAGCCAGAACCAAGAGGCAGGAAGTCCCCAGGAGTCGGGAAGGGCACAGTGGGAAGCTGGGATTGCATGAGGCAGCCCCAGCCGGGCAGGGAATTGCGATGGAATGTGCAACGCATTCACTTGGCTCCATGCAAGGCTTTGGGAAGGTTTCAGGCTCTCCCACTGGAAAATAATTTCACCAAACTTCCTGAGGCGCTGGGCTGTGTCAGGATTCAGGCAGCGGCAGGGAGTGGGTTCAGGATTTGGGATCCAGTCCCTGTTCAATAATCAGGGCAGTCCCTGAGGAACCACGGAGCAACCCAATGATCTGCTTCCCAAATGTTCTTAAGAACAGTTCTGCATAAATCATGGGACACTCTCAATAGTCGTGGAATCATAGAATCATTTCCATTAGAAAAGATCCCGAAGATCCAACTGTTCCCCCAGCACTGCCAAGGCCACCACTAAACCATGTCCCCAAGTGCCACATCAGCACAGGTGTTAAACCCAGCCAGGGATGGGAATTCCAGCACTGCCCTGGGAAGATGTGCCAGGGCTGGACTTCCTTTCCACGAAGAATTTTTTTCCTGACATCCAAACTAAGCTTCCCCTGGCACAACATGAGGCCATTTCCTATTATCCTGTCCCTGTTCCCTGGGAGCAGAGCTTGACCCTGCCTGGCTCCACCCTCCTGTCTGGGAGTTGTGGAGAGCCAAAAGGTCCCCCCTGAGCCCCCTTTTCTCCAGGCTGAGCTCCCCCAGCTCCCTCGGCCACTCCTGGTGCTCCAGACCCTTCCCCAGCTCTGTTGCATTCCCTGGGCATATTCCAGCTCCTCAATAGCTTTATTGTCCTGAGAAGCCCAAAACTGATCCCCGGGTTTGAGATGTGGCCTCAGCACAGGGGGACACTCCCTGCTCCGGCTCTGTCGTCACCCTGTGGCTGATACAAGCCAGGTGCCACTGGCCTTCTTGGCCACTGCTTTGGGAGAACTCCAATGATCCCAGGAAGGATCTGTCCCAGGAAACTGAGACCAAGCAATCCAAGCTTTGTGGGGTTGAAGGAAACTCAGGAGCTAAAGAGGGAATGAGGAATGCAAGGTGATGCAGGATAAGAAGTAGGTCTGGCTTGGGGATCACCACAAGGACCAGGGAGAGGAAAGTACTGAGCTCTTGTTTCAGCAGTGGATGGAAATTCCCAAGCCCCAGAAACCATCCTGGCTTCCCCACACATGAGCTCCCCTCAGGACCTCCAGGAAACCCCGAAATTTCCTTGGATCCTGCTTTTGTTTCCAACTCTTTCTGCATGGTGTGTCTCCCACGCAGTCAATTAGAACCGTGGATCTATTAAGCATTAATGGGCAAGGAAGATAAATCATAGGTAAATCATAGATAAATCTCAGATGCACAGTCCCAGGGTTCGGAAGTGAAAATTCCCTGGTGTGGATTCCCATGGATTCTCCTCTTTTTCATGCCTGATTGGATGCTCCTTCAGCTCACAGCCTCACCTAGGTCTAAGGTGCCATGGAGTTTGCAGTGGGGCTGATTTTCCCTGATTTCCCTGATTTTCATTCGTATTCCATGAGGAGACACATTTGCTTCCTTCTCTACTCTTCCACATCCTCCCTAAATCATTCCCAGCAATTTTTTTTTTTTTGGATCAGGAAAAGCTTTATGAGGTGAAAAGAAGCTGAACCCGTTCCTGCTTTTCCAACCCCAAAAGACAAGGATTTGGGGATGCTCATCCACACTGGCCCTTTCCAATGAAAGCTCGGACAAGGAAGTGTGTGTGTGCATTCCCATGTGGATATTTGGATATTACCAGTCCTTTCCTGGCTGGGATGAGTTTGCACTTTTGGATTCCTTACTAATTGGGAGACTGAGTGGGGAAGGTCTGGTGGAAGGGATAAGAGAAATCTCCATCAGGAATTCCACTCACGGCACCTGTGCTTTGCTGCCTTTTCCCACCTGGCGGGATCATCACTGCTCCAAGCCTGTGCAGGATCCTCAGGCTTGGGACAGAATGGGAACACCAACTCCTGAATCCTTTTGGGGACAAATTTTGCAGCTCTAACGACCCCATGACTCAACTACATCAATTTCAATGAGGTGTCCTGGTCAGGGGACTTTTTGGGTGTCTGGTGCCACCCACTCCTGAGTTTTAGCAGTTTCTGACCATCTTTTTCTATGGAAGGTCCTAATTTCGGCCCTAAATTTATTCACAAGATGAGGGGATTTTAAATATCCATGATTTTTAATAATTGGCATTTAATTTTTCCACATCTCCCTTGTTTGGGGGCACCTGGACATTGATTTTGCAGCCTGGGCAGGAAAGACATGACAGTGAAAGGAAAATCCTGTCCTGCTTCAACCCCGTTTTTACATTCCCTGAAACCCTCATGCAGAAACTCTTCCTTCCCCTCCCCATTCCTCCTCCTCCTCCTCTCTCTCCCCCTCCAGCTGCTCGAGAAATTCAAACCTTCTTCCTATTAGGAAGAAGAAAGGGTTTGCTCTCAGGTTGAAAGGAAAAGCAAAGGAACGGGTTAAAGGGGTTTAAATTGGAGTTTTATGGATATTTCTCCCTCTCCCTCCTTTGTGAGAGCATTAAACTTTTCTTTCGTTAAAAAACCAAGAGGATGGGAAGGGGAAAGGAGAGGGGAGAAGGGAAAGAGAAGGTGGAGGGGGGGAAAAAAAGCCCTCAGATATTCATGTGTGACACAGCTCAGGGCGGCGAGACGTGCGGCTGATTTGCTTAATGCTGACAGGTCTTTCTTCTTCTTGGAAAGAAAACACAGCGGGGATCCTAAAATGTGCCGTGTAAAGGTCCATGGCAGGAGCATTTCCAGCACTTCCAGCATTTCCAATCTTCCGCGGTGACGCTGCGGGCCAGGTAATTCACACAGGGAAAATAACACAAAAAAGTTCCTCGCTAAGCACCCATTAAGCCGCTGCCTATGGAAATGTGGAGGCCGAAGCTGGTACAAAGCGCCGGGAATGTGTGAGCTGGGTGTGATTCATGTGAATTCCAAGCCTGCCCGAGGAGCGGGGCAGGAAAATGGGAGAAAAGAGGGAGAAATAGGAGTGGCAAAGCGAGGAGGGGTGGGGAGAAAGGAAAGACAAAGAGAGAGGGAGGGAGGCTGAAAGCGGGGGGAAGAAAATAAAGGTGAGGGTTGGGATGAAGGATGATTCCCATAGTCCTGGGCACGGAGAATTGGGAGAACTGGGGAGGTGGGATTCTTTGTGACCCCTGTCCTCCAGCCAGCCTGATTGTGCTCCCTGTCTCGAAAGGTTATCCCAAGGGATTGCACATCCTCCTCTCCCGCTCGGCAGACAGCAGGATACGTCCCAACGACATCAACACACAAAGTGACCCAGCTGATGGTCCCTGGTGCCGGGATGGCTGAGATGTTCTCCAGGGAAAGACTCCAGGGCACCCTCCCAGCTGCAGGTGGGGCAGTGGTGACGGCTGGAATGTCCCCTGTCCTGGGGGAATAGCCTTCCCTCTATTCCTCTCCCCACACCTGTTGGCAGAGCCTGGCAGCTCCCACTTGTAGGGTCAGCACCTGCATCAGGTTCCAGGTGTTCAATCTCTGCTCTGAGAGATAAAAAAAAGGAGTCCAAAATAGGTCAGGTCTCAGGCTGATGCAAAAGCAGCACTTTAGGGCAGAGGACATGTCCTTCCCAGAGCCACCGAAGAAACAGAAGCACTAAAAATCCCATTTTTCATGGAATTCGTCTCACACCCACCACGTGAACGTTGCTTCTGAAGCATCTTCACCCAAGACAGCCACCCCTGAGTCCCTTTTAGCTTCCAACAAGCCCAGAAAAGGAAATCTGGGCTCTTAAAGGGAACCTTGTTCAGACTAATCTCCCCTACCTGCCATCAACTGTCCCACCTCTCGTACTGTTCCCAATGGAAAAGTGAAGGAGCTTTTCCAGTCCTATCTCCAGCAGCTCCTGCACACAGGATCCAGGGCTTTCAGGCCTTGGGCCAGGTGACATTCAGATGCCACCAGCAAAGGATCCATGAAGGGCCCAGGGAGCAGGTCCTGGAATGATCAACCGGGTCTCTTTTGGGAGGGCCTGGACAAACCAGGACAAGCCAGAAGTTCTGGAAGATGTCCCACCATGGCAATGTTTTGCTGGATCCCATATTTGACCCCACGTTCTCTCATCCCTCAAAGAGACATGAAGCAGAAAATTCCAGAGACCACCTTGGCCATTTCCTTCCTGGATGCAACTCTTCATCAGCAATGCCTGATGAAGCCGCTGGTTTTCCAAACACTTTTACTCCCCAAGGGAAAGGACATGGATTTCAGTGCAGGATTAAAAGAGGGGATTCTGCCCCTCAGCCCCACTCAGGTGAGAGCCCACCTGGAGAGCTGCCTCCAGCTCTGGGTTCCCCAGCACAGGAAGGACATGGAGCTGTTGGAGAGAGCCCAGAGAAGGCACCAAGGGGATCAGAGGGATGGAGCAGCTCTGCTGTGAGGGAAGGCTGGGAGAATTGGGATTGTTCATCCTGGAGAAGGCTTGGAGTGATGTAATTGTGGCTTTCCAGTACCTGAAGAAGCCAAGAAAGATGGGAAGAGATAATTATCAGGAGCCTGGATTGACAGGACAGGGGGGAACAGGACAGCTTCAGACTGAAAGAGGAGAAATGTAGATTCTATTTACAAAAGGAATTCTTCCCTGTGAGGGTGGTGAGGCCCTGGCACAGGGTGCCCAGAGAAGTTGTGGCTGCCCCATCCCTGGAAGTGTCCAAGGCCAGGGTGGATGGGGCTTGGAGCAACCTGGGATAGTGGAAGGTGTCCCTGCCCATGGCAGGGGAGTTGGAACTGGAAGATCCTTAAGGCCTCTTCCAACCCAAACCATTCCATGATAAACCCCAGCTACCACAAAGGGGTGGTGGGGACACAGCTCACCCACAGGTCCCTGAAGGTAAAGTGAGAGACACCCACCCTCGTTCCTCCTCTTCCTGTGATCCATTTTTTCCATGTCTTCATTCCCAGTCCCTCTAAAATGGGATTTATGGCACTGATCTCCTCCATCCAGTGCTTGAAAATGATGGGAAGGTTGATGGTGGCTCCTGCCTGATATTTACGCAGAGGGATAAATGGTGAGCTCTCAGGATTCAGGAATGTGGCCATGTGGCCATTCCCAATTGTTTGGTTAATGCTTCCCAAATTTTTTGTGCCACTCATTTAATCCTTGGAGGGAGAGAGCAGGGGGGAGAAAGGCAGACTCGTCTTGAAGTGTCACAGCAGGAGGACAGCAGGGAGAATCTGGAATATGGGAAACCACGGCTGATAGAGGAATTTTTCCCCCATGAGCAGGATCCCAGAGAGGCTGAGAGATCTCTTCTCCTCGGAGACAACCTGAGCACTACAAGACAAGGCTAGAACTAACTGCTTGGAAAACAGCTCCCTGTCCTTCCCAGGATCTTTGCCAAGCTCTGGGTCCTGCCTGTTTCCCTTCTGGGAAAGCCAAAGTTTCTGTTACACATGGGACAGTGAAGAGCTTCCAAAATTGTTTTTTTTCCCTGGAATTATCCAAGACTGCAGCATCCTGATCCTATTTTGGCCTGGGTCTGTTGCATCCTTCCCTCCCACCATCTCTGACAGACAGGGATAAGGTTAAGGCAGAAACATTCAGGAAAAAAAAAATCTCCTCCAAAGTTATTTTATTTATTAGGTCCACTTAAAACTCCTCCTGTGGGGAATCTCACCTGGAAAATTTAAGAGCCAGACGGAGGGAGGGAGAGAGAGATTCTCCAGAGTGTAATTAAATCCCGGAGCAGCCCTGGAGCTGGGGTTCACCCTGGGCTGGCCACACCTCATGTCACTGCAGGACAGAAGGGACACAGCCCAACAGTCCTTACTGGCATTTTCCCAGTCTTCCCCAGTTTCATGGCAAGAAGGTGGCTTTGCCAAGTGCCCTGATCCCCATTTTCCCTGGGAATTGTGTCAAGCACAGAAGTCCAACCTCCCTTCCCTGGTACCAAAGGGCACAGAAGCAGCTTTGAGAAGGACTCAGTCCCTCTGCTCTGCTCTCCTTCCTCCACCTCCCACCTCCCCTGCTCCCAGCTCACAGGCAATCCGGGAAACTTCCCATCACTATGGAATCAGGTCTCTGGCTGCATCCTGCCTCGGTGACCCCCTCCCCAGTCTCTGATCCCCTCTTTTGAGTGGGAATCCTGGGAGTCCAAGGGGAGGGAAATGCCCCTCTCAGCTCAATCCTGCCTCCTCCTCCCAGCTAAAGCAGAGTCCTATGTGGAAATGAGATCTGCTGCTCCCTCCTTTCTTCCCCTTTTCCCTCCTCCCCTCCCCATCACTCCAGTTGTTTCATCCTTGGAGAACTCTCTGCTTCTCCCTATGGGACCCACTTTAAAAAACAAGGAAGGGGGGCACGGGGGGAGACAGAAAGAAAACTCCATTGTCTTGTCAAAGGGAATAAGTGAAAAGTTGCAAGTGTCTCTCCGCAGGTTTTGGCTCCTGCGTGTTCTCCTTTCAAACCCTGCCAGCCTCAGGGGCTGTCATTCCTCCTTCATCTCCTTACGGATCGCCCCGTGGATTCCCACCGCTTCCCCTCCCCATCCTCACGGAGCGGGAGCTGCCAGGCTTTTCACGGCCACCGCCGGCTTGATCCTATTGACAGGTCCCTTCTCATTGCCTCCCTTTCAAAGGGGGGCTCAGGGTCCCTTCCTTCCACCCTTCCCTTTCCCGTCCGCCCCTCCCTCCTTTGCTTTTCCCAGTTTTTCCCTTTTTTTTCTGAGGAGTGCCGCCGAGGTGCTTGACAAGGCCACACGCGGCGGAGCCGGGGCCCAATTAAATAAAACCCCCTCTTTAAGAGCAGCCCTCATTTAGAGAGTGACATCGGAGCTGCTGGAATATTAACGAGCTCCTGCCGCTGGAATCCGGCAGCGGTACCGGGAAGCTCCGTGTGGTGGAAGGGTGCAGTTTTCCACACTGGGATGGTTCCTTGGGAAAGACCTTCCCGGGCTGGTGTGAAACTGGTGTGCCAAGCGTGGTGTGGTGTTGGAAAGGAAAGGAAAGGAAAGGAAAGGACTCCCAAAGGTAATTTTTCTACTCCAGAATTTTGTCACTGCTGAACTCAGCCAGGCTCTTCCACTGGGAGCTCTCACATTCCCTGACTGATTCGAATGATCCACTTCACCTTATCCCATGGATTTCAAGAGGAAAAAGTCTGGGATGAACATCTACCTCACAGCCATGTCTCCCACCCCAAAATTCCCCTGGGCTGCTCAGGAGCCTGGAGCACATTCAAGGATTGCAGTGACCTGGGGTGAGGCTCTAGGTCAGGAAGTCTGGGGATGTGGTGGGCACAGGCACCAAGCAAGCCCCAAAATCCACGGAAAATACCCTTCCCAATGCTTCCAGCACATTCCGAGCTCTGAGCAGAAGCTGAAATCTGGTCTCCAGCTGGGCTAATGGCATCCAGCAGTTGCCTCCCAACATGAGAGACTGCAAGGAAGCAGGAAAAGGCACTTATCCATGTGTTGGAGATGGATTCACCCCACCAGTTCCTGCAGGGATTCCATCCCTCTCCATTCATACTGGGAAACAGGTTTTCTCCCTAAAGAATTCCAAACTCCTTGGTGCATTCAGGCATTCCATGAGTTAATTTTGGGGAAAACAGAGCCGGGATGTTTCTGCTTCCAAAGGCTGGGGTCAGGACAGGGAAGGAAAAGTAAACTGAGTGATGATTAGAGGTTTGGGGATGAGTTACTTTTGGGATTGGTTTTGGGATTGTGCAGAAATCCTCCAGCCAGGAACCCTGGGAAAGTGCTCCACTGGATATTTTAGGACGACAATATCAGTGCTGTGAACTAGACAGCAACAACATCCCCAGGGATTCATCCCTTGTAGCAGAAAATCAGGAAGGGCTGGAGAAGAAAGGTGTGGTCAGACCCAAGGAAAAGCAATCACAACATCCATAGGGAGCGGACAAGAGGGATCAGATGATGCTGGAAGAAGGAGCAGCTTCCAAAATCCCACATATTTGTTGTGGAAGGCTCTTAGAGCCAGATAGTCCTTTGGAGGCTTTTTAATCCCATTTGGACTCTGGTGCTGCTGTTGTCATTTCCCAGCTTCCAAAAGGTCCAGGAACTCCGAGTCAGTAAAATTCCCTCTTGGAAAAGGACCGAGTTAGGAGATGAGTAGAAGTCCAGCCCTTCCCTTCATTTTCTGGAGGTAAGTCACCAGGATTATGAAATCCAAGTGCTCCAACACCTCTGTTTTCCAGTCACAGTGAAATTTACAATGAGCCATAGGTTCTGCTGGAATATTTGGGGAGATGGGATGACCCAGGATGGGGCAGGCAGCATGTGGGAATACACACAGAAAGCTTCCAGGCTGCATCCCTCCCCTTCCCATCCACACATTCCAGAGAAACAGGGTGGGGGAAAGCAATCTGCAGCCCCAGCCCCGCCAGCTCAGCGCTTTTGTGCTTTTCTGTCAGGGGGAAAAAAAAGAAAAAAAAAAACTAAAAAGCCCCTATTTGTTTTGTTCCCGTTTTTTGTTTGCTAATTTATTGTTTTGTCCTGAGCTTGAGCTTCTGAAATCCCTTGTTCTTGGCACTCATTAAAATATTTGGGACTCACTCCGGTGCTGCTGCACTCTTTTGGTGTTTATTTTTCCCTCCTCCCCAGACCCCCCCTCTCCACAACCCCGCGGTCAAAACGTCCCTGTGTTTTCCATGTGCTGATTATCCCGAGAATCAAGGCTCCTGAGCAATTTGTGAGCCACTCCAAAGCAATCAATTATGCATCAAATGACTTTTTGATTCTTTACCTTGTGAGCAGAGAGCTGGAAGACGAGGCTGCTTTTTATTCTCTTCCCCTCCTCTATATTATTATTATTTTTATTATTATTCCCCATTCTCTCTCCTTTTTTTCCCTCCCTTCCCGCGCTCCAACGGCTCTGCCTGCTGGCATTGGGATTATGGCATGATCAAATGGTTTGCTCTTAATTGGCAACAGCTCCAAGATGGGAAGAAGGCAGGAAGATTAAAAGGAAGAGGCCACGGGAGCTGGAGCAGCTTCTTGGGGGTGAGGTGGGAGAACAGAGCTGAGCTGAGGAGACTTCGGTGTAAAAGTGATTCCCTGTCTGCACCAGCAGGGATGACCAAGGAAATTTGGGGACAGGAGATGGACTGGAAGGTGCAGAGGTCAAAACCAGTGGGATTTTCCTGGGGGAAAGCTCTTGTCCCCCTCGCTCAGTTTAAAAGCCCAGTGACAAAGACATCCAAGTCCTCACCTTCAGTGCAGGGATTCCAGCAGGGAAGAGACACAAACGGGATCTAACACACCTTGAGGAGTTCCTCCAGCATGGTGCAGTGCTGGACTGTCCAAGGTCCTGGATTTATCCATGTCCTGCTCTAAAGGAGGGAATGGTGCCCATGTCCAGCCACCAGCCACCAGCAGGTGACAGTTTTTGACCTGCAAACCCAGAGGTTGTTCATGTCCCTCAGCAGGAGCCACATCCTTGACTCCTTCTCCATTTCAGTATCCCTGGATATGTTCGTCACAACGAGTGACACTGGCCCAGGCAGAGGAGGAGGCAGGAAGAGATTCCTACAACTGGATTAAAATAGATCCATGTGAAAATAAACAGTTCAGGGTGTCTAAAGGTCCCTCTCGTCTCCATCTTTGCAGCTCCAGCTTGACACCTTCTGGATCCAGTTCTTATGACAGAGGTGATTATCCTGGGATTATCCATTTGCCAGGACATAGGAGCTGTTCGTACTCTCAATAAAACAAAAAATAAGAAAAAAAAATGCAAACAAATGAACAAAACCCCCCAAACAAAAATGCCAAAGCACAAACAGAAAACCTGATTTTGTTAACTTGTGTTTTACCTTTTGATTTTTCCATGACATCCCAAAAGGGATTTTCCTCAAGTTAGGAAAGGTGATCTCTAATATTCCCTCCTCCTCTGGTCTTGGAGATGAGGCTGACAGAGCATCACCCAATACCTGAGTTCTTCACAAGCACCAGCTGAACAAGACTTGGGAATTCAGCTCCTTTCCAGTCCCCAAATAACATGATGGATATGACAACCACCTTCTCCATGACCGCCAAAATCCCTGAGGGCATTCCCCACAATAAAATCCTCCATTCCCCAGCCATTTCCATGGCTCCTCATTCCAGGTGTTAACAAGGTGATGCCCCAGGCTGTGGATGTCCTTTGGAGCACACAATAAGGATCCAGCTTGGATCAATTGCCTCCACCAGCTCCATCCCTCTCAGCAACTGCATCCCAGGTTTTATTTGCAAGGGAAGGGGAGGGATTTGTCCCCTGGATGTGGTACTTGGAAGGAGAAATCTGGAGTAATGGGTTCAGTTTCAGGGCCCCAGTGACAAAATAGAGAAAATCTGGTAGGGGACACCAAGATGGGTTTTGGGAGGACAGCAAGATGGGGTTTGGGCAACATCAAGATGGGTTGAGGAATAAAGTGTATTAAGTGATTGAGCTCAGCTGCAAAGAGGGAAGTAAAGGAACAACTTTTTTCCACCTTTTTCACGGGAGATGTTCATGGAGAGGATGAAGCCAGGTTCTTCTCCGAGTACCACAGCACAAGGACAAGTGGGGACAATCAAAAGGGGCACATGAGGGTGGGCAGACCCTGGGACAGGCTGTGGAATTTCCATCCTCAGCTCAAGATCCCAAGGAGCTGAGCCTGGTCTAACTTTGGGGTTGGCCATGCAAGGGGTTGAAATGGAAATACCAGCACTCTCTTCTATCCTAAATGATTCCATGATCTGGATCAACCCCCGGCTGCACAGATCCCACCCAGACTATCATCAAGATTTATCCTGATGTCCCAAAACCAGTATCTGCATTCCTCCCATCCCTCCTACTTCATTTGGAGAAGAGGGGATTGTACATCTTGGGATGTGAGTTGGGAAAAAGCCTCCTTAGGAAACCAGTGGAACAACTGAGAAGATCCAGATGTTTGGAAGCCTTCCTCAGCTTACAGCAACAGGGGATTTTTGGGAAGAGCAGGAGGAGAGAAACTTGCCCTGAGGTAGTTCTGGCTGCTCAAACACTGGTGGCACCATCCAGCTGGATTGTCCCTAGTCTTCAACTGTTTTGGCAAAGCCTCCCAGCTGCATTCCCTGCACAACGTGAGGAACTCCAGGATGATGCAGGACTCGGGGCACGGCCAACGGAGCATTCCTTGGCAGCCTGGAATAGGAAGGAAGCAGAGGGATGAAGGGATCATACACTACAGCCACTGTCAGTGACATCTGCAACATCCCAACGGTCTCACTCGGGACCTGGAGAGGCAGAAAAGAGGAAGTGAGGTCACTGGTGAAATTTGTGGATGATCAGGGTGGGAATAGGAAAGGCGATGAAGAGGTGAGCTGAAGTGAGCAGAAGCAAAATCCAGCAGGAAAGCCAAGGTTCTTTCCAGGGAAGGACATTGTCCAGTCCAACCACTGAGGACATGCTAGGAAGAGCATGTCCATGGCTTTTTGGCAGCATCACAGGAGCATTTCAATACCCTGGGAATAGTCTTTGGCTGGGAATGATGTAACAATGCACACGGCCCTTACTTCCAAGGTGAGGGAATCAGGTCTTGGCTGAAATCAGGCAGCGTGGAAAAGATCCAGGTGCAGATTTCTTGGTTGAGTGGATGAATCCAGCTGAATCCCTCTCCATACACTCTCCACGGAGTCAGGGCAATAGTAGAAGCAGTTTTAGGGAATGATTCATCCCAGCTGAAGAATAAATCTTAAACTTCCAGCAGGAATCTCTGTATCTGCAGTGACTACCAAGAATCAGAGAATCATGGAATGGTTTGGGCTGGAAGAGGCCATAAAGATGACCTTGTTCTACCCCCTGCCGTGGGCAGGGACACCTTCTACTATCCCAGGTTGCTCCAAGCCACATCCAACCTGGCCTTGAACACTTCCAGGAATGAGGCATCCACAATTTCTCTGGGAAACCTCCTTCAGGACCTCACCACCCCTGAGGGACATTTTCCTTGAAGGGACAGGGATTTCACTCACTGGCAGAGAATGAAGATCCCTTGACTGCAGATCATGGAGAAATATTCCCTGGGAACATCACATTGGAAGCAAAAGTTACTTGAAACTGGTACTAAAAAAAAAAAATTAATAAGGAATTCTTGATTTCTGCAATTTCCCAGGAATTCTTTGGGCCGCTGGGGTGAAGGGCTGAGCCACGCAGGGAGCAGCTGTCCAAACTCACATGGCGGGAGGCTCTAACTTAGCATGACCAAGAAATAAGGATTATGGAAGAGGTACATGGATAGCACATCCTGCTGCCATCCATATCCCTGCCTGGATACCCAACCATCAGCAACAGCTGGTGCACAGGGAAAAGGATCCAGCAGGTTGGAGAATCAAGACATGACACTGGAGCAGCCCCTGCTCCGTGGAATCCAGGGAAGGTGTGCAGAGGAAATTGATTCGTGAACTGCAAAATTTACTAGGAAAAGCTCTCCTGGGACTCATATTCATTTTAATCCAACAAATGTACTTGGAGTTTTCCATTGCTGCCTGAACAAGTGTTTGACAAGTCCCAGGTAGATCCTATCTCAACTTTATAGCTCCGCTTCTGGCTATGGTGGGGAAGGGAAAGGAGAAGTTCAAATAAATTGCCAAATTAGGGGGTAAATTAAAACCATTTGAATGAAACAGGGCTGGAGCCAGGCTGGGATAGCTGGGAGTGTCCAGCCTGGAGAAGGGAAGGCTCCAGGGAGAAATTAAAGCCCCTTCTAGAGCCTAAAAGGGCTCCAGGAGAGCTGGAGAGGGACTTGGGACAAGGGATGGAGTGACAGGATAAGGGGAAATGGCTTCAAACTGACAGAGGGGAGATTTAGACTGGATATTGGGAACAAATTCTTCCCCGGGAGGGCGGTGAGGCCCTGGCACAGATTTCCTAGAGAAGTTGTGGCTGCCCCTGCATCCCTGGAAGTGTCCAAGGCCAGGCTGGACAGGGCTCTGAACACCCTGGGATATTGGGTGAATCCCAGTTCATGGCAGGGGGTGGAACTAGGTGGTCCTGAAGATCCCTCCCAATCCAAACCTTCCTGGGATTCTATTAAACCTCTGGAAAATGAAGATAAAAACAGAATAGAGTGATGGGTCCTCCAAATATTGGTGAGGAGAAGGAACAAATGAATGGACTCTTAAATCTCCATTCCACAAAAAAGAAAAAGTGCGAAAGCCACCGGAATATTTGGGAACACTGCTTCTGCCTGTTCCATACTCCATCTTCCCAGTGACTCACATTCAAACAGTGACATCAACCCGCTGATGCTCCATCTCAAGAGTAAGTGAAATTATATGGATTTCAGGGGATCCTGGAAGTGTTATCTAGGCATGAGACATGGTTACTACACAGGGATTTTAGGTGTGCTCATTTTCCATGGAATTTTGGGAGTCACTTGGGAAAACAGGACTCATCCCGTGCCACTGGCACTTGGAACAAACCTTGTGTGTGAAGGCTCCAGTAAAACTGACCCACGTGGAATATTGGGATGGATGATTTCAAAGCTTTCCCATGGGATTATCTGTTATCCATGACCCTGGCATGGTCTGGATTCCAGAGAGCTCCAGAGGAACATAATTTACAATGAGTTACACAACAAAGATGTGTTTCTTACATGGAATCATGGAATGGTTTGGGTCGGAAGGGACCTTAAAGATCATCTCGTTCCAATCCCTGCCATGGACAAGGACACCTCCCACTATCCCAGGTTGCTCCAAGCCCCAGCCAGCCCCCTAGATCATGGACTGGAGATGGCCACATCCTGTTATGCCAGCTCTGCCCAATCCCAATTCATCCCCGAAAAAGCCTATGGAATAAACAGTCCAAAAGGAAAAGCAGGGCCATTGCACAGAGCCTGCATCATCCTGCATCTCCTCCAAGCCTCTGGAGACAACATCCAGGACCATCCTTCCCCTCCCACACAGCAAAGCACTTGGAAACTACATTCCAGCCCTTCCCAACTTGTGCCAGTAGGAGAGACAAACTGTCACCCAGCCTCATCATCCTGATGGACAGCAGCTTATACCCCACACCAGCCCCAGGAACCACCACTTCCAGCAGCTAATTCCAAAACAAAGCGTGCATTGAGGGGTTAGGTTTCAGCTTTTCCGGCTGGGAGAAGAAGAGGCTGCCAAACCAAATAACACCGACAGCTGCTCCAGGAGGCGAGCACAGCTCGGTGACCTCAGCTCCTTCTCACGGTGACCTCCCAGCAGATCCCGGCCAGCAGTGTCACCGAGCACCAGGACAACCTGTGGTGGCAGCCAGAGCCACAGTTGCGGAGGCAGAGCATGCAGCTCACCAGCTGTGAAGCACATTCCCTCTTTCCACACAATCTGTATCCTTCTGCCCTCTCCACGATACTCTCCCAGGAAGCAGCACTTCAGGATTCGGGAAGCCTTTTTGTCCCAGTGATTTTTGCTAAACCAAAGGGTCTCATAAATGCCAACAGTTCTAAGGCAGGATGCAGCACAGGGCTCTGAAATACTGGGAGCCTAAAAGGGAATTTTTCTGATGTCAAAAGGGAATTTTCCTAACACCGCACAGAGACAAAGAAGAAACTCAATGCACTTTTTAAATCCCTCTCTTATCTTCCTTAATTGAATTCCTTATATTCCATGGAATATCAGCCATGAAACCCTATCCTGTGCCCTGTTCCTGTCTCAAAATGAGCCAGGATTGACTCATGGCATAGAGGTAGGGACATTTGAGGAGTGCCATCCAGTTTCCATCCTGTCATCCTGGACTGGGAACAATTTCGGCCACAATGGATTTGTTCAGATCTACCAAAGCTCTGGTGCTGTTCTGATCCTAGTCCGGAGTGACAAGAGAAAATATTCCCACCGTTCCCTTTGGATCTGCTGGGCTTTCACGCCTTTTATTTCCAGCAACTCAATCCAGTTGTCTGCACAGGTGTCTTTGGAGATACTTCAAGTTATCTTTGTTGACTTGCCAATCCCAAAGGACTCAGGCCGTCAGTGGATCCCGGGGAAAATCTCCTGATGACTTGCATGATGTTGGATACCTCAGATGTCAGGTTTTTTACATAAACAGGTTTTTTCCACTTTTCTCCAAGGAAATCTTTTCCCGAATCAGTAGGGGGAGTGGCCTCTTGAACCTGCTTTCTAGAGGGACCCCTTTGGAAGTTTCTTCCCAAATTTGCCCTAGACCAGGACAAGGAATCATCCTTAACCAGCCAGACCCAGCCCCTGAACTGGATAATTCCGGAGGAAAAATTGACATTTGAAGACCTGCTTTGATTTTCCAGCTGTTTGAAGACCATGACCACCAATGTTTCAGGGCTGTTTCATGGAATCCTGGAATAATTTGGGAAGGGAACTTAAAGCTCATCCTGTAAAGATCAACCCCCTACCATGGGCAGGGAGTCTTCCACTAGACCAGGTTGCTCCAAGTCCCTTGCAATGTGGCCTTGAACACTTCCAGGATCATTTCTTGCTTCCTTTCCTTCTTTCCACCCTGCAAGTTTCCAGCCACTCCGTGATTCCCTTGCAGGCATTGTTTTAACCCCTCAAAAATGTAAAGTTGAGCAAATAGTTGGAGAAACAATCTCTAGATCCTTGTGTGCTTATTCCCAGCTGAGGAACAAAGTTAAAGGTCTCCAGCTTGGGACTGATGTGGTTTGGAGACAGGGAATTCTCATGGAGGTCTTGAATTCAAGCTTTTTCCATAATCTTTGATCTGAGACAGTTAATGTTGCAGGATTACTGTGTCCCTAAGGAGGTTGGAAACTTCATGGATGCAGTGATCAGGAAGGAACATGGTGATGTCAGTCATATTCCCTATAATCCAGCAGCAGGATTTATCCCTGAGATCGTCTTGCAGCAACAGGTGACGTGAGGAAAGTCCTTCCGGTTTTGTGTGATGGAGAGAGCTGCCGATGGACTTGGGAGTTTGTAATTTTCCACCCGGATTTTCTGGCTTCCTTGCACATGTGTTTTCCAGCATTCCCAGCAATTCACTCTTCACAACACCGAATTATACAAGGAATTAGCAGAAGCCTCACCACCAGGATGTCCAGCAGGAGACTTTGCCCACAGAATCCCAGCTCTGAGGAAGGACAGGACACACATCCAGAGGGGTCACCTGGAATCTCAACTCTTGCACATTCAATCACAGCACCTGAACGCCCAAACTCCCTGAGCAAATAAGTCCTTGGGTCATTCCTTATTCCAGGTATTTAGAGGACATAGAGAGGTCATGTTAGTCTTGGGTGAACCTTAACCCTTGGAAACTTGGATAGGGGAAACTTCCCTGGTTTGCTGGGCAGAAAAACTCCCATCTCCCACTGTCTCCTCCCTGTTCATCTTCCCGTTCTTTTGCAAAGTGCAGACGGGAACAGATGTTGCTCTGTTTTCCCACCCACCTCCCCCAGTCCCCCCTTGCTGAAGCGGGAAAGCCCCGGAGCACCTCCTTGGCACCTCCTCAACTCCGCGTTTCCTCACCTGTCACCCGAGCTGGTGACAAGAGGAGCAACACCCTCCAACCCGCCAGCCAGCGCCGCGAGTCACCGCGGGAGAGAAGAAGGGGGTGGTGGGGATGAACAGATGCACCCGAAAACCTGTTTGTGCATGGGGAGGTGTGAAAGGAATCCGCACCTCCCTCTCCCGGCGCAGGTACCGGAGCAGCTGCTGACGGCTCCGGATCCACCACCTCGTCCTCGTTGTTTCCACGGGATGCCAAACATGCAGCGTTAAGTGAATGATCTCCTGCTGTCTGCCAAGGTGAACATGGGCTGGGGCTGTTGCATCCAACAACTTGACAGGCTCTCATCCCCCTCCCTTTTTCTTTTTTCCTTTTTTTTTTTTCTGGGTTTTTTTTTTCCCTTTTTTTCCTTTCGAAGGGAGCGAAGGGAGGGAGGAAATGGTTCTGCATCAGTTCAGAGACTTCATCCACCACTGCTGCTCTTTATCTGGAGGAAAGGAGGCTCAGGGGAGACTTTATTGCTCTCCACAACTCCCTGACAGGAGGATGGAGCCAGGTGGGGGTCAACCAGCAATAGGACAAGAGGACACGGCCTCAAGCTGTGTCAGGGGAGGTTTAGGTTGGACATCAGCAATAATTCTTCCATGGAAAGGGTGGTCAGGCATTGGAAGAGGCTGCCCAGGGGTGTGGTGGAGTCCCCACCCATGGAGGTATCCAAGAAAAGACCGGACACGGCTTTCAGTGCTCTGGGCTGGGTGACGAGCCAAAGGTTGGACTCCATAATCTTGGAGGTCCTTTCTAACCATAATGATTTGGGGATTCTCTGGATATCAGAGCAAGAAGTTCATTTAAAACTGGATTCTCTTCCATTCCCAGCCAGGGTGGAAATAGGACAGGGTAGCAACTTCTACCCTGACAATGCCACCAAATTCCTTTGGGATTAAAATGACCCTGTCGATTCTGGAAATGCCACCAGTCCCAGAGACCATTTCTTCTTGGAAAGAAATGTCCACTCTTGCCTTTTAAGAGGACTTTCAAAACCATGGACAATGAGAAGAGATTTAGGCCTGAGAGCTCCTTCCCCAGCAAGATTTCAACCAGTTTGTACTGACCTGGCCTTTCTGGGGAATTTTGGCAGGGATTGGGCAGTTTGCCATGGTAGATTTAAGGGCATGGGACCAGTTCTAGCGGGGACCCTCCGGCAGGGATACAATGCTTACATCCCAGCTTTTGAGGCCCGTCCTTCCGATCTGTCTGGAGGGAACTGGGAGAACTGGGGCACCTGGATTCCTCACTGGCCTTGGGAAAGGGTGTGTGGAGCTTGTGTGGACTCTTCTCCTTGTCTTTATGCCACTAGTACAAACTGTCACATCCTTGTCTTCTCTCCTCCCCTTCCTCCGTCATCCCTTTTCTGTAACACTCCGTAGATCCTTTCCAGGTGCTTGATCTTCTCCCCATTGTACCTCTTTTTCCAGCCTCTCTTCCCAAATTTCTTCTCAGTCTGCTGAGAGCTTCCACAGCCAACATTTCCATGGGGGTGTGGGCTCCCTCCTGAGGGCAGGATTATCACCCTGGGAACACGATCCCAGTCAATGACTATTGACTGATAAACCAACAATACATTCTGGTGCCAGCCTGTCGATTCCTGGGATTGATTTATCCGCCCCTCTTCCCTGATTTACGGGCAGGGATGGGAGGCTCAGGACAGCCAGGCTGCTGCTCTCCATCACTCATGGATTCAGCTGCTGAGGATCTTTGATTCCAGAGGGGGACAGCAAAGGTGTTTGTGGTTGGAGTGAATCCAGGGGAAGGGACAGGCTCA
Source organism: Nicator chloris (assembly GCA_013400495.1). Taxonomy (NCBI): domain Eukaryota; kingdom Metazoa; phylum Chordata; class Aves; order Passeriformes; family Pycnonotidae; genus Nicator; species Nicator chloris. The sequence goes on from WAAE01020922.1 coordinate 310,390, forward strand.
GAGTTGCAGATCTTACATTGAGGTCTTCAGTTGGGTCTCTGGTAGCCCCAGGCTTGTTTTCTTCTCTTTCTGGCTTGTGGTGAGGGCTGGAACTTCCAAAAAAGTTGCATTTCCAGGCAGCTAGTCACCCATCTCAATGGAGGCCTGGGGTTTTCATCACTTGCTGGGCATGGAATCCCTGGAGGATAAGGAATGGCTGCTAGGAAAGGGAAGGAGAAAGGCATTGGTTCTCCTCCAGTGATGATGGTGAGGAATGAAGTCCCAGCCCTCAGAGTCTGACAGGGTGGGAAACCTCAGATCCCTCCCTAAGCCAGGATGGCACAATTCACCACCAGAACGTCAGAACTGTGTGGATAAACTGTCTGTCCCTTGGCATCCTGTGGGAAAACTTCCATGGGCCCCAGTTCTGTCCCTGAAGATGCTTCACATTCCTCCCCTGCAGGGTCACAAGCGCTGGGAAGTTTGGTTGTAAATTTTGGATGTAAATTCCTTTTACAAGAGCCCGTAAAATGGAGGATCGGAGGATGGATGATGCCTCGTCCCTGGAGACATTCAAGGTCAGGAGCTCAGCCAGGAGAGGAATTCCTGAGTTTTGGGACAGAAATACCCAGACTCACCTCCCCATTCACACAGCAAATGGGCCAGTCAGGCTACCTGGGAAGGCAATGCAATCCCATCTTAGGAACCGCTTCAGGATTTTCCATGAGCAGGTGATGCCGCGATGTTAAATACCCGCAATGCTGGGTAAGTGAATTGCGAGTCGTTCGAAGTCGCATGGGATTAACTTCCAACTAAATCCCTGGAAATCTACATGGCTGCTGACATTTCAGTTGGTCCCTGTTTTCCAGGCAGGTTTCTGCTCCAAAATTCTGGGCTCAGATGGTCGTGGTTGTGGCTGAAGAGATGGAGAGATTTCTACTGATCAATGTTTTACCAAGAATTATTTGTCCCCACTTTTCTTCCCTCCCTTAGAAACTTCACTTTAAATTGTTACATCCTAGAAATATCCCTATTGTCCGTGCTCTCCAAGCAGGTATTGTCTGGACTTTTCCTTGGCTTCTGGTCTCATGGAGGAGCAGAAGGAACCTGAGGCAGATACAGATATTCCTGTTGGAGCAATTCCAGAGGAGGCCACTAATTTGACCATGGGGGTGGAGCATCTCTCCTATGGACACTGAGCTGGGAGAACTGGGAATGTCCTGCTTGGAGAAGAGAAGGCTCCAGGAAGAAATTAGAGCCCCTTCCAGTGCCTAAAGGGGATCCAGGAGAGTTGGAGAGGGACTTTGGACAAGGGATGGAAAGACAGGACAAGGGGAAATGCCTTCCCACTGCCAGAGGGCAGGGTTAGACGGGATATTGGGAAGGAATTCTTCCCTGGAAGGGTGGTGAGGCCCTGGCACAGGTTTCCCAGAGAAGCTGTGGCTGGCCCTGGATCCCTGGAAGTGTCCAAGGCCAGGTTGCACAGGGCTTGGAGCAGCGTGGGATGGTGGAAGGTGTCCCTGCCCATGGCAGGGGGTTGGAATGAGATGATCCTGAAGGTCCATTCCCACCCAAACCATTCCAGGATTATATATGGAATAACAAGAATGTCAGGGGAGGTTGCAAAGGTTTGGGTGAACATTAGGGAACCATTTTCCACAATCCAACAGCTCAGGCACATGAGATGCAGCTTCCCAGGCTTCCTGGACAGCTTCAATCCCTGCCTTTCCCAGGTTCCAGGACGGACCTGCACCTCCCCAGATAGCAGAGCCTGGATTGCAACCACTGGAGAAGGAAATATTCCTGTGTCAGGTTTGTCCCATCCATTACTTCCCCTGTGTCTGAAAACAGAATCACTCATTTCTCCTGGAGATTCCCAGCGCTACTCTTCATTCCAACATCTCTGCAAACACAGACAGTTTTCTCTTCCCAACTTCCCATCATATAAATTGGGTTTTTCCAGGCAAATCTCAGTCAGGAGTTCCTCTCTCACTGTCTTATCCTTAGAAAAAAGGAGTTCAAGGCTTTCTCACAATGCAGGGCATTGCATTTTCCTGCCTGGCAGTGCACAGGACCTGTTTGGGAAGAAAGGGAAAGGGAAGGAGAAAGGCATTGGAGACAGAGGGGAAAACTGCTGCTGATGTCCAGGGAAGGAGAAAAGTGGATTTTCAGAAAAGAGGTGAGCTCCTGGAATTGCAGCTGATGCCAAACACAGCTTATCCCTTCCACAGGGATCTGATGTCATCCAGCCTGGAGAAGAGAAGGCTCCAGGAAGAAATTAGAGCCCCTTCCAATGCCTAAAGGGGATCCAGGAGAGTTGGAGAGGGACTTCGGACAAGGGATGGAAGGACAAGACAAGGGGAAATGCGCTCCCACTGCCAGAGGGCAGGGCTAGATGGGATATTGGGAAGGAATTCTTCCCTGGAAGGGTGGGGAGGCCCTGGCACAGGTTTCCCAGAGAAGCTGTGGCTGGCCCTGGATCCCTGGAAGTGTCCAAGGCCAGGTTTGTCCAAAGCAAATATTTGCAGGATTTTTTTCCCCCTCCCATTTGTCCACTTTGAAAATCCTTCACCAAATGGGGACAGATACACAGCCCAGCCCCACCACTAATTATAGGATTCCCTCCCCCCCTCAGCTGCCGTCTTGCTCCCACCCCATTCCTGCTTCAATCATTCCCTAAATCAGCTCTTCAGGAACCCAGGCTGATCACGGTTGGTCACTGCCCTGTCTCCTTTTAATTGAAACCTTAATCTCCCCGTCGTTGCGACGACGGGATGGGTTTCCCCAGGCACTTTGGGAATGTTTAACTGCCCGTGCCCTCCATAGCTCATTAGACACAAAATCTGCAGACTGCTCAAATTAGTTGGGAAAAAGTTTAGCACAAGGAATTACTGCAGATATGGGGACAGGGGGACAACATTCCTGGGGGTTTTCCCTAGCATTGTGGTCCTAGATGGAAGAAAAATATGGAGGTTCCCTTTGCAGATTCTGGGAAAAGGAGCAAATAAAGAAAACGGGCATTGGAAGCAGGGCTGAGAGGTTTGGGATTCCTGGGACCTGCTGTCTGTTCTTAGGGGATTTGGGACTTAGGAATTATCTCTGGGAGTAAATGTCCAGGCAACTGCCAGGTGCGAAGGGTATGGATGAGTGGGTGGGATGTGGGAGCAACATCCCAGGTTTCCACCACAAATCCATCAGTGAAGCTCTTTCTCCACATAAGCTCTCAAGGGGTCTCATCCTGACCCTTTCACCGGTGGTTCCAAAAGAGAATCATGGAGTCATTTAAGTTGGAAAAGACATTTAAGATCATTGAGTCCAACCATTAACCCAGCACTGCCAAGGCCACCAGTAAACCAGGTGCCCAAGTGTCACATCCAATGGCTTTTAAATCCTTTCAGGGATGGTGACTCCACCACTGCCCTGGGCAGCCTTTGCCAGGGTTGACCACCTTTCCATGAAGAATTATCTCCTAATATCCAACCAAACCCCCCTGGCACAGCTTGAAGCCATTTCCTCTCATCTCTGCAGATCAATGCCCTCCAGCACATCTGTGATCCGACTTGGTGTCATCTCCAACCTCGAGGGTTCCCTCAATCCCCTTATCCAGATCATTAGCAAAGATTTTAAACAAGATTGTTCCCAGTACTGAACCCTCTGGAAAACCACACCAGTCCCAAATGGATTTAACTCTATTCCCTGCCACTCTTTGGGCATGGTCAGTTTTTTTCCAGGAAACAGTATATCCATCCAAGCCATGATCAGAGAGTTTTTCCAGTTTTTCTAAGGGAAACAGCATCTAAGACTTTACTAAAGTCTAGGCAGTCACATCCACAGTCTTTTCCTCATCCACAAAAAAGTTTGGGAAATAATGAGATTCAGGCAGTGGAAGAATTTCCAGGTGCATTCATGGGAATGATCCTTTGAGCAGCAACATCTCCAGGGTGGTTTTGCTGCTCTTTATCAAATCCAAGGCTGAAGATGAAGTTGGGTTTTCTTCTGCTTTTCCAGCATGAAGCTATGAGGGTGCTCCAAGAATCCCAGAATCATTAAGGTTGGAAAACACCTCCAAGGTCATCGAGCCCAACTTTTGCCATCACCAACCAGAGCATTTAACGCCATGTCCGGGCTTTCCTTGAACACTTCCAGGGATGGAGGCTCTGTTTCAGTTTATCGTGGGGAGATTGGGAGGTAGAACGTCCTAAAAAACCTTCAAATCCACTTAAGGATGGGGATTGTACCCCTAACGTTAGGAATCTCAGCTCAGCCCTACTTAAAACCCTCACAAAGGAATAGCTTCCCACGGGAGCATTTTAGGAAGCCGAGCCCTGATCCTGGCAGCAAATCTGACAGCCCTTGGTTTTAATGAGGGAATAATCCAGATGAAAGAATCTCTCCTCACGTGCAAAACATCGGGAAAGGGGAAAAAAACTCCGTGCTGGCTGTAAACGTCTCCAATGGATGTCCTATTTTCCCAGGCTCAAAGCTTATTGATTTAAGTCTTCCCCTGGAAGGCTCATCCCATGCCATGTTTTGATGTCCCGGAACAACAGCTTCCATTATCCAGTATTGTTCTGCAGCTTCTGGGAGGAAAAGAATCCCATTTTTCGTGTGAATTTGAGAAATAGAGAAAAAAACACAGAATTTTGTCGCTGTGTTGAAAATATCTTTATTTTTTAAGTGTATTTTTAAGAGTATTTATGTTGGGATAAGAGCAGAGTCATAAATTTCAGCTTAAAAGATGAAAAATCTTAGGGAATTACAAGCAGGGCTGGTCAAGAATAGCTTTTAGGGGTTTTTGGTTTGTTTTGGCTTTTTTTTGGGGGGGGGGGGGTTGTTGGTTTACTTTTTAATGAAATTTTTTTCTTGCCAGAAAATTTCAGTTATTGAAGGCAAACCTCACACTTGATCTCGCACTGTATAGAACATTCCCTCCTGTTCCCAAAAATCCTTGCTCAGATCAAGGTTAGCAATGCCTCTAGGGTCAACATCAGGAGTAAATTCCCATTGGGGAATTACAGGGAACAACCAAACTGGTTCAATATTTGGCAAATATCCTTTATTAGCTTACAAAGAAATGTATCCAAAGCCATGAGCTGTTCAGCCCATGGATTATCCTGCTGCTTCTCCCTTTCTCTCCTACCTGAGATGTGTTTGAGCTCGAGTCTAACACTTGTTCCAGGTGATTTATATTCCCACTGCAGAGCACGGGAATGACAAGGCAGGAAAATGCCACAACAGCCTCTTAAACAACTCAATAGAGGGGCCAACGTTTTTGGTTTATTGTTGTCTATAAAATTTTATGGATTGGAACTCGCTGGGTTTGTTCCACGGAATTAAAGGAAGTGGTTTCTTTATTTTCCTGTTATTTTTCAAATCTGCACTAACGGAAAAGCTCCTAAAGGCATGAACCTGATTCCCCTCCTCTGTGGGGAGCTGGGCACCAGGGCACGAAAAGCCAGAAAGGAAAGGAAAGGAATGAAAGAATCCTCTTCCCTTGGAATTCTGCAAGTGAGCTATGGCAAAGTCCCAAAGATGAGGGACCAAATTTAATTTCATGGCTCAGGAAGGGGTCACAACTGCTGGAGTTATCCAGGGAAAATTGCCAGAGCTGGGGTTGATATCCATGACCAGCTGGTCCCCATGACAGCAGAAACTGGGATGGGTTCTGGCCCCACTGACTCATTCCAAGGCCGGGTTCCATTGTCACCATCCTCAAGGGAGAAAATCCAAGTTGAAATGGAAGAGGATCCAGCTTGACATGAGGAAAAGTGATTGGATGAGGACGGTGGTCACGAGTTGAAACAGAGAGCCCAGAGGCCTCTTGCTCTTTTCCAGCCTCACTTACCCTAGGATTTTGGAGAGGAAAGCTGGGCTGAGCTCAAGGACTGGATCCAGAAAAGCTTTCTCTGGGTTACAGTGGCTGCCTAACCCTAGCACACACCACTCTTGGAACTGGGAGGATCAGTAAAAACGCACTTGGGTGGTGCATAATTCCCAGTCAAGGATCAGAATTACCATCAGAACTCAATGTACAGTTCCCAATCAGGTTCATATCCATGGTGACACATCCATTCACCTCCATTCCTTCTCCATTCCTCTTCTCCAGAAGGGCTGAACAGAGGGAATAAAGCCTTCAGCTGTGGGCTCTGTTAGACCATGCTTTGATCTTAAACCACCTGAAGGAGCAGCTCTGTGATCCCAGGAAATTCTCCCGGAGCCAGGGAAGACGTTCACCTCTGGCATCATGAAAGGTCACACCAAAGGCAGCAGGAAAAGGACTAAAATCCTGAATATCCCAGGCAAAAACAACCTCCAGCTTCTAAATTCCAAAATACAGGCACTTCCCATCACCCACCTTCCACCAGACAGAGCTGCCGGAAAACAGAGCTGGAGCAAAGCAGAGAAATTAAACCCAAATTGACTTTGTGGCAACACAAGCCATAAATTGTGGTTATTGTGGCCAGGGCTTGGCATTACCCCACTGCCAATCCACCTTTTCCTTTGATTAAACATCCCGCACTAATTCCATTTCCAAAGACTGAGTTTATTTCCACAGAATCAAATCCCCTCCCTCGCTAATCCATTCCCATCTCCTGGCTGAAAAACGCAGCCCCGAGATCTGACACTGAGATGTTCCTGGCAGGAAGGTGGCATCGCGGGGAAATGGAATGTGGAATGTGGACTGGGGAGAATGGAATAAATGACATCATTCCCTACATCCTGACTCACTTGGGAATGATTTTTTTCCTACTGGATTAGCTGAGTGTTGCTCCCTCACATTCCCACCACCTCCGCGGAGCCTCTTGCCCTGATTCAAGGGCACCCATAAAGACTGGGATATCATCTCAGATTTGTACACCTGTCCATCCTCACAGGTTTTCCTGTGATCTCAGAATTCCTGGTGTCTCTTGGCCCAGCAGCAAAGGATCCTTCTCCAAGCGTGTTCTCCAGGGAAAGCAGATCCCTGTGGCATTCCTAAACCACTGCTTGTGGTTGTTCCTTTCTTATATCCCAGTTTTAACCTGTGCCCCTCCTTCTGAGCATTTTTGGGGAATCTGAAGGCAATTAACACAAAGCCAATTTCAAGGCTGATTGTGGACACAGGGATATTTATTTTCTCTTGGAAAACTAGATAATAGAGGATGTGTGGTGCCACCAGAGCTCAAAACTTTCCCTGTCCTCCCTCCATCCCTCTCTCCTCTCTTTTGGGTGGCCAGAAGGAAATGAATTTTTCCTGGGAAGGGGTGAACACGGCTGCCACGTTCACCCTCAAGGTCCCACCATGCCACCACCTCCACCTTGGAGCAGGAGCTCTCCCATTCCTGCCTCAAAATCGCCTTTCCCAAACCAGCCGGGAGCGCACGGCTGCAAATTTTCCCGCTGCAATCCACGCCTGGCTTCTCCATTAATCCTCCCACTCTCCTCGATACCTGGGCTCGTCCGGGCGGCTGAGAGGATTTGGAAAAGGCAGGGGAAATATAATTAGACGAGATGTTGCCCTCGGAGTCAGAGCCGGGGCCGGCTCATTGAAGGGCAGCGGTCAGCAGAAGGAGCGGAGAAGAGTCAATTTCGCACGGATAACGGAGCCGTTCCGGCTGATTAGGGATTTGATGAGGGAAGGGGTTTGATTTTGGTGGAGTGACAGAAGCCTTACGGTCAGTTGAGATCTTGTTTAAGGAGGGCAAGCGGATCTGGACTGGGGATGACAGATAGGGAGACAGGGATGAGCGGGACAAATTGGCCTGGTTTCCTCCTGTTTTCCTGCTTGTTGTCCCTGACCTCATCCAGCCAGGGCTGGGCACCAGCAGGGAAAGGCAGACAGGAATGCTGCCAGGAGTTCAAGGAAAGCAGAGAGGGAAAACAGCAGTGATAAAGAACTGGAGGAGGAAGGAAAGACAGGCAGAGTTTTTGGGATGTGGGATCATGTCTCAGCCTCAGTCATTCCCATGGTCTGGTTCCATCACCTCCACCTTCATCCCAAAACTCTCTATGCACCAAGGAAGAGAGCAGAAGTGGAAAAAGAGGCCCAGCCTCACAGGAGGCTTGTCCAACATTCCCCTTCCTGGTTATTGCTCTGGGAATTGCCTTCTGGGAATGGGAACAGGAGGGCTGTTCCTTGTACCTCCTGCTCCCGTCTCCTCCTAGGCCAAAACACAACAGGATCAAAGAATCCTGGAATAGTTTGGGTTAGAATGGATCTCAAAGATCATCCAGTTCCAGCCTCCTGCCATGGGCAGGGACACCTTCCACTATCCCAGGTTGATCCAAGCCCCATTCAGCCTGGCCTGGAACACTTCCAGGGATCCAGGGGCAGCCGCAGCTTCTCTGGGAATCCATTCCAGTGCCTCATCGCCATCACAGCCAAGAATTACTTCCCAGTATCCCATCTAACCATGCCCTCTGGAAGTTTAAAGCCATTCCCCCTTGTCCCGTCACTCCATCCCCTGTCCAGAGTTCCTCTCCAGCTCTCTTGGAGCCCCTTTAGGCACTGGAAGGAGCTCTAAGTTGTCCCTGGAGGCTTCTCTTCTCCATGCTGGACACCCCCAGCTCTCCCAGACTGTATCCAGCCAACTTTTCACCTCTCCCCATTAGTTGTGATTCCACCCTCAAGCATCTCACCCTCATTCCCCTCTGGAGATTGACCTGGAGCAAGGGAGAGGAGACTTCATGGGATACCAGGTCTTCATTCTCATGGAGAAATTTAGACACCACCTGGAATTTCATGTGAGCCTTGAGATCACGTGCCATGAACAAGGTCACAGCTTTGGTGCAGGTAATTAATCCAAACTGTTAATTGCCATTGTCGTAAAGAGAGAAGGATTCTTGCCCTCACTTGGTTTCACAGGTAAGAGACAAATTCAGGAACCTGGGAAACTCCAAACAGGCAGAGCTGCTGGAAATTCACCCCAACTCCCTTTTCCATTGTCACAAGGGGTTTAGGTGACATTTTCAGGTGCTCCAGGTGTCATGTTCAATCTCCTAAGCCCCCACTGATTCCATAATCATGGGACAAGCTCTCCTCTTTTAGCCGGAAACCCAGCAGCTCCTGGGAGATGAAATTAAAACATGAAAAATCAGGAAATGGGGTTGACTTTACCTTGCCAGGGAGGGAATCCTGTCCTGGATGTAATTTCAGTTTTACCAAGTGCCTAAGAATTTTGCCTGGGAAGAGGATCTGGACCTGCAACATTCCATAAATCACTCCGATGAGGATGCTGAGGGATGGAGGCCACACCACCAGCAGGAAAAGCAGAGCCTCCAACGACCCAGAAAAGCAAAATCCTCACCGTTCTGGTGCTCTAAACTCTCCTGCATCCAACAGTGCTGAAATGAGGCTGGAAAAGAGCTTCAGCCTGGAAGTCAGCAGGAGTTCAGCGCTCAGAAAGAAAGGAATTGCAATCTCTAGCCAGAATCCAAAGGAGGGAAACGTTCCATGTTAATAAACAAAATAAAAGGGGGAGTTAAACTCATCCTTCTCCCTCTTGTCCTGGTGATGGGTTTGGCTTTCAGTTCTCCTTGACAATCCCTAAAAGTTAACCCCGGGAGTTGTACAATTGTCAGATGTGAGTGGGGCAATCAAAGCCTTTCAAATCCATGTTTTGTCAACAAAAATACAGGAAGGTATTTCCATGAAAATTCCCCCAAAATATTTGCCCTTTTTCCCCTGCAAAGCTCGGAATCTCATTTTATATCAGCTCTGAAGTTCTTTTTTATCTTTCATCATATCTTAAAATGATAAGAATTAATCTCAGTAGGGAGTTATTTCTTCGCTTCTCTTGCAGCTCAAAATAGCACTTTTTTCTTTTCCCCCCCTTAATCTGAAATAAGTTTAATTTCATCAGGGAAAATTCATCACTGGAACAGAGAGATCAAATCTTGCCTCAGAATAAAGCAGGGAGCTCTCACCTGGTAGCTGCTGCCCACCAGCTTCCAAAGGCAGCTCCAATATAATTAAATAACAATAATCCCGAAGATACAAAGCCTGGAATTCTGCTTAAAGCTGTACCGCCTCCATTCCAGACACCTGGCTGTGGCTGCAGGTGATTTATTTATTATATATTTGATTAATTAGCTCAGGAAGGATTCTAGCAACCTTTCCCTGCTTTTTCCAGAGGCTCCATCCAAAGCCCACTTAAGCCAGTGTAATAAAATCCTTTGCCTTCAGATAAATCCATGGGCACGTGCCAAGGGTTAATTTCTGTTTCACTTCCTGCTGGGTTTGCTCCTCTGCCATCCCCGGTGACTTCCCTGGAGTTATTCCAGATTATCCAAAATGAATCAGCCCCAGCAACGCTCACCTGGGTGAGGAGGAGGTATTGTCAGTCACCTTCCCTCAGTCACAATCTCTTCTCTGGAGTAACCTTCCCCTGCTTCCCACTCTTCCCAGGGTGGGAAAACCCTGGAAATTTTTTTGGGGGGGGAAAAACATGAGGAAGGAGGGGACCTCTAAGGACCAGAACTGCCCCAAAAGTTTCCCACTGGAGCAGAGCGGTTTGGCTGGCACAAAATGCCACCTCCCAATCCCGAGGGGGCTGGCATCCCTCCAGAGCCGTGATCTCATTCCCACCACCTTCCCAGAACTACCCTGTCTGATTCCAAAATCTGCCTCCTGAGGAGGTCCGTGCAGGCATCTCCCTCCTCCCTGAAATTAAAAGCTTGGGGATGGCTGCACTCAGATGTCCCAGGGTGGCACAGGTGGCTCGTCCCTCCCCGACACATCCCCGTGTCCCCACGCCATCACCTTTCCCCTTTTCCTGCAGCTGGAAAAGGAGGACAGCAAATACTGATCCCTCTTGGATGGCGATTTGGGGATGGAGAAGAGGGTCTTTATCTCATTTTTATTGGCAGAGAAGGAAGAGAAAAGCCCCCTCATCCCTCCCATGCTACTGAGCGGGGACGGGAGGAAGGAAATTGCCTCTCCTTCTCCAGCCCCTGGGAAACCTTTAATAAACGTCTCCACCAACTTTGAGGCCTTCCAGTCTTGACAAATTGGAGTGGAACAAATCCTGTTTGGTTGCAGTGCAGCGATTCCATGAAGGTGGATCCGAGGGAAGGTGGACCGAGGGAGGTGGGTGGTGCTGAGGAGCTGCTAAACATCTTTCGGCTGGGGGTGACAGCGGTGACGAAAGCACCGCCGGAAAAATGTCCCCCTCCCTGGGGAGGGACAGGGTGGGACCCCACTGGGATGCTGGAGGGGGCTAAGGGACATTCCACTCTGGAATACCAACCATATTCCCAAAAACATGCCCCCCGTGAGGGCAGCTCTCACCTCACCAGGGAAGTGGGAGATGGTGGAAATTCCTTCCTCTCTCGAGGACTTAATTCCACCCTCTCTGCATCCTGGGATCCCCTGGCCAACCTGGGATTTATTTTTAAACCCAGTCACCCTAAGGAGATTCCTGAAGTGGGGAGAGGTGTTGCCTTCAGCTGTTTTTCCAGGGAAAAAAAGGCATCCATCAGGTGGGAAAATTATCCCTCAAAATGGATCAGGGATTTGGTACCAGGATCTCATCCCACCAGCTGGGAACTGAGGGATATCAGGAATCCACTGCTAGATCCAGTTTTATTTCTTATCCCAAAAATCATGGACTTGGGAAGAGGGGGAAGAAATTTTTCATTCCCGAATACACAATAATATTCCATTAAAACTGGAATTTGATTTTGGGCAATTAAAACAAACTAAAGGATTTCAGGAATGGGATAATTCCGCTTTAAAACACTCCCAGAATTCACTTCCAACAGCCTCCTGTATCCAGGTATAACCTATTTGTTGGGAGCTGAATTGCAGAGCAAAGAAAAGAAAATCCCAAATTGTACCACCTCAGGAATTTGACCAGGAATAAGCTGGTTTACTAAATCTAGGACTGAAAAATACAGCAAGAAAGGGATATTTTGGAATTAGGCTAGGTCACACTTTCAAATTCCCTCTCCTGCTTCATCCCAAGTCAAGATATTTATATTTATTTTTATTAAAAAGACATGGAGAAATAAAAATGCATTTATAATTATACTTTTAGGTGTGTATATATAGAAATACATGGATTTTCATAGAAGGCACATTCCTAAAAATATCCCTCAAGCCATCCCTGCTTTGATGTTTCTGTCCATTGAAATATCCTGGAAATCATAAAATCAAAAGGAACCTTCCTGACTCATCAAAAAGCCATAAAAGTTAAAGGATGTGTCCTGGCAAAAGCTGGGTTTTCCCTAATTTCTGTGAAGCTGCCCTAGCCCAATAAAAATCTCCCATTGGAATATGCTCTGCAAGCTCTGTTTAATTAATGCAAATTATATTTATTTTTGTTACTTATTTAATGTATTTGTTTAATGTTTTGTTTTTTTTCTCTATTTAAGATTGGTTTTCCACAAGGAGAAAGTCGAAGAGAATGCCTCCAGGTGGATTTTAAGGCAAATTCATAAATCAGTATCATCTGGCCAAATTTGGGCATTATTAGACCCAAACAGATATTTAAAACCCATAAATATTTATAAATAAATATAAACATCATTAATATGTCAAAGACCAGGATTTTACATCCTCATTTTGCCTATCCCATTAGGAAGTACGAAAATTATCAGGAAAACCTCAACTCCTAATTTACACAATTAATTTTTCCGTAAATTTTAGGACATGGAGAATACACAAATCTTATGTCTCATCCCCAAAAGTTTTGGGTTTGGATATTTTGGGAGAGAATATGTGGAACAGGAGAAGTGCAGAGCAATCCTTGTCTGCACAGATCACTCCAGCTCCATTCAGTGAGTGGATTTTCGATCATTGGATCATTTTGATCCCTTCAGTTGCCAGGGACATGGAGCCAAATTCCTGCTGTTCTACTAAAAAGTGAGGATTTGTACTATGAGGAATTTGATTATTCCTTTTTTCAAGGAATGGGGATAGGGGTGAGTAAGGGATAATCATGGAATCATGGGATGGTTTGGGTTGGGATGGACCTTCAAGAAAATCTGGTTCCATGGGCAGGGACAACTTCCATTGTCCCAGATTGATCCAAGCCCCAGCCCACCTGGCCTTGGACACTTCCAGGGATCCAGGGCCAGCCACAGCTTCTCTGGGAAACCTGTGCCAGGGCCTCACCACCCTCCCAGGGTAGAATTTCTTCCCAATATCCCATCTATCCCTGCCCTCTGGCAGCGGGAAGACATTCCCTGTGTCCTCTCCCTCCATCCCTTGTCCAAACTCCCTCTCCAGCTCTTCTGGAGCCCCTTTAGGCACTGGGAGGGGCTCTGAGGTTTCCCTGGAGCCTTCTCTTCTCCAGGCTGGACATTCCCAGCTCTCCCAGCCTGTCTCCAGAGCAGAGGAGCATTTGGAGCATTTCCATGGCCTCCTCTGGATCTGCCTCAGCAGCTCCACACCCTCCTGATGTTCTTATTCCTTGAAAGTCTCGGCCTTGCACAGCCATCTCCACCAGGAATTTCTCAAAATAAGCCAGGCATGGGAAGTTTCCTTCCAGAGGTTTCATCCCTGCCTGCTCTCCCTGCGGAGCAGCCAAACTCCAATGCCAAAGCCACTGAAATAAATACCGGAGAACAGGAGTTATGGATTTTTATGGATGCTGCCCCCCAAATCAGGGCAGGATGGATGAATCCTTCCTGGGCACAGAATTATTCCAGCCAAAATAGGTCCAAAATCTCATCACTTGGAGTAAAAAAGGGATGTAAAACAATTTTTTATGGGGCAAATTCCATGTGTTTAAGTATACAAAGGACAGAAGATGACATAAGGGATGAGAAGCTTTTGACTCTGTGTTCCTTGAGCCCAGCAAAGTAGGAAATTCTGTAAAAAGATCTCCCAGGGGAATGCTAAAGTCCACCTCTATCATGTGGGAGGCTGTAATCCTGCGGAATTCTTCCATCCTCAACTCCGGGATTACTCCCAGATTTCCAGCTGCACTTCCAACACTCATTTTTGGCCTCCAGAGACCCCACTTCTCTAGTTTTAAACGTTCCCACAGAAAAGCAAAGTTAGAATAAAAACTCCTCACTCCCTACACAGGTACTGAGCTTGGCCTGGTTCTCCTTGCGTGTCTACCAGGGGAATTCTCACTTCAATCCCTCTGGGAATGCTCCAAGCCTCATGCTGCAAAACAGAGAATTGCAAATCCATATTAAATATTCCTTCATTTCCTATGTGCATTCCCTCTCTTCCCAATCTTGCCACTCATGTAAACAAACTTGAGAGATCCTGAAGGATTTCTTGGGCTTCGGTTGGTTGAGGAACTGGGATACAACACGCAAATTCCCTAAGGCCAACTTCCCTAAAATAATCTGGACACCTAGTGAGAGACCCAGGACTTCATTCCAGATCAGAGAGGAAAATCCTCCTTCAGTTGCATGATCCCAATTTTTTTCCTGATTCCTTATGAAAATCCCTGTCCTGATTTTGGATATAAAGAGACAAATCCTTTTTTTTAAATTTTTTTAATGGATCATGGGGATAGACCAGGAAGTTCTAGAACTCAGGTCAGGTTAATGCTTTCCAAAAAAAAAAAAAAAAAATTAAAAAGACGATTTAAACTTTTGGAATTAGAGGATGGAGAACAGATGGGGCAGGAAAAGTCAAGGAACTTCCATGCAGGGAATTTCCTGTGTAAATATGAGCCACCAGGCATCCCAAATTTCTATTGGAAGTCCTGCTTTGAGCAGGGAATGCAGGAACGAGCGTCGGATGAGGAATGAGGAGACACCTGAGTCGGGGCTGTAGTGACGGATGAGCTCCAGGAATGTGTGGAAAATGCGAGCAAAGGCTGGGAAACCTTGGCCACGCTGAAACAAAGCCCAGCACAACCCCGCTCATCCCCATCTCCCAATCCATAAATCTCCAGAGCCACGGATTTGTTTGGAGAGGGAAGGGAGCTGCACTTTATTCCTAGTCCCAGTGCTTCTGATGAGCTGCCGTATTGCCCTTCATACTCCTCCAGTCTCAATAAACCTGGCTAATTAGCATCCTGAGCACTCAATTAATTAGGCAGGGCAGTTAATTATGACAAACTCCATTATCCGCTGGAGCCCGGAGTCCGATGGACATCAGCGTCGGGATATGTTCGGTAACAATTTGATTCGAGAGGGAGTTTATTGACCAGAAAAGACGGATGAGGAGATTAAAATCATCAGGAGAAGCCGCTCCGAGCCGTGGGCTCGGGTTATAAAGACATCCAGGATCCCAAATGAGTCGCTCCATCCTCATTAAGAGCCACATCAGGAATGGGGAGGTTTTGGGAAGAGAGAGGAAGCCAAGCTTTGAGAGGGTCCCAAACAAGGTGTGACATGGAGGGTTTGGGTTGTCTCTCAGTCAGGATCCTGCCCTTTCCAAAAGAAAAGCCCAGAGTGGAAAAAGGGTTCACCATGTCCAAGCATCCCTTGGGAAGGCAACTCCTTTTTCTCCCCCCACAAAAAAAAAATCTCTCCCAAACAGCAGCATCCCAAAAAGGGTCACGTGATGCTTCCTCTCTGACAAGGTGACATTTAATGGGTGAGGGAACAGCTGTGGAATCTAGCTGGGTTTTAGGAAAGCCTTTGATGCATTTCCCACAATATTCCCACTGGAGAAACACGCTGGAGCGTGTCCCAAGAAGGAAATGGAGCTGGGAAGGGGGCTGGAGCACCAGGAGAGGCTGAGGGAGCTGAGGGGGCTCAACCTGGAGAAAAGGAGGCTCAGGGGAGACCTCCTGGCTCTGCACAATTCTTTGAAAAGAGGGCGGAGCCAGGTGGGATCTGGATCTGCTCCCAGGTTATCTGGGACAGGATGAGAGGAAATGGCCTCAAGGTGCACCAGGGGAGGTTCAGGTTGGATATCAGGAAAAAAATCTTCACAGGAAGAGTGGGCCAGCTCAGGCTAGAGGTGGATCCACCATTCCTGGAGGGATTTAACATCCATGTGGATGTGACTCTTGAAGACATGGTTTAGTGGTGGCCTTGGCTGTGCCGAGGAATGGTTGGGCTCAATGATCTTAGAGGACTTTTCCATCTTAAATTATTTCATTATTCTGTGATAGTTTTCCTCAGAATCAAGAAATGAATGGGATAAGGCTCCTTCCTTTGAACTTGCAGGATGGATTTGCTACCCCAGGATTAATCCAGAGTCAGCTTCCTGATTTTATACTTGTCTGTGGAAAGAAATCAGTAAAATGGCCAAAGCTGGGAGGACTGGAACCTAAACTGGGTGATATTCCATAATCAGCATGCCCAGGGATAACACTCATGGAAAAAAAAAACCAAAACCAACCCAAACAGTACAACACAAAACCCAAAAAACAAATAAACAATACCCCTCAAACACAACAACCACAACACAAACAAACAAAAACACAGGAAAAAAACAGTTCTTCAGTGTGGGGAAAGGAAAAGAAGGGATCTGCTGGGAAATCCGGCATTTCCAGCACAGGTTTGTTTTCCCAGTTTGTCCTGGCTGTGGAGGCCAAGAAGGTGGAAGGATGCTACATTTGTGGATCTCCTGCATCTCCCTCAAAATTCCAGAGATTAAAGTTTTCTCTTGAATCAGATGTGACCCAGATGGGCCTTCCAGGCTGAATAAGACACCCCAAAATGCCATTTTCCTGGCAGATTGGATGGGATCATCCTGCTCCGGGATTTAGCCACACAGATACGGATTTCCCTCAGGACCTCACTCTGTTTATTCACCATTAGGGATTGAGTCCATCCCAGACCATCTCCAAGTATCTCACCACACTTCCAGCCTGTTCCCAGCCACTCCTAATCCTTTCCTACCTATTCCCATGTCTGATCCATCCAGATGTCTTGGCCTGGGATGTGCAAGGTGGAAGATTTCCGTAGGACAATGAATCAGACTTATCTGAGGAGAGTTTCCCAAAAAACCTGCTGCAGTTTGCCCCAATTCATCCTTGCTCCCAAATTACGGAAAATTTTAATATATCCTATTTGATCTGATTAATTTTTTAATCTTCTTGGGAATCTTTTTGTCATTATTTGTCATAAAAAACCAGAAACATTCAGGTTTCCTGCATCAGGAACCTAAAAATCAGAGGAGAAAATGGACTTAATTGTTTTTGAATGGCTTTTCCAAGCGAAAAAGTAGAGAGGGACAATATTCCTATTCATCTCACAAAAGCAAATATAGATTCTATCATCACAATTTCTAATGATTTGAAATGTGATTGGAACTCCAGAGGGACTGGCCAAGGGATCTTTGGATCCTGGGAATCACCACCTTAAATATTGGATTTAGTTAAAGTTTCACATTAACTCTGTGTGTCTGGGTTTATTGCCTTTGGCTCTGGGATAATTGTACCATCCTTATAATTTATTTTCCCACTATTATTGATATCCACTGCCAACTTCCACAGGGTTTTAGGACTGATGCCACAGTCCCGGGGGAGAAGGTGGTGAATGGCTTGGTCCCATTTGGAAAAATAAGGGGCATCCATAATTTTTTCTTTTCAACATTACTTTGGACTAAAGGCAGAGCTGGCTTTAGTCCTGTCAGAAACAGCACAGGAGCCTTGGAAAAGGCTGTATCCTTCATCCTTTCCTGAAGGAAAATCTTCCAGTTATAAAGAGTAATGGAGAAAAGGAGGAATAACCATTAATCCTAAAGAAATCCTATTCCAACACAACACGTTCCCAGTTTTGAATGGAATTTCATCCATACATGAGGTCCAGATCCATCTTTTCCCATCAACATCACCTAGGGCAAAGATGAAAATAAATTCTAAATTCCTATTAAATTCCTGGGCTAACGAACAGGTTTCCCAGTAATTTTTGAAAATATTGCTGCTTCCCACAGAGCAAGCATCGGGATTTGGGAGGGACTGGTCATATCCCATGCATGGGATGGGAAAGCATGATGTGTTTCCAAAGCAAACATCAGCTGCTGCCTCTCCCATGAGGAGTGGATGCATTGAGGATGATCCACCCCTGGAAGCGTGCAAGGCCAAGTTGGATAGGGTTTGGAGCAACCTGATCTTGAACACTTTCAGCTATCCCAGGTTGCTCCAAACCCCATCCCACCTTTCTGTGAACACTTAAAGGGATGAAGAGTTGAGTGTGGCCACCTCAAGCCATTGACGCTTGGCAGATGTTTGTCCCAGGTGGAGAGGACACTTGTCAGGTCTAATCCGTGCCCAGTCTTTCCAGAAAATCTCTGAACCATGGAGACCCCACTCCAAGTCCCAGAACTCCCTGTTTCAGGATTTGTTCCCCAAAATACAGAGGCAAAACTCAACCATTGTCTCCAAGAGCACCACATTTTGTTTCCCCATGATTTATTTCCCATGGATAAGGAAAGCTGGACAAAACAGCTGCTTTAGCTCTGTGAAATGGAGAGAGATGGATGGGATGAGAGTTGGATCCACACACAGGAGAAAATCCCAGAGTTCCATTTCTCTTAACAGCTAATTTCCAGAAATGAAACCTGGGAGAAAATGCTGAACTCAGAGGCAATTCCTCAGTGAGAACAAGGCAGAAATGAGGAGATGGGAGGAGGGTTGCTCTTCTCCCAGATTTCTCCACAAAGACATCTATTGGTCTTTCGTAACTACAAAATTTATCACTCCAAATTTCCCAGAGAGCAGAGACTGGGGAGAAGTTCTCTCTTGAAAAATCTCTTAGAGCCAAAAAAAAAGAGGGGTTTTAACAATATTGATGCATTTCTCAGCCACATTTCAATTCCATTGAATTTTCGGTGCTTAAATTGCCTTCTTGATTCCAAGAAATTAAAAATAGAAGGAAATGCATTAAAAGAGACATTTTCATTTTGCAGCTGAGAACAGCTCTTGAAATTCATCTTGAATTTAAAAAAACAAGACCAAACTTGGAGCCAACTTGGAGCGCTCCCGACTGAAACAAAATATTACAACCAATTGTTGGGAGCCAATCACTCAACTGGCCTCCATAATTTTTCTCCAAGGAGTCGATCTGCTGGAATGCATAGAGAAATGTTCATTTCCATCCCAATCCAATTCCAAGAACACTGATGAACCTGGTGTTTTTATATCTGTTCTGCTTCAAGGAGATACACGGATTCTCTCCCTGTCCAAATTTCCCTGTTCTCCCTGTAGCCCCACCTCCCACTGGATGATCCCATGGATTTGAGCAGGCTGGTTGCATCACTACCAAGAGCATCCAGGTTCATCCCTCCGCAACTTCCTCCCATATCCAGATTCAGGTCATCGAGGTGCCCCTCTCCATGGAGGGTTGGAACTGGATGAGTTTTAGGGTCCCTTCCAACCAAAACCATTCTGGAATTCTAGGATTATTATCATTATTTTCCCTTAGTTTTCTGTCCTATTAAACTGTTTTTTATCTCAATTACCCAAATTCACTTTTTTTATTTCCTAATTCTCTCCCTATCTCACTGAATTGAGGGGGATTAAGGAAGTGCCTGCGTGACTGGACACTTCCAAAGAGACTTAGACCAACGGCTTCAAATCCTGGATGGAATGTTTCCCAATTCCCTTCTCCCAGTCAAGGATGCTTTCTACTCACAGATAATCAGGTCATTCCATGCCTTATTTTTTTCCCTGGAGCACAGCTCCTTGTTCTGGCCACATCCAGAGCTTTCCCATGGAATTCAGGGCTGGACCACAGCAAGGAAATGTGGTTTTCCACCAAGGTGTCTTCCAGTGGCTCATTCCTCTTGCCTGCAGAGAAGGACCCACAGGGAAGGACCTTCAGGATGAGATAATGGTGCAGGGAGCCTGTGTATGGATCTATCCCAAGGATATTTGAGTTTTCAAAGGAAGACAAAGGTCTGGAGCACAAATCTGATGAGGAGCAGCTGTGCAACCTAGGAAAAAAAAGTATGGAGAAAAGGAAGGACCTTCTCATTCTCTGCAATCCCCTCAAAAGAGAGTGGAGCCAGGTGGGGATTGGGATCTGCTCCCAGGGAACAAAGGACAGGACAAGAGGAAATGGCCTCAAGATGTGCCATTGCAGGTTTAGGTTGGATATTAGGGAAAAATTCCTCACTGAAAGGCTCTCCAGCCCTGGCACACGCTGGGCACATCTTGAGGGATTCAAAAGCCATGTGGATGTGGCACTTGGGGACACAGTTTAGTGGTGGCCTTGGCTGTGCTGAGGAACGGTTGGACACCATGGTCTTAGATCTAAATAATTCTGTTATTCCATGACACATCCAAGAGAAGAATGTGCTGGTAAGTGATGGGGAAAAGCACTTAACAGACAATGCAGAACTCCTTCTGGAGCTTGAAAACTGGGAACATGGAGACAATAGGACAGAGAATGCAAATTTGGGAACTGGTAGGAAAGGGAAGGAAAGGGAAAGGCACAAATTGATGCACTGAAGCAAATCCTGCAGAGGCAGAAGACGCAATAATTTGCTCTGCTGACCATTTGGGAGGAGAGAGGGGCCTGTGGGATTGGCCTCTTCCCCCGGTCTCCCTCCTTTCCCTGCCGTTCTCCCAGACAATGGAGTGAATTAAGTTTGCAGAGTTCTGTAGGAGGCATCAGGCGTCAGCTCCAATTACTCACCCTCTGCATCATAATTACTGCAAATGGTCCATTAAAGGAAAATTATCATCAATATGATTTTATCAGACAGCGGGTGGAAATGAATAAAGGAAAGTGCTTATTCTCCCATTGTCCTGTTAATAGAGACGTCTTTGAAATGGAGGATGTGAAGGATTCCACCTCTCCCAGGAATGTGGGATGCAGAGGGGAGCTGCAGGTGATCACACACAAACAGGCTCCATCTTTTGGGATGGAAGTGGGAATTCAGATCAGGCTACGTTTTGGGATGGAAGTGGAAATTCGGATCATATCTTTATCTGATTATCCAAGCAGTGGATGAGGAGCTGGGATTCTTTTGCAAGGTGTCATCTCTGCTCAGGACACCCTCCCAGCACCATCCCTTCTTCCCAAGGGATCCAGTGTCACCTTCAGCTTTAAACTCAGCATCAAAATTATTCTAAGGGAGTTGAAGTCCATTTGATGTGGTGGTGTTCAGTCAAAGGTTGGATTTGGTGATCTTGGAGAGCTTTTCCAGGCTCAGTGATTCCATGGTTCTATGGATCCAACCCAAGATGCAAACCTAGGTCAGAGCATGATCACCCTCATCATCCTCACTTTGCTGTGAGGAGGCTTTTCAGTGGCTGCATCTGGGATCAGCCACATCTGGAGAAGATGGGATCAGAGTTCCTCATCGTAGAAACATTTTGGTGCTCACTGTGGTGAAATCAGGACACAAGTGCAGAAAAACATCAACTAATTCCAGCTCTGGGCCAGAAAACATGATGGGTTTGTGCACTCTTAG
Organism: Nicator chloris; assembly: GCA_013400495.1. NCBI lineage: Eukaryota > Metazoa > Chordata > Aves > Passeriformes > Pycnonotidae > Nicator > Nicator chloris. Next base: position 331,637 of record WAAE01020922.1, read on the forward strand.
ATTCTGGGATGCTCCACCTTCACAGGTGGGAATTGCTGTTTTGGAGGCTAGAAAGCTCAACTTCCAATTCACAGGTGAGAATTGAGGGTTTGGTTGTTGAGAGGCTCAGCTTTAATTTCACAGGTCGGATTTGCTGGTTTGGAAGTCAAGAAGCTCATGTGTCCCCCACAGAAGGAGAAAAATGAGTCACCAAGTGATGTCCTGGATGTTCAGATCACCTGAATTAATTCTCTCCGCCCAATTATCTTGTTGGGAAATGCCAGGATTTAAGCAGGGATGGGGATGGAACCCCCATTGTTGTGGCTGACCTTCTAAACAGTGATCAAAAAATGCAGAACCATGAAGGGAAAGGCAGTGGCGTTCTTCCAGAGTTGAAAACATGGAACACGAAAAGCTTCGGATTTTGAAGTTATTGCAGCAGAGGAATAATTCAAGAAAGGTCAAGTCTCTCATTTGTCAGGAGTAAGGATGAAGTTCTGTGAGATTCCTTGTGCGCTCTCTTGAACCTTCCTCTGGAAGAACAATTTACAGCTGAACTAATTCTGGATCCATACAAACAGATTTTTGAGGAAAAACGCACCAAACTTCACCCAGCTTCCAAATCTTTGTGATTCCTGTGCAAAGAGATGGATCTGATCCTACAGCAGGTTTGTTTTCCTTCTCACATTACGGAGATGTGGATAAAAGGTGTTTTGATGGGATTAAACGGGGTGTCTGCAGTGGAGAAAACTCTTTCTATGTCTGCACAACGAGCTGATCCCGGTAGCAGAGCTGAGGGAATTTTTCCACTCTTCCTAAGGCAGACAACTCCTTCCAGGTGGACAATTTATTCCCTCAGCTTCATGGATGGCACAGATCTAAACTCCTCATGTGCAGGATTATAAAAGCACCATTCCAATGGCTACACCTGTGTTACAACTCCCAAAACAGAAGGGATGAATTCCAGCCTTTAAATGACTGGAACAAGGACACGTCTGAGCTCCCCAGCTCCAGGGAAGAGACATCCAGCTGTTGTGATTCCTGGCTCACTGATAAGAAGGAGATAACCCATTTCAGGAGTAGGTCAACAGACCCAAAGATTGGATGCAACCCTTTCCTCCAAGTTCTGTCCCCTCCAAATCGTTGAGGTTGAAAAAGACCCCCAAGATCCTTTTTAAACATAGTTAAGATTATTTTTAAAGACCTCTCAGATCTTTACCTGGCTACTTACAGTCTCCTTCTCTGATCTCCCGCTGCAAATTTCTCTTTGCATGAGAGGAGATGGGGCTTGTGGTCCCAAGTTATCCCAACACTGCAACATCCTTGTGTGAGAAAGGGGTCAGAACCACACTGAGACCCACTTGAAAGGTGAAGTTGCACTGGTGGGATCACCTCCAGCACCAGGAGACGTTGTCCATGTCCCTGGAGATGTGACCAGTCCCAGACTGGGACATCTATGGACAATCAAGTGATGCCACCACTTGATTGGATAAAGCGTCACCAGTGAAGTGGAGGTCGCATGGGCACAGCCCCAGCTGCAGGACCAAAGAGGATCCTCCATTTCGCTGCCCGACAGATTTCCAGGGAAAAGCAGGAGAAAACCCCACCTGTTCCATGCTGCTGAGGTGATCTGCTGGAACAGGGATGAGTTTCCCCCCTCCAGCACATCGGTGGCCACGCGCCACGGCGACACGGAATCTTGTAAGGCTTGTCGAGGTCATCAAACCCCTCCCAGGGCAACCAACCCCACTCTCCGATTTTTAAAGAGTCCCCCATCCCAAGAAGTCCTGGGATAGGGCCCGGCACAGCAAAGGGAGCATCCAGCCGGAGCAGGAATCCGCCTGCAGGGCCAGGTTTGGTAAAGCCGCGCGGAGCTGCCGCGGTCTCAAGGGTAGGAAATAGTCAGGGAAGGGACTAAAGCCGATCTGCTGCTCTTCATTTCACAGCTGTAGTGGGATTAGCGGAACGAGGGCGCTGGGGTAAAGCTGCCCCTTTTATCTCATTCAAACATGTTGCTAATTCAGCACAGCACCGCAGCCAGGAGCAGCTCCCGGCCTAATCCGCTGTAGCGTTCTCACCCAGCGTGAAGAAACGAGAATTTTAATCCGTTCCCCACCCCCTCCCCGCCCCATCAGATGCTCCAGCAGGCTCTGCCTGCCCTAACCAGGCATGGGGACCCACTCCACACCTGGAATTGCTTTTCCTGGACCCTTTGGTCAGCTCTCTGGGACCTGGGAGGAGACGGGAGCGGCAGCTCCCACCTTCTGCTCCATGAGCTGTGGGTGCTCCCATGGTGGTCAGAGGAGCAAAATACCAAAAGGATCAAGGGGAAATTAATCTTGAGGGAGTTCAACTGATTGCTCTGGGTTGGTCTAAGGATCTTCTGCCAATTTAAGACACCAGTGGAGAGGTGATTTTACTGTTGCAAACAGCAAAGCACCACGCGAGTGCCACACTGGCCCAGCCAGGCCTCCAAACCTGGGAATTTAGGAAGAGTGATGCCTTAAGTTTTAGCTCTCATGTTTTTCAGATTCTGTGCTGCCTAGGGGTGTAGTTCTGAGCCTCATGTTAGGTGCTAGTAAGCTCTCTTCACAGAGTAGGTAGGCAAAATAAATCTTTTCCTGCTGAAGACCATGGACAATGGTTTCAACTTTCAGGCCCAAAAGCATAAACAACAGTGGGCTGAAGAGAGAAAACAAGAAGGATGGGGCTTCACAACCTGAAGCTGTAACTGGACAATTAAACCCCAACTGGCAAATGGACCAAAACTTGTAAAAGTGTGGGACCTCGTGACTGGTCGTCCATTTTTTGTGACCATTCTTAGTCCACCTTGGGTGTAGCCCTGGTCAAGCTCTTGTCGTGCCCAAGGTGTATCCTAGAGGCCTTTCAATAAATATCTACTTTATTCTCTAGCTCTGCCCAGTCTCTGTTTCAGGTCAGCCTTCCCAAGGCATCAGTTTCTGGCGACCCAGGACAGGACCAGTCACAAGGTCTTACATTTTTATAAGTTTTGGTCCATTTGCCAGTTGGAGGTTTAACTGTCCAATTACAGCTTCAGGTTGTGAGGTCTCTTCCTTCTTGTTCCTCCCTTCAGTTCACCGTTGTTGGTGCTTTGGGGCCTGAAAGTTGTCCACGGTCTCCAGGGGGGAAAGGAGTTGTTTTGGCACCCTGCGCTGGGAAGAGAGCTCACGAGCACTTAACATGAGGCTCAGAACTGCACCCCTGGGCAGCACAGAATCTGAAAAACATGGAAGCTAAAACTTAAGGCATCAAGAGGACCAACCAGTAGGTGACAGGAGATGGACTGGGTGGCTCTCAACACCCTTTGGGCTCCCTCTGAAGGACAACTCTAATTCTGCAGGGGGTCAGAGCCCCCCCCACTTCCAGGCAACTTCTGCTTCTCATGCAACAAATTGTGAAATGTTCCTTCCTCTGGAAACAGCCCCTGAACCAGCTTCCACCACAAGAAATGCTACTTGAGGTGCCTCCTTGCTGAAAGCCAGACTTCCTGTACTCCCAAACCTTTCAGCCTTTTCAGCTCTCTTTCCAAGGAACTACTCATCCACACCCCCATCCCATGTTTTCACCTGTGAATCTCAAACTGAGGCAGCATGGCCTGATGTGACAAATGACAAAACTGAAGTGGAAGAGGACGTTCTGTCTCATGCAATTGTCAGAGCCCACCAGTGTGGACCAACAACACGTTCCTCAGGTCTCACCAGACCCAGACTTAAGCATAACTTAGTAAGATTCACCTAGGCTTGTGTAAAACCAGTTAGAGACCGGAGGGTGCCATGGCACCACTGGACCCTTCTTTGCAACCAACATCATCCCCAAACAAGGCAGTGACAGCAAAGCCTCCAACATTTATGGACCTCGAAGCCACCTTCAACCTACTCCACTTCTGCTGGGAATTCTTCCATATTGATGAAATCTAGATTGTTCTTGTTTCTCCAGCAAGAAGTTTGGATCTGCCACGAGGTTCACACCGAGTGAACCCCTGGGTCTTTCCTTGCCATTTAGGATTTCTCCAGATCTTCCCTGGATGGAGCCAAGCATGGAGCTGTCAGACCTGGATTTGGGGCAGCCTGAAGCCCAGCTAAACTCATGAAAGCCCTTCTTCCCAAGGGACGTATTTTCCCAGTTTGTCTTCTAGAGGAAGCAGCAGAAGATTTCTGGTGGAATAAAGAAAAAAAGAGAGAAATATGATAAACAAGTGGGGAAAATCAGCATCAGCTGAAAGACCGGTTCAGGAAGAATCACCCAATTTGGTGTTCAGAAAAACTGAGTTTACCCAGAGGACCTAAAGCAGAGTTGTCCCCCCATGTGGTGGGATAGAGCAAGGATCCACAAGGTGCCATGAAAGAAACAGGAGTTCTTATCCTCAGTTGGGCATTCCTGACTATGCAAGGTGAATTCACTCTTTTCTCAGAGAATTCTCACAAAATCTCGGAAAACACCTCCAAGATCTTCCTGTCCAACCTGACGTAACTGATTCCCTGCCACGTCCAGTCATTCCTTGAACATTTCCAGGGGTGGTGACTCCACCACCTCTGTGGGCAGCCCAATCCAATGCCTGACAACCCTTGCCATGAAGAAATCCTTCCTGATGTCCAACCTGAAGCTCCCCTGGCAGAACGTGAGCCTGCTTCCTCTTTTCCTGGCATTAATTTCCTGGGAGAACCTTTGCATCCCTTGGGGATTGACCCAAAGACCTCCCATGGGATAATGTGGCATGGACACTCCAACTGACTGACCACGGGACATTCCCCCATCCCTCTGAGGACTTTTGGGATTGAAGCTAAAAATCCCAGACTCCTCCCTGATCCCAATCCCCCTGCCTGGTCCAACGCTCCTCCCTCTCCACAAATTCCCTGAACCTCTTCCAACTCCTCGGCAATAAAAAGTGCATTATTAACACCCCTCTGTCTCCGCTGCCTCTCTCTCTCCGACGGGCAATGAAACCTCCCTGAATTATCCTCGGCGTGCCTGCGATTTAATTACACTTAAAGTCAATCAAGAGCCTCTGGAGCTGAGTGGCTGTTAAAAGGTTGGAGAGGAGGGGTGGAAGGAGAGGATGGGACAAAGCCCCCCAGAGGCATCTCCCGCAAAATCATCGGCATCCATCTCTTTTCTGTCCCTCCTCCCATTCCTCCGCTCTCCTGCCCACCTTCCTGAGCTTCCCGGGAAGCGGCCCCACAGCAAAGTCCCACAGGGAAGAAGGGAGGGAGGTCTGGAAAAAGGAGGGGATAAGGCAGAGCAGCGGCTTTTCCCTGTTCCCCGCCTTCCCTGATCCCTGCCACCTCCACTGCCGTGTCATTGAGGGATGGCGGGCGCCTTGGTTTTAATTAGATGGCGGTAATTGCCTCGGTGCAGAATAACATTGTTCCCGCTGGTGGGAAGCGAGAGGGGCTTCAGGCTTGGCTGCCCCCAGGAACTGGGGGAGGGAGGCTTTCCTCGGATGCTGCTCTGGGGGTGGAGGTCCTGGACTGAGAGACGAGATAAATTCATTGCTCCTAAAGAACAAGGGCTTAACTCTTGCACCCCCACACCTCAAATGAGCCTGGATGTGTCCAAAAACAGGAGGGGAGAGGCTCCAGCTTTGGGACACGGGCAAGGCTAGCATCTGCCCAGGGTCCCCTGGGGCTCTGCTGCAGCTCCCCACTGTGTGTCCCTTGAAGGGGGTGCTCAGAGAACCCCAGGGAGGAAAACAGGGAGCAGAAACCAAAGTGATATTCCCGCAAAGCATCAGCAGATGGGAATGGGAGGATTGTCCCAGATCCCTCAGCCTGGATATTACAAAACACAGCAGAGTCCCCTGGGACAGGACAGGGCATCGCCATGGAGCCCAGGTTGTTCCCACACCTTGCCAAAAGAACCTGTAACACAGGAAAAATGGGGCCTTTGGAGCCCCAGCCTCATCCCTTCTCCCCGGCCTCCCAGTCCTGGTGGGCAATCCTCATCCTGATCCCTGGAGACACACAGGTGAAGCCCTGGAGGGTGACATTTGGTGGCATAGTAGCATCATCCACTGCTGGAGAGATCACCCTGTGCCAGCCCCTGTGTCCTCAAGCCACCAGGCTCTGGAGCAGCCAGGCAGAAAAGGTGTCAAGCCCTGTGCTGACAATTAGGGGCAGTGACTGAATATTCCATGCCGTGATCCCGCTTAGTATTCAAATCCAGAGGAGCCATTGCACCCCAACATGTCCCAGGTGCATTTCCTCCCCAGAGGCTTCCCTGGCAGCAGATTGGAGCTGACTCAGGAGCTGCCCTTTGCCCTGAGCACACGGGGGCTCTCTGAAACAAGTGCTTGTAAAACTCCCACAAAGCCTGGATGCGGTCAAACATCTCCTCCACTGCTCCGGCAGCTGGGATAAATATTTATGAGGGATGTCAGGGTTGTGTTTCAGGCCACACGCCAAACACAAACCACTTGAGGTTAGCAAGAACTTGCCCCCTTTGGCAAATTATTGGATAAGTGTCCATTACAGGGGCTGACTCCTTCCTCCCAGGCAGCTGGGAGGGGATGCTCTCAGAGACAGGATATTGGATGAGCTCGTGACATCCCCACGTTCCTTGATGATTGCTCATAAAATCAGTCAGCCCTTAAAAACAGCCCTCCCTTGTCAATATTTAACTGCAGGCTCTGAGGGGGAGAGGTCGTGCCCAGCTTCCTGCTGCTTCCAGTGCCTGCGGAGCAGGTTGTGGGTTTGGATATTCCTGTCCCAGCCTGGTCGGGATCTTCCCCACCAGCTCCAAAGCCGCCCGTGGTGTGGCTATGGTCACTGCTGGCTCATGCCAGATGTTGGAGTGATGTCCAATCACAGAATCATGGAATGGGTCAGGTTGGAAGGGACCACAGTGGAATCATCTGGTCTCACCTACCTTCTCAAGCGGAGTCATCCCAGAGCACATGGCACAGGATTGTGTCCAGAGGATTCTGAAAGCTCTTCAGTGAAGGAGACTCCCACCCTCTCTGGTCTCTGTTCAGGGCTTGGTCACTGTCAGGGAAGTTCTTCCCTGTGTCCAGGTGGAACTTGCTGGCATCAGTTCCTGCCTGTCCCTCCTGTGCCATTGTTGGGCCCCCCAGAGCAGAGCCTGGGCCCTGCTCAGAGCCCTCCCTGCAGGCAGGGACAGACAGGAATGGGGTCCCCTCTCAGCTGGGGCTTCTCTTGAGGCTGAACAGCCCCAGCTCCCTCATCCTTTCCTTGGCAGAGACACTCCAGTCCCTTCATCATCCTCATCCTCCTCTGGACTTGCTCCAGGAGCTCCACATCCCTCCTATCCCGAGGAGCTGGACACAGCAATCAGATGTGCCTCGCCAGGGCTGAGGAGATGCTAAGGGAGCACAGCTCGATGGTGTGAGCTGCTCAGCGCCACTGTGGTTTGGGGACATCAGGTGACGGGACAGCTGTGTCGGCAGGATGCCCCGGGACAACATCTCCCACTCCAGAGCCTGGTTTGTACCCTGGACACAGCCTGGGCCTCCTCAGGACAACCAGAATCCATCAGGATTTGGGCCAAGACTTGGATATCCATTAGCTGAGCTCCAGCAAGGAGGAGGAGAAGGGAAGGTGGTGAAGCAGACTTTTTTATTCATCATGGAAGAACCAAACTCTCTCAGGTAAGGATGAGATGGAATATGGAGTTCATGGGCACTAGGGATGAGGAAATCAGGACCAAATGACGAATGAGCAGGAGAAACCCACCCTGTGCTTAGGAGATGGATTCAGACTCCGAAAGCCACCATCCAGGTGGAGAGGGGGCCTTAGGGAGACAGATCCCACCTCGACCTGCCAATCCAGCAGGAGAGGGAGAAGTGGGGAGGGAGATTTCACTGGCAAAATATCCCATGGGAATGAATCCATGGCCTTGGTCAGAGCAGGTACAAGGTTCAGGTGTCCTAAAAGGGTCTAATGGGGGCAAAGAGGGAGAGGAGGCACATTCCCAGTCGTGATCCAAGTGTGTTAATGGAGCTAAACCTCTGCCACAAGGAATCTGCATGGAAATTCCTCCAAAGTCACTGCATGGTGGTGTTGGAAGGAAACAGACCCAGTGGAATTCCAGGCTTGAAGATCTGCTCTCTTCAGACTTCTCCTGTCTGATAAAACTGTGGCCCTGGAGATCTTTCCTATGGATTTAAATGTCTTTCCTTAGTAGAAAGCGGTGGGTCATAAAGTCAGATGTAAATATCCATCCATAAAATTCATTTGCAACAATAACAGAAGTGATGACCTGGCACTTTCCCGTCTCTGCCTGTCAAGACTTCCTGTGCAGCACCGAGAGGAAGGATTGGAGATGGTTTGATGGATGTATGGATGGGTGAATGGAAAAACTCTCCAGAAATAGATGGAGACAAGATCAATGGGTTCCCAACCCCATCCCAACTCCTGTCAGTGCATTTCAGTTCTCAGACGGACCTAAAACATTTGGGCTCCCTAAAGCTTTCCTGCTTGGAAAGGGTGGGAAAGTCACTGGCACAATCCCAGGAAGGTGGATGCCCCATTCCCGGAAAAATTCAGGGTCAGGTTGGATGGGGCTCCGAGCAACCTGATCTTGTTGAAGGTCTCCTCGCTCCATGCAGGGTGGTTGAACCAGATGGCCTTTAAAGTCCTTTGTAATGCAAATTATTCCAGGATTTTAGGACTCTATCCCCATTCTGATGTATGGAGCAACAGGATAGGATCAGACAAAGGTCAGGAACTGATCTCCCTTGGAATGGGGAAGAATTTCCCTTTCCAAAGGATGGTCCTACAAAATTCCTCTGGTGCAAACCCTAATTCTAACCCAAAGAGACTCAATATACCCGGCAATGATCTCTGCTTCTGCAGTTCCTCCACTCCCACTGCAGGGACACAAAACCACCAGGAAGAGAGAGAAAGGTACCCAGGGATGGATGACAGTCCCATCCATGGCTAATTGCTCATTCCTTGGATTCCTACACTAAGCTGATGATGCTGCATCTCACCAAGCCAAGCATCAATTTTCATTTCCCAAATTAAGCTGGATCCAGGCTATGGAGGGCTAAAGCTGGATTCATCCTCAGGATGGTCTGGACAGCACATCCATGAATGTGGTGGGGAAAGGGATACAAGCCCTTCCTCTCCATGCAAAACAGGAATCTCTTAAAAATCTCCCTCACTGATCTCCTGAGCCCAGCTCCACTGAAAAAACTGCAGAGATGGGAAAAGGAGAAGAAGGCAAAAGACACAAGTGACAAGGCTCTGGGAATGCTTGGACAAATCCCACAAATCCATAACAACCCACAGATCACCCATGGTGCACCAAGGAGGTGTCATGTGAGAGGAAAGGGACACTTGTCACCTGATGGCATTTCCATCTCATCCCCACTTCCCGCTCTTCAAGCCACCAATTACCCAAATTAAGTTTGGTTCCATCCCAGGAGATTTTTCAGCCATCCTAGACTATTCCCAGAATTTTTCTGTTGACCTTTATCCAACACCTTCTCCCACAGGGTTGTGCAGAGACTGGATCTAGGTGTCTATCCCTGGAAATTCCAGCTTTTCCAGCAGCCCACAGCAGCAGAATAGACCCAAAGAGGCAATAAAAACCATAAACCATAAAGCAAACTTCCCAAAGAGAGGTTTTGGGGCAGAATGGTGTTAAATCTATGTGTATCCATGTTTTCCTTGCTTTATCCATCAGCTTGGGATGAAGCCACTAATTCCCAGGTTTTCTTGCAGCTGGTGTTTGTAAAACAGGGATGTTCCTTGGGAAAGATGGGAAGAAGGAAGGGCCGTGCAGGGTAAGGATGTTTTCCCTATTCCCAGAGAGGCTGGGCATGAATCCTCCCAGCACTTCCAAAGCTCTGCCAAGCCTCTGGCACCGAGCTCCATCCTCCTGCAGCAGTAATACAGTAAGTGCTCTTCCATGTAGTGTTCCTTTGGTTTTCCAGGATCCGAGGGGACTCTGACACACAGCATTTCTCTCCAGCAGTTATTGATCCCCAGCTCTATAAAAATGATTACACTTGACCCAAGGCTGCACTCGCCTCAGCTGGAGAGCAGGAAGAGCCAGGCACAAGCTGTGGAGGGAGGGAAGGAAATTCCACAGGGTGTTGGAAGGTTTATTCTAAGATAAAAGCCGGAGGTTTCTTCCCTTTGGGCAGGAAGGATATGGGAAAACCTTCACCTGATGGAGCCACTCAGTTGTTGTGGGACCACGGGGATTTGAGCTGAGGGTTTAAAGCAGTTTTGGCCAAAGGTAGCACTTTCTAGGCAGCTCAGAAACTTCCAGTAATTTAGCTGGACACGGTGGGATTGTTGGGGTTGTCCTGTGCAAGGCCAGGAGTTGGGCTCAATGATCCTTGTGGGGCCCCCCAGTTCAGGAGATTCCATGATTTTGTGCTATGAATTCAGGACGTGAATGTGGGAGGATGAAGATGTGGCTGGTGGTGGCCCTGGAGAAGCTTTGGGATTGTAACAGTTGCTTCCCAACAGCACTAAAAACCTGGGAAGGACAGGGGAGAAGAAACAGGAATCACCAGGGAAATCACAGAATCCTTTAGGCTGGAAAAGACCTCTAAGATCACCGAGTCCAACCATGAATCCATAATTGGCAAGGCCAGGAATAGCAGCCAGACAGCCCAGCCCAAGCATCCCTCCTTGGGAGGACTCCTTGAGATTGGGAATGCTTGTGATCATTGGGACAATGTGGAAGGACAGAGGAGCAGGAAAGCCCAAGCTACACTCCACTGTGGAATCCATGGGATTGTTGTGAGAGGGGCTGTCTCTCTCTCCTACACCTTCAAGCTCAGCTTTGGGATGATGATCCCAGTCTCCACCAAACACTTCTGCAGGACTTTCCTTTGCAAAAGAACGGTCCATGCACTAAACATCAGAGCCTAGATGAAAACGCCTCTGGAAAATATGGAAGTGGACTTTCTCACAGCCAATTTAGTGTCCACAGGCCTGTCCTTGGAATTGCAATCCTTTATCCCAAACTAGCACAAAGTCTGGATGCAAGGCTTTGAGGCAGGAGTTTCCGCCAGAAGCCAACAATGAGGGAAAAACAAGCCATGGATCAACTTATGGATTCACTGCTGGATTTAATCTTATGGATTAAAGAGAGATCCGTGGAGATCCAACATGAGACCATGTGCTGTGCCCAAGAACATGGAACTCTCTCTCCTGGAAAAAGTGAGAAGCCTGGCTTGCAAGGCACGGAAGATGCTCGGGTAGCTGGGACTATGGAAAATATCTCCATCACCACTGCTGAATGGTTCCAAAAGGGAGGCTGTTCCCAAAACGGAGTTTGGAGCTGTCCCAAGAGGCCACGTGGATGGAGCCACTGGGATTTGGGATGTGAGGCAGTTTGGCAGCACCAAAATGGGCTGGACCATGCACTTGGCACCAGAGTCAGGGAACTGTTGATAGGGGCTGGGAACAGAAAAGCAACAGAGGGGGTGGATAAGTCCCATCCAGGGAAAAATGAAGCGTGAGAGGATATGGAGGGACCTGGAAGTCAGCTGGGAGTGGGTGAGGTACAGATACGTTGAGTCCCCACTTTTCTTCTCACCTGCCCCAAGTCAACCCTCAGAGAAGGGTAGAGAGAAGATCTCGGGTCCAACACCCTGGTCCCACTGATCCATCCCAGGCTGCCAGTTTGACTGGGAAAACGGAGTGGAAATGGACTCTGTGAGGCTCCTGTCTCCCTTAGCTGGCTTCTCCTGCCTGGATACTACCCCGGAGCAGGAAAAAAACCCTTCAAACAGAAACTAATCCTTTTGCAAAGGGGCCTGAATTAGGACCTGAAGAAAGAGCCTGGCTCAGAAGTCTGTCCCTTGCCTGGAGCTCCCGAGAAAAAGAGGGAAACAGAGGGATATCACGGAAGCTGATGTTCTGCACTTCTTGGTGCGCTGAGTTGGGGAGGGCTTTGCTTCCAGCACAGGCGGGTTATCAAGGGATTTGCTGCTGTTGCAAAACTTCTGCATGGATTGGGAGGGGGAGGGAAAGGTTTTCCAGCAGTCAGCAGAGCACGATTTAGCATCTGCAGAGGCGAAAATGACCCTTGCGATTCCACTTCCTTCAGAAGACCTGGATTTTAGACTTCCCTGCTGGAGAGAGATGCTGCTGGGGGGTGGGGGGGAAGGTGATGTGGGAACACAAAGGACTGGTGAGGGGACAGGGAAAAGTCATTATTCCAGAGGGAATTGCAGCTATAATTAACAGTCTCCACAGAATTCTAGTCTGAGGATGGGATGATGGGGACACTCCTGCAGAAAGAACCAGGAGGGATTAATTTGGTGCTTGGTTTAACCCTGATCAAATCTTGGATGGGAGGGTCTGGATTATCATAAAACAAGGAAATGGGAAGATCTTGGGGTGACCTAATTGCAGCTTTCCAGTACCTGAAAGGATCTACAAAAAGACAGAAAGGAACAATTTACAAGGGCCTGGAATGACAGGAAAAGGGAGAATGGCTTCAAACTAACAGAAAGTAAGTTTAGGTTGGATATCAGGAAAAAAATACTCCGTGTGAGGGTGGTGAGGCATGGGAACAGATTTTCCCAGAGAAGCTGTGGCTGTCCCATCCCTGGAAGTGTCCAAGGCCAGGTTGGACAGGGCTTGGAGCAACCCAGGATATTGGAAGGTGGCCCTGCAGGGGGACATGCCAGAGGGATGGAACAACATGATCTTTAAGGTCCCTTCCAACCCAAATCATTCCATGATTTCTTGAACAACTTAATTGAAGCCAAGAGGGTTTGAGGTTTGGAATTACATGACTCTTAAATGTCCCTTCCAACCCAAACAATTCCATTATTATGATTCTACAGAAACCTTGGACTTATCTCATGGAGGAGGGACCACTTCAGGAATACAGACAGGGAGGAAAAGAGGAAATGGGATGAGGATAAAAATCTTTGGAGTGACAAGAAAGGCCTTGACAAAGAAACAGAAGCACTTCAGGTGGGTCCTGTTGAACACAGGCAAGTCAGGGATGGTGGGAGCAGAAAACAGCAAAAGGAGAAACCTTCGGGTCTTATTTTCAGGGAACTGTAAAGAACAGGATCCTAGACAGAATTTGTGGGGAAATTTGTGGGATTTTTCAGGGAAATGCAGGCCCCAAACCTAGCATGTGCCTGACCTCAGGGAGAAAGCTGACCCAAACCATCCTCCAGATGCCTGGATATTCATCCAAACCATACAAAAACCCTTTTGGTCCTTTCCCAGTGCTGGGAAGAGAAGGTGTCCATCCTTCCTGACCTGCTTGGCAGCTCCATCTCGGCCAGGGCGCCCTGGGGTGCTGGGAGTTGGTTCTCAAATGTCCCCTGCCTGTCCCCCAGCTGTTTCTCCCCTCCTGAGGGCACCTCACACTTGGCTCCCTCGCCCTGAGGGCAGCGCCAGGTCCCCGGGGTGCTGTTAGAAGACACCTTGGCTGGCACCCAGGGCTGACACCTGATGTATCCCCACCTCCTGCTGGGACCTCAGCCCCCACCCACGGGCTTCCCCCAGGGTTACCAGTGGTCCTGGAGCAGGAGATCCACCGGAGCATGGAGTTATCCCAAAGGAAGCATCCCCAACCACAAGGCACTCACATTATTCCCACCATTCCTGCACCTCCCTAATGAAGTTTTGCATCCCCAGGGTGGAGAAGGGTGAAAGTTTGAAGGTACAGCTTTACAGCAGGAAATGTGATGGCCTTAAAGGAGTTTTCCAGCTTAAATGGTTCCATGATCCATGCTGGGGCGTGGAGATATTTGGCTCGGGAAGGGCTTACGTCATGGGGAGAAGATGCCATGTCTTACCCAGGGGCCTCCCTGCTGGAAGGAGCATCTCCAAATTCCTGGAGGTACAAATTAACCGGCACAGACTGTGCTGGGAAACATAACAAGCCGTGAGCTGCAGGGATCCGCTTACACCGCCGGGACCTGGCACAGGGAAGCGCGAGGCTCCAGCGGCAGGTCCCTGCTCAGGCAGGGGGACAAAATCTGTCAGGCTCCAAACGAGCACAGCCAGAGGGCCCAACACCGAGCTAAGGTTTCGTCCTGGAGGGACAGGTGGGGCTGGCATCAGTGTAACTCCACCTGATTGGACCATTCAGCACCAGNTTTAGCCTCTTCGGCTGCTGCTGGTTTTCTCGGGCAGCAGTAAGGCCTATGTGAACAGAATTTTTCCCAAAACATGACCAGTGAAACTGGTGTAGTGGTTAACATGTTTCCCTAACACACAAAATGTCCCTGGTTGGAGACCAGGCAAAAACACCAGAGCAAAAATTGTAAAAATCCTTTCTCACAGTCTCACTAGCCATGTTTTGGAAAAAATTATCTGTTCACAAAGGTTTCATTGCTGCCCGAGAAAACCAGAAGCAGCCTAGGAGGCTAAAATGAGACCCACATCCAGGGATGTGGCAGTGGGGCTTTAAATGCTGCCTGTCCCTTCCTCGGGCTGTTGGATCTCCCATCTCACCATCATCCTGTACCCCACGTCAAGGACGCATGGGCAGCCCTCGGATATCCCTCCTGCCAGAGCCTTTGCACTCCAGTGCTATGGTGGCAGTCCTGGAGCTCTGCCAGGAGACACTTTCAGGGCCTGGGACAGCCCAAACTGTCCTTGGCAAACTGGTACCAGCACCAGCTTTCCTGGCCTTTCCCTGTTCCACAGCCACTTCTCCTCTGGGAGCAAGCAGGGATCCTGAGGCAGTCTCTGGCTGCTGCTGGAAGTGTCTGGCTCTGGCACTTTGTAGAGTCTAATTGTCTATTTCTCGTTATTGAACGATTCCCTTTATTTGGCCTTTTGGGCTGTCCAGGAAATCCAGTCAATAGGGATCCCAAGGTAAACGCTGGTTTTGCATCCTCTTCCTCTCCTGCCATCCCTCTGTGCCTCACAACCCCGTTGGCATCACTGGAGCCTAAAATTTGGGAGCTGGAGGAGATCTCTGGCTCTCTTGAGTGTTGTGCCAGTGGGAATGTTGCCTTCCAAGGATGGGAACTGCTTCTCCAAGGGTGATAACCACTCCCTGAGTGTTATGGGGGGCAGCTGATTCAGGGGGGAAGGATGTGCAGGGATAGGGAATGCTCTGGAGACAGGCTAGGAGTTCACCTGGAGAAGAAAAGGCTCCAGGGAGGACACAGAGCTTCTCCCAGTGCCTAAGGTGGCTCCAGAAGAGCTGGAGAAGGACTTCAGAAAACGGCCTGGAGTGACAGCACAAGGAAGAATGGCTTCCCTCTGCCAGGGGGCAGGGATAGATGGGATATTGGGAAGAAATTCTTCCCCGGGAGGGTGGTGAGGCCCTGGAATGGAATTCCCAGAGAAGCTGTGGCTGGCCCCATCCCTGGAAGTGCCCAAGGCCAGGTTGGATGGGGCTTGGAACAACTTGGCCCCCCTGGAACATCAGGGATATCTTCAACAAGATCAGGCTGCTCACAGCCGAACCCCCACCCCAGATTCCTGGAGACAGAATGTTCTGGCCTGGGCCCAGTGGAAAAGAGCGGATGATCAAATTCCACTGCCCAGGAACATTGTCTCCCACTGTTGGAATCATCACACTGGATGTAGCCAATTGCAGCCGCTGAGGGGATAAAGCAAGCGAATCCCTGCCCTATGTCATGTTGGGAAAGATGCATGATCCCTGCTGTTATTCCCATTCCCAGCCAGTTCATCCCTCCTCGCTGAGCCCATCTCAAGCTGGACAGCGCAGAGATGGAATTTGGGATGTCCTTAGAGCGGAGCTGCGAGGTTTTACGTCGCAAAATGACATCGGCATTGAATGTCCTGGATTGTCAATCCTTCACCTTCTGGAGCCAGGGAGGATGCAGTTTCCATCTGCCTCTTTCCTCAGAAGAGAAGGGAAAGATCATGCCCAGGTAAGGCCGCAGGAAACTGGGAATACTCAGCACAAGACATGCTGGGACATCAGGAGTCCTGATGCCACCGCTGGCTCTTCCAGGACATTTCCACCTTGTGAGGCTGCAGGGAAATGATGGAAATCTTGCTAGGAGTGACCCCTAAAGGCTGCAAGGCTGAAGAAACCCAAAGAGAGGGATTTTCCCAGGAAAAAGAGCGTGCTTGAGCAGAGGGAGGAGAGCAGAGACTGCTCCTGATTTTTTGTAGATTGCAGTGGCCCTACAGGCATTGGTGTGCGTGTGGAATTCAAGGGGATGCAGGACAAGGATGAAGCTTTCTGGGATAGGGCTGGCTCTGATGTTTTTAGAGGATGCTGCTTCTTCTCGTGTGTCAGAGCCCTTTCCTTACCCCGAACAGGACATTCAGAGGCATCAGCAGTGGCAAACAGGGCAGAATTCCATCAGATGTGACCTTTAAGTCACCTCCAAGGACGCTCCTGTGCAAAACTGATTCTCAGAGATCTGGGATCTCCCCGTGTTGCCGTCACAGCTCCAGAGTGGAGGAGTAGGATCCACCCTCAGAGAGGTTGCACCTCGATCCTAAATGGGAAAATCAAAATGCCCCAACCCGGGGATGTTTTTAAACCTCCTCACAGCTCAGGGTAACCCGAGAGGCAGCAAAATTAAAATCACTCATCAAGGACGCTGGCAGGGGGGAGATTAATGAACCTCAACCATGACATGTGCTCCCAAAACTGTGAAGTGAGGAACTCATCGCCTGGGGGCCCCAGCTGGGAGAGTCCCGGGAATAAACAAAGCCAAGGAGCCCGGCCAGCCCCAGGGTGCTTCCCATTCTTGCTCTGGGGGGTAATCTGCTCTTCGTTTTCTCCTCTAATCATTCCTCAAAACTTCCTGTTTCTTTCTGGGCAGGACTTTTTATCCAGAGTTGATTTTGGCTCTGTTCCACAAAGTCCCTTTTCCCCCCATCCCTCCCTGATTCATTTGGTTCACTGGTGCACAGGGAATTACAAGATTGAAGGAACAAGATTTGATGCAAAATCTGAGTTTACCAGGACATGGAGCCCCAAAACTCCCTGCAATGTGCGCTGGTGCAGGGCACCACAAGGATTTTGGGAGAAATGGGGGAAGTGGAGCAAAAAGGGAAGAGAAAATTCCATTTGGTGAGGTCACTGCCCTGCAGAGGGAAAATCAGGTGCTCTGTGGGGCAGAATGCCACAAGGATGGGCCCATTTAAACCCCAGATGCAGATTCCACATTGCCCTCCATACAAATTTATGAGGATTAATCCCCCTGATAAGAAAAATGCCACTTTAAAACCTTGGCCTGAGCTCAGTTCTTCCTGAGGGATTGTTCTCCCAGGCTCTGCATCTGCCAGGGACCACGGCTGGGGGTGCCATGGCCTTGTCACAGGGTACCAGGACCTTGGCACACCAAGAGAGCCCCTCACGGGGATGGAGAGGCAGCCAGGGAAGATCCTGTGGATGTTCAGGCCTTCCCAGCGAGGCACAGAAGCAGACCCAGAGCTATTCTGGGTGTCTCATTTTCTCTCCCGTGCTCCGTTGATCAGTTTTCCTTTGGCTCTTTCCCAGAAAAACTCAGGCCTCCTTCTTGACAGGCTGGAGTTGTTCGTCCCCTCCCAAGGTCATCCAATCTCCAAACCATCCCTTCCATGGGTCCCAGGAAGCTCTGAGCACCCACTGCTCGCATCAGCATTCCCTGGAGCCAGAGGTGCCTCCATCCCTGAGCGCTGGAAAGGAAAAAGTGGTCACCAGAATAAGAAGGAATCTTGGAAAGATGAAAGGTTCTGGTCTGTAGGAGCAGTTGAGGAGCACCCAAACCTTGCCAGATTTGTGAAATATCCTTCATTCTCCTCATGTCATTCCACCCCTTCCATGGGGAATTGGAGACAAAATTCATGGTGAGGTTGGATTTGCCTACGGCAGTTCCATGAACAAGGTGAGTGCCCACAAATCCCTTGGGATGCTGCTTTTCAGGGATGTCTTCTCCTTTTTGGACCCATCAGGCTTGTCCTTCCATCTGATGGTCAAACTTCCTTTCTTCCCAGTATCCCATCTAAACCTACTTCCTGTCGGTGGGAAGCCATTTCCCCTTGTCCTGTCACTCCAAATCCTTGGAAACAGTTCCTCTCCTCTTTTTTTTGTCACCTTCTTCAGGTCTTGAAAGGCCATAACTCGGTCACCCCAAGACTTGTCTTTTCCAGGCTGAGTATTCCCAACTCTCCCAGCCTTTCCAGAGGTTCATCATCCCTCTGATCATTTTGGTGCCCCTCTGGACTCGATCCCAAAGCTCCACGTCCTTCCTGTGCTGGGACACCAGAGCTGGATGCAACATTCCAGGTGGGATCCTGCCAGAGGAGAGCAGAGGGGCAGAATCCCTACCCACCTTCTCAAATTCCCAGGGATCAGGTCACCACGATCTTCTTGCCTGGGCAGGCAGTGGGAAAAAGCAAACACAAAATTCCTGCTTTGGATGGGATGATCTTCCAGGTTTTTCCCTTCTCCCGGCCATCCAGACAAGATTCTTTGCACCTGAAGGACCAGTGGGAAGGCTTGGAGCATCCTGGAGGACATTCAGCTCCTTTAGACTCCAACAAAACTGTCTGGCCTGGGAGACAAATCCAGACCAGTTCAGGGCCAGGTTGGATGGAGCTTGGAGCAACCTGGGATAGTGAGAGGTGTCCCTGCCCATGGCAGGAGGTTGGATGATCTTTAAGGTCCTTTCCAACCCAAACCATTCCAGGATTTTAGGTGTTCCAGACCTTGGAACACCCAGCTAACCAGCCAGGGGTCCACAATCCACTGGAAATGCGCAGAAATTGCAGTTTCTTTCCCAAAACAGGGGTGGGAGCTCCCAGCTCCAGCTAAATGGGATCAAGAGGATCCATCCTGACAGGCTGAGTGGATAATGACCTCTTCCCAAAGCATCCATGAGAAAGGACCTGGCCAAAAACGACCAGAGGGAGCCCAGCAGCCCCATCCCACCATCCCACCCCCCCCATCCCTGCATTTATTTCCCCCTCCATGGCAGCCGTGGTGCCTCTTTCTATTGTGTGGCCAAGAAATCCTACTTAGGGTTGATGGACAATTTGTGTAGGAGCCAGAGCCTGGCAGGAGGGAGGCCGAGGCAATCTGAGAATTAAACTTGGATTTATTGTTGGGAAACAGAGCCAGAGTTGGTATTTCCACAGAGGATTTACCTCCCACAGCATCTCTGCCATGTGTCCAGGATGAGCCTGGCTGTGCGAAGTCTCTTCCAGGTGGGATTATCCCGGTTTTGGTGGTCTTGCAGCAGGACCTGGCTACAAGGTCCTGGCCACTGGATTCCTCTCTGGTAGGGAATATTGGTGTCCAGGTGCTTCAGGCTTTGGAGAAACGGAGGGATAGGAAATCACCCCCTGGAACAGCAGGGAGAGGTGTTGGGAAGTGCAAGGAAAAGGGTAAGGATAAAAAGGAATAAGGAAAACCATGCCATTGAGGCACACGCTTCAGACCAGACCTTGTTGCTAAACTGAGCCCTGGGCTTGACCAGCAGTTTAAGCCTAAAGGTTTAACAGCATTTCAATATAATTGACAGCTTAAGTTAATGAATTTAATAAAAGATTCCTATAAAATTTACAACAGTGACTCACAAATCCAAAGTACTGATGGATCTAAGAGAGGAACATTCAGAGAACCCTCAGCCCCAGGATGACAAGAAGGGAGAGTATGGCAAGAGGTTGCACAGGTGATAATCATTTAAAAAGTGTGGTTTTGTCACCATAAATGTGAAGTCACGATTTTTAGGGGGTGGGATCACACTTGGAAAAATGCAAATTGTCCCTGGAACATCACTGCACGAGGGGTGTTGGGCTAAGGATGCAGAAACATCAGGGAGTGGAAAATTTTTTTTTATGAAAACATCACCAAAAAATCTCCAAAAATCAGGTGCACCAACCCTTCCCTCATTCCCACCTGGGCGAAAAGCCCTTCCAGTGCAGGATTAATTTAACAGAACCAAAACTCTGGATCTGCCCTGGAAAAGTGTTCCAGCTGGATGAACCCGTCCAGGGCTCTTCTTCACTTCCAGTCACATGGAGCTGGGAAGTTGCTCCATGACTTTCTCCTCTGGCCTTGAACTGGTCTGGGTGACATTCCAAGGTTTGGCATGGAAGCAGAGGAATGTTTTCCGAGAAACAACCTATTGTACATGATTGTGACAGGTGACAGAGTTTGGGAGAGCCCAGGCTGGCATCAATGTGACATTGAAACAGGGCTTGGCTCCGTCACCTTAGGAATTCCCTGCTTTTCACTGGTTAAAATCCCACTCATCCCATTTCTTCAGAGAGCCTGGAATTGCGTTGCTGCCAGCAGATGCAGAATATCCAAACAACAGCTTTTCACATCCAACAACCGACTTTCCAACAGGACCTCAAAAGGGGAGGATGGAGAGCTTGACAACCATCCCAACACGGGATCATGGCATCATGGGGGGAATTCGGGAAAGGGTAAAGGGATAAACTCAGCAAACGGACAAATAAGGATGGACCAGAGACATGCCACAGGCAGATGGTGGATAACCAGCTGGCAACTGGACTCAATCCTGGAATAGTGCACAGCAAAAGGAACGTGTCACCACAATGAACAAACAAATGGAAGCTGCCTGGTGGAGGTGTATGGATGAGTGATGGATCCATGGCATTGGATGGATACCACAGAGAGGAAGAGGAGGGATGTGTTTAATCCCTTTTCCGCTCTCTGAGTCACTTCCCTTCAATCCCCCCGGATCCCCTTTAGAAATCATTTCCAGAACCCGCTCCATAAACATTCCAGGGGGGGCTCAGGAGGCGAGGAGTTTGTTACCAACAAAAACACGCTCCTTAAACAAACCAGGCTCGGGTTAGGGGGGGCTTCAAACGCTCTCGCACAAAACCTCCAAAACTAAACTGAAACCTGGGGGACGAAATCAAAAATAAAAAGAAGAATTAAAAAAAAAAAAAAAAGGATAAAAAAAAGGAAAAAAAAAAGGCCCATATTTTCGAGTCAGCTGAGAAGTGACAAAGTAATTTGCTCCTGGCAGTCTATCCCGGCAGCCTAATTCCCAGTGACACCATTCAGCTGCTGACTACACGAACTGTCAGACTCAATTAGCCGGGAGCCAGCGGCGCAAAGTGTTTACGGGTGCGAAAATTCCCTCCGCACGCTGCGCGGAAGTGGGAGAAAAATCACTTTGAGGGAAAGGGGGGAAATTCAAGTGGCTGCTTCCACGGGAATGGCCGCCTCTGGAGTCCTCTGACACGGCTGTAGGGACCACAGGAGGGCGAGAGGTGAAGAGGGAAGAATTCAGGAAGCTCAGGGGTGTTATTGATGCCTGGAACTCCGCAGAGCTCCCTGGAGCTCTGGATAGCCCCTTGCCGGCAAAAGTGGTTTGGAAAACTAAGGAACGGGCACACACAGCTACGTGGATGGCATGAATTCCCCTTGGGATGATTAGGAGAGGGACAATCTCTCTTTCTGCCGTCACGGCCACGGAGATGCACGGACACCATTCCCAGGACACCCTCGATTCTCTTCATGTGTCGTGAGGGGAGCAAAGAGAAGAAATCTGGGCAGAGCGGTGGGAGCAGTGCAATTCCTGAAAATCAGAATCCCTTCGGGAGCAGTGAGAAATAGGAAAAGTGATCCCAGAGTATGTCTGGATGAGGAAAACATTGTTGGGACTGTTTGGAAATGGTTACTCAGCCCAAAAAGCAGAGGATGAGCAAGAAGCCTCCAATATCAGGAGGATGTGGAGCTGCTGGAGCAGGTCCAGAGGAGAAACAGAAATGCTCTGAAGGCTGGAGCCCCTCTGTTGTGGAGACTGGGAGAGCTGGGAATGTCCAGCCTGGAGAAGGGAAGACTCCAGGGAGACCTCAGAGCCCCTTCCAGTGCCTAAAGGGGCTCCAGGAGAACTGGAGAGGGACTTGGGACAAGGGATGGTGACAGGACAAGAGGGAATTGCTTCCCACTGCCAGAGGGCAGGGCTAGATGGGATATTGGGAAGGAATTCCTGGCTGTGAGGGTGCGGAGGTCCTGGCACAGGTTTCCCAGAGCAGCTGTGGCTGCCCCATTCCCGGGCCAGGTTGGATGGGGCTTGGAGCAACCTGGGATAGTGGAAGGTGTCCCTGTCCATGGCAGGAGGGTGGAACGAGGTCTTCAAAGTCCTTTCCAACCCAAACCATTCCCTGACTTTAAGGTTTTCCCTTTTGCTACGTTGTCCACTGACAAGGATCTTCCCATCCCTGCCTGGAATCAATTCCATATGGAGATGAATCTCATAGTGTGAGACCATCAGGCTTTCCTGAATCCTTTAAACGCTGGAAATTTTTGCCATCATTTCTTCTGGCTGGGGTGGTGGGATGAGCACTTCCAGAGGGGCTTTTGCAGTGGGATTCATCCATGTAGAAATCAGCACGTAGGAGCAGGAAGATTCTGGCCAGGCATTTCACATATCCCAGAGTGCCCATGGAATTGGGCTCCGGGATGAGGCTGGATGAGAACCAGGGAGGCAGGGAGAAAACTTCTCATCCTTCTAGCAAGAGCAGGTGGTTGAGGGAGAAGGATTTTGGTCTGGATCCAACCCCTCTCCCTGACCTTTAAACTTGTCCATTTCCAGGGATGCCCAGCCCCTCTCCTCGGAAGGGAATTCTCCTTCCATGCAGAACGGGGTGATTTCAAAGGGCAACTCCATGCTGGTGTTTAGTGACATTGCTCCTAGTGGGATGTACCAACCCTTGTGGGATGGGGAAAATCTTCCCTTGCTCCATGTAGAGAAACTGAGGCAGGAGATAATTTTCCATTTCCCACACGCACATTTTTCCTGCCAGGTGGAACTTCAGGCAGCAAAATCCCCCCTGGAAGATGTTGTGTCCCAAAAGCAGGAGGAGGGGGATGCCATTCCCAGGATGGCTCTTGTGGAGAGAACTTGGAATTGCAGAGGACACAAAACACCAGGTCCAGTTCTGTGGATGTGACCTCAATCTTCTGGCTCCAAATCCCGAAATGCAACTTAATAGGAGCTATTTCTGCCCCTAAGCAGCAGTAACTTAAAACTGGACCCCGGGCTGGCTCAGGCCCTGCTCCCTGCCTTCCACAGATCCTCCTCCATGAGTGCTCCCAGGGAAAGGGTTTAAGTCGCATCTTTGATGGTCATAGAATCATTGAATGGTTTGGGTTGGAAAAGACCTTAAAAATCATCCATTCCAACCCCCTGCCATGGGCAGGGACACCTTCCACTATCCCAGGTTGCTCAAAGCCCCGTCCAACCTGGGCTTTGACATTCCGAGGGATGAGGCAGCCACAGCTTTTCTGGAAATTCTATTCCAGCCCCTCAGCACCCTCACAAGGAAGAATTTCTTCCCAATATTCTATCTAGCCCTGCCCTCTGGCAGTGGGAAGCCATTCTCCCTTGTGTCACTCCATCCCTTGTCCCAAGTCCCTCTCCAGCTCTCTTGGAGCCCCTTTAAGCCCTGGAAGGGTCTCTGAGGTCTCCTTGGAGCCTTCCCTTCTCCAGGTGAACACCTCCAGCTCTCCCATCCTGTCTGCAGAGCAGAGGGGCTCCAGCACTTGAAGTATCTCCATGGACTCCTCTGGATCTGCTCCAGCAGCTCTGATGTTGGATCCCAGGGCTGGAGGCAGCTCTGCAGGTGGGGTCTCACCTGAGTGGGACAGAGGGACAGAATCCTTGCCTGTCCCTGGACACCAATTTCAGTTGGACATTAACCCAAAACAGACACATGCTGGAGCAGGACTCCTGCCTCTCCCACACCGAGTATTGCAGCTTGGTAGGAAATTCCCCATCCCTGGAATTGTCCGCAGCCAGGTTGGATGGGGCTTGGAACAACCTGGGATAGTGGAAGGTGTCCCTGCCCATGGCAGGGGGTTGGAACGAGGGACTTGGAGCGTGGTTTGGGTTGGTCCCTTCCAACCCAAACCACTCCATGGTTCCACAAAGCAGAGCAGTGCAGGGAGGGGACTGGCACTCCACTGACCTGGAGAGATCCCTGGAACCTCTCTCTGCAGGCTCCAGCCCATTCCAGCAGCCTGACTCCATGACCAAACACCCTTGGAATTAAAGGATGCAGTTGGCCCTGGAAGACAAGAGAAAAACCATCTCTGAAAAGCAGCAGGTGTGTTGGAAGCAGCTCCTAAATCAATTTCAGGGAGAATTTCCTCATGGGAAGGGTTGTCGGCCATTGGAATGGGCTGCCCAGGGAGGTGGCAGAGTCCCCATCTCTGAAGGAATTCAAAATCCTTGTGGATGTGGCTCTGAGGGACATGTCAGTGGTGGCCTTGGCAGCGCTGGGGGAATGGTTGGAATCAATCTTTTCTAACCTAAATAATTCCATGTTTCCCTGACTTCTGACCGGATGGACCTGAATGCCAGATCCATAAATCCTGGTGGAGATTCAGGAATAAAAGGCTCTTCACTGCTGCATTTTTGAGATGAATAATGGAGAGCAGAACAACAGAGAAGTCTCTGTGTCACTCAAAATTCTTTTATTCTGCATCAAAGCAAAGCAGGGGATTTTTGGAGATTTCACTGTCAACACAAAAAATTATGGGGAGCATTTCTCTTCCTTTCATAATTATTTTCCTCCCTTTCCCTCTCCTTTGCTGATGGAGAGAAGAAGGAAGGTTGTTTTTCCTCTTCCTGAGGGACAAAGAATTGAAAAAAAAAAACAAAGAACAGGTACAGAGACAATCCCTGGCAGTGTTCAAAAGACAAAATTCCTTTTTTGTTTGGGATTTTGCACAGAAATTCTTCCCTTTCACCAGCAGAACCCAAATCCAGGAGCATCCCTGGCTGCTGTTGGGATTGACTCCAAAGGCAGGTGCTGCCTGATGTGCTCTGGACTGCGCTGACTCTTTATTTTTTATAGAATCATGGAATGGTTTGGGTTGGAAGAGACCTTAAAGATCATCCTGTCCAATCCCTTGCCATGGGCAGGGACACCTTCTATCACTATCCCAGGTTGCTCCAAGCCCCATCCAACCTGGCCTTGGACACTTCCAGGGATGGGGACAGCCACAGCTTCTCTGAGAATGCCATTCCATGGCCTCACTACCCTCCCAGGGAGGAATTTCTTCCTCATATCCCATCTAACCCTACCCTGTGGTAGTGGGAAGACATTCCCCCTTTTGCTGTCACTCCAGGCCCTTGTAAAACATTTCTTTCCATCTTTTTTGTCACCTCCTTTAGGTCCTGGAAGGCCAGAATTAGGTCACCCCAAAGCTTCTCTTCTCCAGGCTGAACAAACGCAACTCTCCCAGCCTTCCCTCACAGCAGAGCTGCTCCATCCCTCTGATCCCCTTGGTGTCTCCTCTGGACTTGCTCCAACAGCTCCATGTCCTTCCCGTGCCGGGGAACCCAGAGCTGGAGGCAGCATTCCTGGTGGGATCTCACCAGAGAGGAGCAGAGGGGCAGAATCCCCTCCCTGTTTTGCACAAGAATGTGTTGGGAATTCCCCTCTGAGGAGCCCTTCCAAGGACTTAGCAGAGGCTCCCCTGGAAGTCCCATGGAGAGAGAAGAGCTGTGGCAGGATGAGCACAAAAAGACAAATTTTTTTAATTGCAGGCGACAAACTCCCCGCTCCTCACTGGGGCAGCCGTGGTGAGCAAATTCCACCCTTTTATTTCGCTAAAATGCGTATCCTTATCCTGAAAAATTCAAAGCCAGAACTCGTATCCGTGTGAAACTGCACCTGAGTCATCCTGGAGACGTGGGAATCTGGCTCCGTGCTGACATCTGGGTTTGACAAAACTTCTCTCAGAGTAGGCCAAGATTCCAAAACCCCAATGCAAAGCTTGGCCAGTGGATCCTGGAAATGCAAGTCATTAATGAAGGGGGTAATTAACGGTGGCAAGAGGGAGGCAGTGCTCCGGTTTCTGTCCCTTCAGCCTTTGAGGATGTTGCTGTTCATGGGATGGTCCCGTGGAGCCAGGAATGGGTTCAAGGGAAAGCTCATGGTGAGGGAAAATGACAAAAAGAAATTAGTTCATGGAATGGTGGAATATCCTGAGCTGGAAGCGACCCACAGTGGTCACCCAGACCAATTCCTGGCCTCCAGGACATCCCAAAAACCCCATGCTGTGCCTGAGGGCATTGTCCAAACACTCCTCGAACTCCCTCAGGCTTAGGATTGCAATCACTCCCCTGAGGAGCCTATTCCAGTGTCCAACCACCATCTGGGCAAAGAACTCTTTCCTAACACCAAGCCTAAACCTCCCCCGGCCCAGCTGAGACTTAGAGCAGCTTAGTGAGGTGTCCACCACCCTCTGAGCTTTTCCCCTACAACTCTGTGGGGTTTTCCCTAAACCCAAATCAGCGTCATTCACATGAGATTTTTGGGTGATTTGAGGTGTCTTACAAACCTGGGGTGAAGATTTTGGTACCAAGTCTCTCTCCCAGTAAAGCATGGGGGAATTTAGCATCTAAAGCTGAGCAAAAATCCAATTCTGTGTCCAATTCCAGGCTTGTGTCCAAGCCTCTCCATGCAGGGACACTCCAGTACACCCTGATGTTCATCCATAGCCACTTTTTGGCCCTGGAATTGTGGACTGAGACTCGTTAAAGGGAAAATCACCCACTCTTTGTAGCTGGAATGGGGCCATACTCATTCCATAAACCCATTTCATAAGCCTGGAAAGCCAGGACAAGGAGAAATGACTTTACAGTGCCAGAGGGCAGGGATAGAGAGGATACTGTGAAGGAATTCTTCCCTGTGAGGGTGGTGAGGCCCTGGAATGGAATTCCCAGAGAAGCTGTGGCTGTCCCATCCCTGGAAGTGTCCAAAGTCAGGCTGAATGGGGCTTGGAGCAACCTGGGATAGTGGAATGTGCCCATGGCAGAGGGTTGGAACAGGATGGTCTTGAAGGTCTCTTCCAACTCAAAACATTCCATGATTCTGTGGATGGATGGATGGATGGATGGATGGATGGATGGATGGATGGATGGATGGATGGATGGACAGTCACATGGAAAGATGAGTGGATTTTATACTTTGCAAAGCACAAAATGTCAGGAATAATTCCCCTTCAGGCTCAAAGATCCCACCAGACAAACCCCATTAAAAAGGGCCATGTCCCACATCGTTGATGCATCTGAAGTGACAACCAGGCCACTTGGCAGGGTCCAAACTGCTCCCACAATTTACCCAGGAGCTCCCATTCCCACCCAGCAGCCCTAGAGAGCTTTGTCACTGTCCCTAATCCCTGAATTCAGGTTATGCCACACACCTGAGTGGGCTGGGTCCACACCACTTCTCCGAGGATATCTGTGGAGCAGGAGAACACCTTGGGGAGTCACTCCAGCTTCTCTTGGAGTCATCTGGGAGAAGCAGGAATTTTCAAGTGTGATTCATCTGCTTTCCTGCAGACATCAAAGTTCACAGGAGATGAATTGACCCTCCAGCAGGGACTGTTTTTCTCTTTGGAAGCAGAGGCAGCCACGATGAGCACAGAAATTGGCTTTTGGAGGGATGATTCCCTCCTGGAATCTCCTTTTTTTAAAAGAAGAATCAGTCACTGAATACACCCATCACTTTCAAAATCCCCCAGGAGAAGAAGCCATTAAATTTCACTGCCACCCCTGTTCGCACACAACTTTCCTCCAGACTCTGGAAAACTCAGCTCCAGAGGAGATCCTGCCTAGGACAGGGGTTTTGTCACCTCCCCCTCTCCCACCAGGTGTTCATGTGGGGAAGAAAAGTGTCCCACCCCCACGGCAGAGGGACTACATCCCAAATTTTTGCTGGCATATCACATTTATTGAAGCCCCTACATCCCTTCCTGGATCTGGATCAAAATCCAGCGGCACCTGAACTCCTGTCTCCTGCATCCCAAGCTGACAACATCACCAAAACCCCACCTCTCTCCTCCCTGGAGTGATGCTCGCCCCAACAGGAGACAGGAGATAATCCTCCCCAAATTATTCACGATGGCAGGAGCTGGGAAAAGCGGGCGGGAGGAAGCGAGGGAAGGAAAGAAGGGAAAAACACAGACGACAAGCTTGTCACTTGACTTCTTAAGCAAAAGCCACCAAACCGTGCAGTCAGGCACCGAGTCGGGTTTCTCCCAATTAAATTTAACAAGTGACGCCCCTGAATCTTTCATGAGCATTCAGAAATTTTAGCCCATCTGTCTTCACGCTCCCACACGACTCCTCGCTCCTGCTCCCGCTTTTAAACGCCCCGAGCCTCCAGCGATCAAGCCCTGCCTGTTTGTCCCGCACCGACGGCACCCGGGGGTCTTCAAACCCGGCTCGGGAGGTGAAGGTGGCCGAGTAGCCGGGCTGGAGGTGGCCAAAAAAGAAGCCACCGGCCCGGCACGACCCGCCCGATGCTGCCGCGCCGTCCTCGGGGGAGGCATCGCTGCATCCCCCGCGGGCGCGGTTGTCACTTTAATTATCTGTCGCCCCGCGTCGCGCCGGCAGGGTCCCCATCCTGAGTCAGGCTTCAGAGTGGCTCCCGGGTCTCGGCGTGTTTTGTGTGCAGCGGCGGCTGCTTTCAATTAAAGCTCCGAGGCACCTGAAAGAGGCTCGTGGCTGCCGGCGGGGGCGAGCGCCGAGACGGGGAGAGAAGAGGAAGGGAGGGAGGGAGGAGGATGCTCCCGGGTTAACCCGGGGGGCTGCAAGGCTGGAAGTGCTGGCGTGGGATGGTGGAAGCTGGGGGGACCTCACCCCACGGGAGAAACATCAGCGTGTGTGATCCCAGGATGTTTTTTTAGGGTTGGAAGATCAGCGTTGTCGCTCCCACGGGCTGCCCCATCCTGCTGCTTCAGCAGCAGCGTGATGCCACCAGCACGAGGCTGGCAGATGTGGCCCCAGAGCTTCTTGATCCTGAGATCAAGGGATTGGGAGCCGTGGGGAGTCCTCTGGGATTGCAACCGCGGCGTCCTGGCCTCACCTCTCTCCTTGTGGGTCTGTGAAGTGATCCCAGAATTGTGGAGTGCATTGTGTTTGAAGGGACCTTAAAGATAATCCAGTTCCAACTGCCCTGCCATGGGATAGGGGAAGGGATAAATGTGGTGCCAGCAGGTGACGGAGCAGGATCCAAACCAGGCAGGTGGAAGTGGCTCCAGGGGTTTGGGACACAGTCGGATGTTATCGGCACCTTCCTGTTGCCCCATGTTGGATTCACATTGTCTGGGACATAAACAGCCTCTGGATCCCTCAGAGCTACCATTCCAGTGTTTTCCTGAGTGTTTTGGTCAGTTATGGCTGTCCTTGTCACACGTGGAGGGACAGCACCTGGCCATCCCCTGGAGTGCTCCGTGCAGCACTGCGGGCAGGGCAGGGCAGGTCCTTGTCACCAGCAGGCAGCTTCCTAAACACTTTACAATTTAAATTGAATTCACAGCACACATTCACAGTCTAAATCCACCTTGGATATTTCTGGATTGTGTTTTTATTGCCAGACTCCAAAACTGGAGCTTTCACTCCTGTTTTTGTTCAGCACAGGAGCTGCTGGACCAGGGGATGGTTTCTATGCTCGAGCAAAGCAATGCTCATAGGAATGTGGGTCATTTCCCAGGTGGAAGGAGGTGTGATGGGAGCAGTTTTTCCATCAGGGGAGAGGCCTCTGCCAGCTCTGACAAGCTCCAGGTTTGATTAGAAAAAAAATCCCTCTCAGACTGGGGTGGTTACTGGACTATTTCCGGTCATGGTGAGCCCATATCCAGAGGTGTTGCACCAACATCCCTTTCCCTGTTCCTCCGGCTCTGCACAGCTTTCCAAACCCTCTGGCAAACCCACTGCAGACCCATCATCTCTCACCTGCAGCCTCACAGTTCTCTCTTACAGAGAATCCATCTTTCCTGCTTGTCCAGAGGAGCCACAAACCTCCTTATCCCAAATTTGCCCCAGCTCTGGGGTTGAACCACCCCCACCCTGATCCAGTCCCCATTCCCAGCCTTCCACTTTGACACAGGCTCTGCATCCTGATCCCTGTAGTGGCAGGAGCTGCCTATTGGGAAGGAAATACATAAACATCTCTGCTGTCCCACAGGGAATGAGACAATCCTGGCTTCCAGCTCCTGCATAGCTTGGGAAAGGTGGTGCCGGGCCTCAGGAGGACACAGCCTCACAGGCATCGAGACATGAAACTGTCTGATGTGTTCCAGGGGAATTCCTGAGCCAGACCAGTCCTCCTTAGACACTGTTTCCTTTTGTTTGCATCCTGCCCAATCATTCAGCTGCTGTTCCTGCCTCTTGTCCTGCCCTGGGGGCTGCCAGGACCCAAAGGCTCGGAAAAATCCCTTCCAGGTAAGCACCGACCTGCAGGGACCTGGGTAGACAGACAGCTGGGAAGACAGATGGAAAAAAATGTCTCATGTACCTGGAGGGCAGAAATCCCCCCGGGGAAAGAGGGATGATCAGGCTGCACTAACGAGAAGCAAAAGGTAGAGATTTCACAGAGTTTCCTCCACTGGCAGGGAGCTGTTCCCAGAGGATCTCCATGAAAACCCCACAACAGCAGCATTTCCATGCCAGCCACCTCAGGGGGACAATCCCGCCGGCCCTACCGGGGATGGAGCAGATGATTTAATGGCTCTTTTAGCATTTCCCAGCTCTCAGTTTCTCCTCCTCAAAGCTGAGCTCGCATTCAGAGACCAGGCTCTGGCTCCAAGTCCCATCCCAAGCCAGCAGCACTCGGGGCTCCTTTCTCCCGAGTGATGGAGAAGGCAAAATCCAGCCTTTGAGAAAGGAGAGGGATTAAGAAGTTTCCCCAAGCTCAGCTTGTTCTGCGATGCCCCACGGAGTTTCTTTGTGCTGCCTCTTGCCACCAGCAGTTGCTGCACTGAATATTCCCAAAGATTTTGCGGACACAGACTTTTCTGAGGATACAGCCTGATTCCATCCTCATTCTTGGAGTCCCTTGTGGGAATAAGCAAGGTCCTGGAGCCATTTTTGCTCCTCTGGGATGAGAAACCAGCTCTGGCTGCACTGCATCTTATGGCTTTGCCCCACTGTTTTGAATTCCTGACCTTCTCAATCCCAGTCCTCATTCTCTCTCAGTCCAGGAAAAAGACATCGGCACTTCAAGTCCAGACAACCCTTTAGTCCAGTTATCTTGCTATTCCTGATGGAAAGAAATCCATGTTCCCCCAGCCCACATCCTCTCCAGCCCTCTGAAAGAGCCTGTGGGAATTCTCATCAGGGAGCAGGACCCTTAAAATTCCCAACAGGAAAAAAAAAAAGGAAGATTTTTTCAGTCAGAAAACCCTTTGAAAGAGCATGGCGTCCTCTGAGAAGAGCTGGAAGCCTTGGACAACGACCACCAAGGAGTAAAAAACCCTTCCCATGCTCCCTGGATCCACAGCCAACAGTCTCCTACATCTTGTAACAGTCTTTATCCAACAGGAATTCTCATTCCCTTTAACCAGTCCTTCGGGCCATCTCCAGTGACCTCACGGAAGCAAGTGGGCCACCAAGATGCTCCGAGGGCTCACGTGTGGTGGGTCAGCCATGAATTCAGTGTTGTCCTGGTGGTCCATAGAGAGCTCCAAAGGTTTGGTGTTTCTCCCAGTGGTGGGTGGGATCTGTTTGGAGTGAGATTTCCCTGTGGTGGATCCTGTGGATAGAGATGCCATGGGAACGCTGCCATGGAAGGAGATTTGCAGGATCATCAGAGCTTGGGAGTGTCTCCTAGAGGATGTCACCAGAGCAGTCACACCCTTGAGGTCTGTGCTGGGAGAAGATTTGGTCTGTGGGAGTTTAAACAGCAGGGAAACACCAGAATTCCCTGGGGGGAGGAAGAGGAAGAAAAAGTGTTGGTAGGCAAAGGAGAAGAGCAGCGTGATGAGGAAAATGAAGGAATGAAATAATTGAAAAATCCATTTTTTCCATACTCATTTTGGGATCAGTGCCTCGGGCTGAGGCCACTGCTCTGGCTGCATCTCCATCCTGATTATTTCATAAGGCAAAAGCACCTGGAATGCTCTTGGAACGGTGGCTAAAGGGGCTCTGAAGCATTAACACTGATGAGAGCTTGGTCTCAATTAATTCTTTATTATTTTCTCACAGGCCAGCAGTGGGTTCGGAGCGCCAGCCAAGAGGGAGCTGAGGTCATTCCAGTGCCAAGGAGAATGATGTGCTGGACAAATCCCTGGTGATGTTCATATGAAGGAAACATCTCCAGCCACTGGGGAATTGTTTCCTTCCTCCTCCTCCTCCTCCTCCTCCTTCTCTGTCCACCTCTCTGCTGAGGTTACCAGGAGGGGCTGTTCCTTCCCAACATCGCATCCAACCCTGCCCTCTGTCAGTGGGAAGCCATTCCCTCTTTTCCTTCCACTCCAAGCTTCATCTCCAGCTCTCTTGAAGCTCCTTTAGGCACTGGAAGAGGCTCTGAGGTCTCCCTGGAGCCTTCCCTTCTCCAGGTGAACACCTTCAGCTCTCCCAGTCTGTCTCCAGAGCAGAGGGGCTCCAGCCCTTGGAGCATCTCCGTGGTCTCCTCAAAAATTCCTTTTTGTGGAAGTTTTAGGTGCCCTTAGGAGCTACATGGCCCCTTTTTGGGGTGGAGATGGTTTTAATCCCTGTGCTGCCTCTCTCTGGCACATTGGAGCAGAACCAGACGCTGATCCCACACCCCGTGCGGCTTTTCCTTGTCCCCGCTCCGCCGGCAAAGATCGCCCAAACTGGATCCAAACAAAACCGGGAAAACGAGCAGGAGAGGAGCTGCTGGATGCTCACTGTGATGTAAAATCGGCCGTGGCTGCGTAGGCAAAACTCATCCCACAGAAAAGATGCACTTTAGAAGAAGCAGAGCTGCCCCTGGACACTGCTCGTGCTCCAGGGGGAAGATTCACATCAAGTCCTTTCTAGAGGAAACTGCCAACCTTGACAGGCGACAGCTTTGACCTCCCTTGACAATTGCCCCAATTTGCTCAGCTCTTTGCTTTATGGATTCTGGCCAGGTTTGCTTTTTCCTTTTTTTTTTTTTTTGGTTGCTTTTATATTTTCATGGCTATTTTTATTTTCATTCTTTTTTTCTCCAAGTGAATTTAGCTGCATTAGAGTGACAACCCCGGTGACTTTTTAGCCACACACTGCTTGTGTCACCACGAGGTGCAGAGAAGCCTTCAGTATAAAAAGTGGCTGCTTTCAAAACCACCGGCAAATATTCCAGTCCCTCCACCTCTGTTTTCCTCACAATCCAGTCTAGGGAAGACTAAAAATTGGATATTTCAGGTGTGGTGGCTAAAGAGGCCTTGGGGGTTTATCTCATAGGATTTTATTTGCTCATCAGGGGATCTGTCTTGTTCTTCACTCACATGGAATTTATTTTTTAAATTTCCTAGAAACTCCAGTGATGAAAAAAATATATAAATAATAAAAATTAATATATAAAAAATAATATAAAATCTGTTTAAACTGCAGATTTCTTGATGCAGCACTTAAGAGCTGATCCACTTTTCTGCATCCTCTGATGAATTTTTTGGGAGCAGATCAAAAAGGTTGAGATTGAGTGCTCCTGACAGCCTTGGGTGCCAAACAAGCCGGGAGAGAAACACAAACCTCCCAAATACTGGAAAAACGGCCAGGCTGTCTTTGAATGTGATGGGTTTTTTCCTGCTTTTCCATATCCTCATGGATTTATTCCTTCTCATTTTGGGGAGCGGTGACAAAACTTTAGGGAATGGGCTTTTCTCCGTGGGCTGGAGGAGCTGTGAGGACTGTGGGACAAGAGGAGCTTGGTGGGGACATGTGTTGGCCAACAGCTCCCTGTCGTCCATCCATCATGCAATCATGGAATGATTTAGGTTGGAAAAGCCCTCCAAGAACAAGTCCAGCTCTCGCCCAGCACCTCCAAGGCCACCACTGACCGTGTCCCCAAGTGCCACATCCACATGGATGTTAAATCCATCCAGGGATGGTGACACAACTGCCAGGNTGCGTAGGCAAAACTCATCCCACAGAAAAGATGCACTTTAGAAGAAGCAGAGCTGCCCCTGGACACTGCTCGTGCTCCAGGGGGAAGATTCACATCAAGTCCTTTCTAGAGGAAACTGCCAACCTTGACAGGCGACAGCTTTGACCTCCCTTGACAATTGCCCCAATTTGCTCAGCTCTTTGCTTTATGGATTCTGGCCAGGTTTGCTTTTTCCTTTTTTTTTTTTTTTTTTTGGTTGCTTATATATTTTCATGGCTATTTTATTTTCATTCTTTTTTTCTCCAAGTGAATTTAGCTCCATTAGAGTGACAACCCTGGTGACTTTTTAGCCACACACTGCTTGTGTCACCACAAGGTGCAGAGAAGTCTTCAGTATAAAAAGTGGCTGCTTTCAAAACCACCGGCAAATATTCCAGTCCCTCCACCTCTGTTTTCCTCACAATCCAGTCTAGGGAAGACTAAAAATTGGATATTTCAGCTGTGGTGGCTAAAGAGGCCTTGGGGGTTTATCTCATAGGATTTTATTTGCTCATCAGGGGATCTGTCTTGTTCTTCACTCACATGGAATTTATTTTTTAAATTTCCTAGAAACTCCAGTGATGAAAAAAATATATAAATAATAAAAATTAATATATAAAAAATAATATAAAATCTGTTTAAACTGCAGATTTCTTGATGCAGCACTTAAGAGCTGATCCACTTTTCTGCATCCTCTGATGAATTTTTTGGGAGCAGATCAAAAAGGTTGAGATTGAGTGCTCCTGACAGCCTTGGGTGCCAAACAAGCCGGGAGAGAAACACAAACCTCCCAAATACTGGAAAAACGGCCAGGCTGTCTTTGAATGTGATGGGTTTTTTCCTGCTTTTCCATATCCTCATGGATTTATTCCTTCTCATTTTGGGGAGCGGTGACAAAACTGTAGGGAATGGGCTTTTCTCCTTGGGCTGGAGGAGCTGTGAGGACTGTGGGACAAGAGGAGCTTGGTGGGGACATGTGTTGGCCAACAGCTCCCTGTCGTCCATCCATCATGCAATCATGGAATGATTTAGGTTGGAAAAGCCCTCCAAGAACAAGTCCAGCTCTCGCCCAGCACCTCCAAGGCCACCACTGACCGTGTCCCCAAGTGCCACATCCACATGGATGTTAAATCCATCCAGGGATGGTGACACAACTGCCAGGGCTGGACAATGCTTTCCATGAAATTTTCCCTGATATCCAACCTAGACCTGCCCTGACACCATTGGAGGCCACTTCTTGTTGCCCTGTCCCTTGTTCCCTGGGAGCACAGCCCGACCCGCACCTGGCTGTCCCCTTCTTTTCCAGGAATTGAAGAGAGGGACAAGGTCCCTCTTGAGCCTCCTTTCCTCCAGCTCCCTCAGTTGTTCCTGGTGCTCCAGCCCCTTTTCCAGCTAAATTCCCTTCTCTGGAAACGCTCCAACCCCTCGACATCTTTGTTGTCCTGAGGGTCCCAAAACTGGACACAGGATCCTGTCGGATCCTGCGGGATCCTGATGCTCCCTCTCCCTGTGCTGGTCACAGCTTTCCAGTCCCATATTTGAGAACCAGCCATTCCAAAGCAACATCCAGGAGCCAGAGTGTGTATTCCAACATAGGCTTTTCCAAATACCTGTTCTGTGCAGCTGGGACAGGCCTTCATCCCCGACACCCCATAACAGCAGCACACCCCTCCATCCCATTTTTTTATCCCAGATTGTCATGGTGCCCTAAATCCCACTGTCCCTCTATAGACAACAGATCTAATCCTGTTATTCCCAAACATCTCCCTGACGCCCAGATCCTCATAGCTCCATTCCTGGAGAGACTTCTTCCCCAAATCCCACTCCAATATTCCCCACTCTGTTGGTGCCCTTGAGTCTGTCCCCAACATCCCTGGAGGATTTGCTGCGGGCAGCACCAATTTCCCCATTATCCCAGTTTTTAAGTGCTTAAAACTCTTCCCAAAGCCCCAAAATTTCCTGTGGCTCTGGCTTTGTCCATAGGGCTGTGCTGCCTGCAAACCTATCCAAGCATCTTCCAATGCTTCATCCCCATCCCAACCCCATTCCACCCACAACTGGTATTCCAAATTCCCAAATTCCCCTAGGCATCTCCCAGCAGAGCATCCAGCATTCCAAGGGACACAAAGTCTTTTGTTTCAGCCCAAATTCACCCAAACCTATCCCATCTGGCCCTTCTGTCCAAAGGATTTCAGGCTCGCCAGGGATTTTCCATGGGGATCTGTGTGGGGAAAAGGGGAATGTGTGGAGGATTCCTCTTGTGGCTTGGGAAGGGTTAAGAGCTTGGAAGCTGGAAGGTGCCACCAAAGGAGACCAGTGACCCACTAACAGCCCTTTGCATCCTGAATAATTCCCAGTCTCAGGTTTCTGGTGAATCACAGGGGAAGGGGGAGCCGGGGAGACATTGTGGAAAAAAATGCCGACACTGAGGAAAAATGAAAAATAACAACAAAAAGGACCAAAAAAGCAAGAAAATCAAAGAGAATAAATCAGAGCTGATTACACCAGGACACAAAGGGATCGTGAGAGAGAGAGAATTCCCCCCCTTCCCTGCACCTTTCCTGCTTCCAACCCCTGTGGAGAACCCGTGTCCATAGAGAAGGGAGCACAAAAACAAAAGGAGTGGGGCCAGCAAGGGTTGGGCAAAATCCCTCCCCAGCTCCCGCATCCCATTTTCCCATCTGCCCCTAACCACAGCTGCTGTTAGGGTGTCAGGGAAAGGGCATTGGAGATCCAGGTGATGGGAAATAGGGATGAAAGAACAGGCACGTGACAGTCCCTGCCTCAAAAGTCCCTTGGAAAATGTAATATGACCTTCAGGATGGGCCATGTCACCGATCCACCCCACACATCCCTATTTGCATCCAGGGAAACTGAGGCACTGGGACAATTTGTTCTCCAAGAACGGGATTAGAGGTTCTTAGCGGGAGAAGATTCTCCTCCAGCCTTCACACCATTCCCATCGAGGCTAAACACTGCCTCAGGGCAATTCATTATCCTAATTAATTCTATCCTATCCACCAGGCCTCATCCCGGTTCCGGATGAGGAATGTGTGGTGTCAGGAGTAGCACAGGGGATCCCACGCTTGGAAGGGAGGTCCCCATCCTGATGGGATTCCCATATTCATAACACCTTATTCCCCCCTCTCTGAGCATCATGGGGACGGTTTGGGACAGGGATGACGCTGCTTGGTCCAGGATGTTCTCCTTGATGGAAACAACATCCAGAGGTGCTCCAAGATCACCAAGAAGAAGGGATAGGGATGAAGCTGTGTTATGCGGGGGAAGCGGTTCCAGGACAGCACGCCCATGATTAGGGAATTAACAGCACCTCCCCTCTTCCCAGCTCATCCATGGGAGGGGACACATCTGTCCCCACAGCCCCAAAAGCTCCTGGGGAAGAGGCGCATTCCCAGCCGGCAGCGCGGGAGTCGCTGGAGCTGATTTCCCAGGGCGCAGGCACAGCTGCGAGCGCCGGGAAGCTGCCAAAGTCCAGGAGAAAAAAAATCCTGATTAATATCGTCCTCCGGTGCATCCCGCGCTGCAGATGTGCAGCCTGCTGACTCGGCAGCTCCCAGCAAGGAGACCTGGAGCTGGGAAAACCGACGGGAGTGAGTGTGTGTGCACGGATCCGAGTGTCACAACGCTCCTGGGGGAAAACGCCACAGGGACAAGGAAAGGATGTTGCCCTCCCATCCCATAAATTCCCATGAGGCAGAGTTGTTCCATCCCCTACATTTCGGTGGCACTCACCGCTTTGGGAACAGCATCCCCGACCTCAGATCCCTGTGGAAAGGCCTGGGATAAGCTGCCTGCGGGCTCAGGCAGGTGGCAATGAAGCCGCTTAATCATCACCTGAGCTGGACACTGTCCTGATAAGCACAAAGTATTTTATTCCAAGTACTTTCTTTTTGAATTTTATTTCAAAAGGAAATAAAAAAAACTTGGCAAGGTTGAAACTCTTGCCATTCATCCACCATAACCACTGGGCAGCTGCGGGATAATCCACACTCGTATTACCCATTCCTAATTAAACCGGAGAGCCTCCTTCCCTGCTGAGGTGGCCCATTGGAAATTAATCAGCGGACGACCAATACCAGAGCGAAAATCAGGGAGAAAGACGTTGCCTTCCCTGATTAGACAGGGAGGAAAAAGCTCCTGGAAAACAGGAATCGACTGCCATGTGCTGGCCCGGCACCTCATTGATCCGTGCGGCCGCATTTAGGAATTCTAATGAGCTTCCACGGAGGCGAAAGGAAATAATTTGTGTAAGAAAATGGGGTGTTATTTCTAGGAGGAGTTGGTTCAACATCAACTCAGGAATTTCATCTCCAGGGTGGTAGGGGGCTGCCAGGAGCTGTGGTGACCAGGAATGAAGGACATGGTCCATGGGCAAGGGGCTGAATTCCCAGATGGAGGTGGGATTTGGGAAGGCTGCCTCGTGCAGAGCCTGTGGGCTGCTCTGACAGGGCACGGAGAGGCCAAACAGGACACACAGCTTTCCCAAAAAGACAAATGCAAAGAAAAACCTTCATTTGAGGCTCCATCCTTCCCATCCAGCCAACTCCATCCCATTACCCGTTCCTCCCACAGTCCACCTGCCTCCCATTGCTCATCCCTCCAACCCAAACTCCTCAATTCCATTGCCTAGGCCTACACCACAACCACTTCCATCCATCCATCCATCCATCCATCCATCCATCCATCCATCCATCCATCCATCCATCCATCCATCCATCCATCCATCCATCCAACACCTAACCCCAGCCCTTTGCCCATCCCTCCGACTCAACCACATCCATCCCTCCCGGTAAATCCTTCATCCCACTGCCCATCCATCCTATCCAACCATCTCTATCCCATCCCTCCCATCCAACCACCTCCATGCCAAAGCTCGTTTCTCCTTGTGATTCCCAAAGGTCCCAGCCCACACCGTGGCCACCAAGTGTCCCCTCCCAACCCCGCCACCCACCTTTTACAGAGCACAGGAGAGGAGCCCCAGGGGGATGTGGTGCCAGATGTGTCCAGCTGTTGCGCAACTGGGCTCATACATCTTTAACCACTGCCCCGAACTTTGTCAGCTGAGCATTGATGACGGGAGAGAAGGAAGCCAGAGCGGGGTTTCCGTAGCCTCCCCAGGACCTCCACACCTGTCTTCCACCACGGATGGCTCCATAAATATTTCATCCCTGACCTTGTGGCTTTGGCAGCTTTTGCTTGGTTTTTATTGCAGTTTTTTCCCTTCCTCCTCTGCTGTTTGTCCAATGCTTCCTCATCCTGCACTAACGACTCATCCCAGGAGACCTTTGGGACCCCCACGCTGCTGCCTGGAATATTTATGGAGCAGGAACCTCTGACCAGGGAGGCGACTTTGTGATGACAGCATGAGCACAGCCCCCACAGGTGGAGTGGTGGAAGATCCTTCCCCCGTCTCCTTCCCCAGCCTGTCCCAGAAGAGGGAACATGAGGAGCCATCTCCAGCAACATTTTTAGGGATAACTTTAAATGAGCTCCTAAATGCAATTAAAAATGAGCTCCTGAGCATCTCCTCTGTGCTCTTGGAGTGAGACAAGAGGAGGGGAGGGAAGAAATAAGCAGCAGAGCCTTTATTTTAGGGACTACAGATGATCAGAAAGGAAAAATATTTTAATTTTGGTTAATTCCCTCTTTTTCCCAACGGCAATGCTGTCCCTCTTGAGGCAGAACCTCAGTGGTCACTGCACTCTCCAGGGATGGAGGACCTTGTTCAGGTCACCTGGGGCCTTTTTCCTCTTTGTGGTCATGGCTTGTGTCTCCTTTCCCTGATTCCACAATTTCTGGTGTGCTCTGGAGCTGCTGTGGATCATCAGCTTCCCAAATACGAGCCGAGCCCAGCCTGGGTCCTTCTCTTCCCACTGTTTCAGGATTTCTTGCAGGGATCCCAACCAGGAGCAGGGAAGGAGCAAAACTCTCCCCATTCCTTTTCCAGAGCAAGCAGAGGGGGAAAATCCCAACTCCACAGCTTCCCACCCCTCTGGGCAGCTGGGGAACATCGACCCACCAGGGCAACACGGCCCTTCCTTAAAACTTAATCAGCAGCCAATTAATTTTTCACGAGGACAAACAGGCCAGGTAGACGGGGTCCATCATTTATTCATGAGCAGCAGGGGAGGGAAGGCTGTGGGCAGAGAGATGCAGGCTCAGTCAGGTCGTGGATGTCTCCCGAAGTTCTTGTGGCCAAGAACTCCATGGCACTGGCTCCAGGGATGAGGCAGCAGGAAAACCCCAGTGGGGAGTGAGATGATCCCAGGGCTGGAGTGGACTGGAAAAACTCCTGCCAGCTCGGGAAGAAACCCAACCCAAAAGCTTCAAATTTGGGCTAAAGCTGAGCCTCAAATTTGGCTGAATTTTGATGGGGATAGGTTTTGGACCATTTTGGGGCTTGCTGGGGAATGTGGTCACAGATGCTTCCAGCACTTTCCCCACTCCACAGTTCATGTCCATATCAGGGAGCCCATGGTTTTTGTCACTTTCTTGGAAAACCATCCCTTAAATCCAAACCCTGCTCTGAGTCAAGCAAGATGGACCAACGCTGAGCAGGACCACATCCTGACCTTCCTGCAAAGCTAAAAACTCTCCTGTGTCCAGCCTTGGAAAAGCCCCTAAATCCCATTTCCAATTCATCCCCAAAACCATTTTGCATCCAAAGCCCAGGCAGGGCGGGAATCACGTGCTGCTCCTACCTGGCTCTGTTGACATGCAACAGCCATGAGTCCCTCTGTAATAACGAGTTTAATTAAACACAGCCTGGCCACAAAGCCTGGCCTGACATTTAACTGGCACCTGAGAAGATGCTAACGAGAAAGATGTTAATTATCCAGCTTATTAGATGTCCGCGTTATTAACATAACCCTGACGGAATTAACTTGATACAAACTATCCCGCAAATATTAATTGCCTCAAACTTCCTCGTAACTCGGAGGTATTAATAAGGCAGTAATTATGTATGGATTGGAGAGCTGGAAGTTAATGACGTGGCAATTTGATTTGTCTCGGAGAAACGCGATAAACCCAAGGAAGTGTTCTCCGAACAATCAATGGATATTTAATTAACGGACAGGACCTGTCGGCGTAAATCGGAATTAAACGCCCGCGACGTCTCGTTCCAAGTGTTATGACAAAGGTTCCCGAGATGTGGCAGCATGGAAGGGGTTTCTCCTGTGCTGAAGCTGCTGGTGACAGCATCTCCAGGCTCCACTCCATCCAATGCATGAGGTCATGGATGTGTTCCTCATAAAATCGTGGGATGGCTTGGGTTGGAATGGACCTTAAAGATCATCTCATTCCAACCACACTGCCGTGGGCAGGGACACCTGCCAGGTTGCTCCAATCTCATCCAATCTGGCTTTGGACACTTACAGGGATGAGGAATCCACAGTCTGTCTGGGAAACCTCTTCTTCTTCTTCTTCCTCCCTGGTCCGAGGAATCCTTGGGCTGCACAGAGTTGATGAGAGAGGAGCACTCCCGTCCCCCTCTGCTGTTTATCCTCACTCCCACCTCCATCCCAAGCCCAGATCCACAAACACATCCCCACCAGCTGCCCTTCAGCAACAGTCACTTGGGAAAAGGGTTAAAGAATTAAAGATCTGAGGTTTCCCACTGCCAGAGGGCAGGGTTAGAGGGGATATGGGGAAGAAATTCTTCCCTGTGAGGGTGGGGAGGCCCTGGCACAGGTTTCCCAGAGAAGCTGTGGCTGCCCCATCCCCGGAAGTGCCCAAGGCCAGGTTGGACAGGGCTTGGAGCAACCTAGGATAGTGGAAGTTCTCCCTGCCCGTAGCAGGAGGTTGGAATTGGATCATCTTTAAGTTCCCTGCCAACCCAAACCATTCCATGATTCTCTGCCCAGGCCCTTCTTTTGGATCCACACACCACAGCCAAAGTTAAAACTCCAAATAAATCTCCATCCATCCCTCAAACCTGTCCTGATGCCAGCAGGTTTTTGCTCCCATCCAGCTGATGGAAGTGGTTGTTCCGTCTCTCCTGTTGTGTTGCACCTTCATCGGGATGGGCTTCACACCTCTGGAAGTGGGTCCTGACTCTATGGTGAGGAAGAAGATGGTCCAGTGCCACAATTTCCATAAATTTCAACTCCTCCAGCAACCAGACAGGCAGGATCAGCCCCACAGGAGCAGGGAATGAGCTGGTACTTTGGCACAGCCCTCCCAGAAGAGTTTGGCAGCACATTCCCTTCGCATTCCCTCCTTCCCCCTCTCTTCCAACCTCTCTTCCCTTCCCTCTATGTAAATGGAAAATAACAATTAGTTTATTTTTGCTTGTGCAAATTACAGCTCCCAGGGAGCCGCCAGCTGCCAGGGCTGTGCCGGAGCTGTGCTCCAGCCTCGGCCTTTTCCATGAATAAATAACCTGGTGGGGGTGGGAAGATGATCCCTCTGCTTTCCCTCCACTCTCATCCATGGAAAGGGAGGATTGGAGGGGGCTGAAAACCCAAGGAACCCTTGGGTTTTATGGTGTGGGTAATTAAACACTGAGATGATGATTTAATTGGGAGCTTGGCAAGGAGGGATACGGAGTTGTGGGGATGGAGAAGGGAACAAGGGCATTCCCAGGCATTGGGAATGATGACTCCAAGGAAAGCTGCACTTCCCAGACAGCTGAGAGAGCAAAGGGCATTGGCTGGCGGGATCCGATGGCCTCCAGATCTGAGGACTGACGCTGTCCTGGCACGTTTCCCACTTGGCAGTGGAGCTGTTTTCCCTGCACACACGTGGATGTGCATCCTGCATTCCAGAACTCGCATCCCATATCCCACTTCCTGCATCCCATATCCCACTTACTTTATCCCACCGCCTGCACAAGCACAGGCAGCAATGGGTATGAGTTGGAATTGCTGGGATTTGCCAGTGTTCCATCCTTGATGGAGTTTATCCGGTCAGGGAAGGGTGGGCTGGGCAGTGCCGGGCTCCTTCTTGATCCTCATGATCCAGAGCTTCCCTTTCCTCCTGGATCAAGGGGCAGTGACAACCAGCACACAGCTTGCTGCAGGGGGCATCCCATATCCCACATTCCATATCCCATCTCCTATGCCCCACATCCTGCATCCCAGTTCCCATATCCTATTTGTCATTTCCTTTATCTTGCATCCCACATCCACTATTCTCCATCCTTGCATCCTGCGCCCTATATCCCACCATCTGCATCCCACATCCAATGTATCCTCACACCTGACATCCCACATCCTAAATCCTGCATCCTACATCCTCCATCCCACCTCCTGCATCCCATATCCTGAATCCCACTACCTCCATCCCACATCCAGTGTCCTGTATCCCTGCATCCCTTATCCCACATGCATACCCTGCATCCTGCTACCTTCATCCCACATCTCCTGTCCTGTATCTGTGCATCCTGCATCCCATATTTCACCTCCTGCATCCCACACCCATATTCTCCATCCAACTACCTGCATCCCAATTCCCACAGCAGCAGCAGCACCCCTGGGTGACGCAGACCTATCCAAACCCAAGGAATTTGGGATAAAATCCCCGCTGTGGTCCTGTACATGTTATGCAGGGGGGTTTCCACATCCTGGATTTTGGGAAGGACCTCATTTCCTGCTGAGTTTAGGGATTACATCAGTGGAACTGGGATGCGCTGTCTGGGGGAAGGCAGAGAGCTGGAAAAAATTCCAGCCTTCAGGATGAGCCGTGCAGTGCCAAAGCCATGATCCCATGGCAGAGCTCTGTTCTACCAAAGTGATAAATGGAGATAAATTTATTTTATATAAATATATTTTTATATAACAGGGGCAGGGCAGTGTTTGTGTCCCAGGGGTGCGGGAATGTTGAGGAGGTAG
Source organism: Nicator chloris (assembly GCA_013400495.1). Lineage (NCBI taxonomy): Eukaryota > Metazoa > Chordata > Aves > Passeriformes > Pycnonotidae > Nicator > Nicator chloris. Next base: position 375,240 of record WAAE01020922.1, read on the forward strand.
CCAGGCACAGAGCATGGAAAGGAGGGAATGTGCAAAAATTCTGGCCGAGCTGGAATATAAAGATCCACTTGAGCCAAAAAATTCCAGCTACAAACAGAGCCCAGGCTCTGCTCACAGGGGCTCAGCACCAAGCCCGGAGCAAATACAAGATTTTCTTTTGTCCAGGATTAATTTGGCTGAGATTCAAATTAATTCCTGCCTTTTAAGTGAACATTACCCCAAATTCCTCCGTGCCCAGCAACCCAGCCTGCTTCCACCCCAGGACTGAACTCCAGGACTGGAGTTCTCACCTTACGGAGACGTCAGGATTTGTGGAGATGTCGCGATTTGTGCGGAACACCGGAGCGGTTTGGGAACAAACCTGCGGGGTGGGAGCATCAATAACTGAGGAGGAAGGAGCGGGGGACACTTTGGAGATGCCGCATTGATCGTCTTCTTGTGGTTTTCCACCCATTTCCAGCGATGCCGGTAATTCCTGCTTGGAGGTGGCACGGAGCACCCTGCACCGCTTCAAGGGGACTTTGCCAGGGGCTGTGAGCGATCCCGAGCATCCATGGATAAGATGCTCCAGGGTACTGCTGTGTTTGGGGGTGAGCATCCCCCCAAATCATCCCTCTGCCCCTTGGAAAACCCACGGGCTGGGAAGCTGGAGGAATTCCAGACAGTTCCCAGCTCAGCAATGCCCACAGGGCCTTCAAAAGGCAAGTGAAGCTTGGAAATGGGGTTAAGGAGCTCTGCAGGATGGGGTACATGAAGAGGAGCCCCAGGGCTTGTCCCCGTGTCCCCATCCCAAGTGCCAGGCAGCCCTTGGAGCATCCTTTGGGATTGGGCTGCTGTTTTCACCCCTGGAAAAAAGCTGAGGATGGAGCTGAGGATGCAGGAGGTGCCCAGGATGAGCAGAGGGACTGCAGCTCCTCACAGGAGGGAGGGTGTGGTGTCCTGAGGTCCTGCTGCAACCCCACGCAGACCCCAAAAAGCAGCAGGGAGATGGAGAAGGAGGCTCCAGCCCCGCTCAGGGATCGCGAAAAATGAGGGAAAAAGCTTTGGAACCAGGTCAGAGCGACCCCAAACGCCACACGTCCTCCTGCAGCAGACGTGGTGGCACCCGCAGACGTCCGCAATCCTGCGGCACACGGGTGACACACGACCCTGTCCTGCCACATCCCCGTCCCAAAACATGTGCCAACACGCTTGGAATGCACACGCATGATCCTGCAAATATTGCGGCCACCCCAAAAAACGCTGCAGACCCAAGCAGGGACCACCCAGACACCCCCCAGAGCCCGGGGTGCAGGGGGGGCTCAGCCCCAAGAAGGAGACGAGTCATAAACCAGCCAAATTTAGGCTTGAACCACTTTAGTTTTTATTATTTATTCAGCAAAGCCAAATCCCAGAAAGCCGGGAGCTTCAGGAGCACGGAAGAAGTCAGGACGTAGGGCAGAAGGGTACAATTCCACCCCTAAATCTCCCAAAAAAGCTGTGGGATGGGGTCTCCCATGGAAGACCAATATTAATGGGTGGCAGCAACACCCTGTGTCCTGCTCCAGCTATTAGGGGATTTCAAGTAGGGTTTGGGGGAAAAAAAAATCAGTGGGGAACTAAAAAAACGAATCACTGTGGCGCAAGGAATTGCGGATCCCTTCAGGATAAAGAGGAAGGGATAATACCTGGATCGCCAAAATAATCTGGGATTTTTCCCAGGGTGTTGCACCCAAAAATAAAACCAAAAGGAGAGGGCAAAGGGGAAAATTGGGAATCCAAAATTGCTGCCTTTGCTCTGCCATGGAAGCGGGGAAAGGATTCCGGAGCAGGAGACGATCGCAGTCACCTCGCGGGCACCGCGCTGGGTCTTGGGGTGACACCCCACGGGACAGCGCTCCCCCAAAACCCCACACAGCCCCCAAAGTCAGCTCTGCTCTCCCAGCCAGCCCCAGCGCAGCTGGGAAAAGGGGCAGTGACCCCCAAGATGTGCCCACAGGGAACGTGGATCACGGGAAGATCCAGGAGTGAGGATCTAGACAGGGACTGAGACCCCCAGGCTGGTTTGGGGTAGGTACCAGCCCCAAATACCTTTTCCTCCCCAAATTCTTATTTGATCATCACCAGGCAGCTGGATGTGTTCTCTTCCAAAAAAATAAAACATGCCAAGAGAAAGGGATATTGGGAGGAAAATTAGGGAATAACCCACCAGGAAGCTGTGATTCACCTCCAAAAAATTCAAGGACGCAATGTCCCACAAGCGGCCGCACTGGTTAATTTTATTTAGAGCCAGGTTTGCAAAGTTTCCATGGATCTAAATAAATTCAGGAATAAGGGGTGAATCCCTCACCTTCCAAATCCCCCTTTTTGTCTAGCCCTGGGACAAATGTCCCTCTTTGCATCCCAGCTCCCATCCCAAAATCCAAGTCCGATATTGAGCCAAGCTCAGGCTGCTCAAAAACCCTCTGGTCACACAATAAGACACCAAAAAGCTGGAAAAAGATGAAGAAAAAGGGGAGTGAGGTTTGGAGGTGCAGAAAAGGCAAGACCAGAGGGCTGTGGAGTCGCAGGCACCCCACAAATCCTGGGAAAAGCCAGGGGGTTACATGAGCACAGCGGAGATTTATGGAAGCAGCAGGAGGGAACACGCCACAGCTTGGGGACCTGCTATGGCTGAGCCTGGGCAAAAATATAGGAGAGAAAATATAACTAAATATTAAAAAATCACATAAAATGCCCAAAAATATGTTGGACCAAGGCTTGTGTTGGAATTTGTCCCGCTGAGTCTGGGAAAAGCTGCAGCCACGCTTGGGGTTTGCGTTAAAGGGAGAAATATCCTTAAAAACAGTCCCCAAAACTCAGTAAAATACCAGCCCAAAAGCTTGGATTCGGGAAGGCATGGGCTTGGTTTGTTATGGGCTCCTTTTTTTAATTAAAAATTCAAGAGGGACAAGCCAAAAGAGGAAAGAAAAATCATTTATTACCGTTAAAAACCAAGCCAGCGGCTCATCGGGACGGTGTCGGACAAGCTGGAACCAAACTGGATCCGGTGACTTTCCAGCAGCTGCAGGGACGAAGGTCTCCAGGACCCTCCAGCCGGGAAAGAAAACCAAAAACACCCAGAACCCAGCTGGAAAAAAAACAAAACAAAACAAGAAAAGGCAGGAAAAGTGAAAAGCCAGAGTTCAACGGGGCAGAGGCGACGCTCAACACCGGGCTTATCTCAGTGGGAGCTTGGGGAAGGTTTTGCATCAGCACCGGGAATCAAAGGGAAGAATAAACAACCCCCAAACAAAACCCCGATGCTGCGGGACCCCCCAAAAGTTGAGAGAAAACCCGACCCAGGCTCTAGTTGAATATAAGTTTTTATCTTGATGCAACATCATTAAAACCGTCACAAATCGAAACAACAGGTCGTTAAAAACACTTCGCACGATCAGTCCCTAAAATGCACCAGGCTCCCAAGCTCGCTTTGTCCGCAGGACCCTTTTGTTTCCCCCCAAAATTTGGTTTTTTTAAATTTTTTTCTCCTTTTTTAAATAAGCAACTCGTTTAAAAAAAAACAAAACAAAAAACAAACAAACCCGCCCCGCTCCTCCGCTCAGGATCGGTCCCGCTTTTGCTCCAACGATTGCACGAATTCTTAATCCTCTTTTCTTTCTCTTGTTTCCACAACAAATAATGTGCACTTCCTTGCCGTCTGTTGTTTGTTTTTTTTTTCTCCAAACATCGAGGTTAAAATAAGATTTTCCGTTTCCCGAGGGTTAATAAATAAATCTGGTGCATAGTGAGATAGCAGCCAACCGTTTGCAGTCCATATATTACTATATTGCCTTTCAGGTCACCCTAAAATTGTTACCTCTTTCCCTCCCTCCCCTCCCCACTATTTTTAAGAGCATAGATAATTTTAAATCTCTATAAAACAGTATTATTTCACCCAATCGATTCCTGTATATAGTGCATTCGGCTTCTCCCAACATCGTTAAATTAACTCGGATATTATTTGCATGCTATTACATACAAACTTTTAAGACTGGTGTATTTTTTTTTCTCTTTTCTAAAGGATTTTAGGGGTTTTTTTGTTGGTTTTTCTTTTTTTGTTCGTTTTCTTTTTCTCGTAAATCACCAAGCAAAATATAGGCTCAAGGAAAAAAAAAATAAAAGGAAAAAAAAAGGCAAAAACGAACTAATTTTCTACATATTTACAAGAGTGAATAAGTTAAATGTGGCTCAGGTTTGCCGGCCGGGAATGGGGGGTGGGCGGAGGGGCCGGGCAGGGCGCAGCGCTGCCGGGGACCCCCCCGGCCGATCCGTGGGGATCCCTCGAAGAATAAAAATCCCACTGGAGGGGAAAACCCGCAGGAAAAGGTGGGGAGAAGCCACCTGGATGGAGCTGATGCTCCCGGGAAGGGGGGCGGGTGGCCGTACACGTCCCGCATGCAGGGCTGCCCCCCACTCCCCCACCCCAGGACCCCCCACCCCGAGTCCCGATGGGTGGGTGCGTGGTGGGAGGGAGGGAGTTCAACCTCCCCTCCCCAAAATTTCAGTGGGGACTTCATAATATTAATTTTTTTTCTTTTTTTTTCTTTTTCTTTTTAAATACAAGCGACGGGTTTGCTCTCCCCGCATGAGGAAAAAAACCGAAAAGGGGATCCCACCCCATCCCACCAGCCCGGCTCACATGAAGAAGTCAGCGGTGGCTTTCGGGGCGGCGGATGGGGAGGGCTCCCTCGGGAAGCCCCGGCCGGCCAACTTCTCGTATTTTTCTTTGTACAGATCCCTTTCCTTGGCCAAGCGGGTCACCTCCTGCTTGAGCTGCTCCACCTGGCTCTGCAGTTGGCATTTCTCGTTCTCCAAGATGTGCCGTTGCTGGACCCGCTTGTAGCGGCAGGATTGAGCGTAGCCCCGGTTCTTCAAGGTCCTCCTCTTCTGCTTGAGGCGGATCACCTCCTCCTTGCTGAAGCCCCGCAGCTGCCGGTTCAGCTCCCGCACGGACATACTCACCAGCTGATCGTCGGAGAACCGGTCCTCCAGGCGTAGGTGGTGATGATGATGGTGGTGATGGCCGGGATGGTGATGGGCGGCCGGCGGCAGCTCCTCACCCCCGAAGGGTTGAGGTCGGAAGGGCTCGTACCCTTGGTGGTGATGATGATGATGGTGAGGGGCACCGATCAACGCCTCCACCGCGTCCTCCGGCGTCAGGTTCAGAGCTTCGGGGTTGAGGTGATGCTGGTAACCCGACATCCAGTACAGCTCCTCCAGCTGCTGTTTGGAGCCCAGGGAAGCGGCGGTGGTAGCCGGGGGTCCGGGGGCCGGTTGCCCACCGGGGCTGGGAGCGCAGAAGCTGGGCGAGGAAGGCACGGAGGAGCAGGGCGTGCTGAGCGGGGTGGACGACAGGGACCCGGCGGGCAGACGGTGGCACAGCCGCTCTGCCTCCGCCGGCTCCTTCTTCACCTCGAACTTCATCAGGTCAAAATCGTTCACGTACTCGATGGCGAGGGGGCTCGTGGGCAGCTCCGCGCTCATGGCCAGCTCCGAGGCCATCTCAGTCCATGGAGGGACCGGGGGGGGAGCCCCCGGGCACCGCCTCTCACCGAGGGTCCCGCGGGCTCCGGGAGCCTCCTCCGAGCGGGCTCCGGCGCAAGCAGCTGCCCAGACCGTGCTCTGGGACCCTCCGATGGGGCTTTGCCGTGGGGTTCAGCGGCGCTCCGGGACCCTCGGACAGAGATCTGCTGCCGGGGTCCGGGACCCTCCGGCGGGGCTCCGCTGTGAGGCTCAGCCGGGCTCCGGGAACTCCCGACGGGACTTTGCGGTGGGATTCAGCCGGGCTACGGGACCTTCTGACGGAGCTCTGCAGCGGCGTTCAGCGGGGCTCCGGGGCGCTCCGACCGGGATCCGCTGCGGGGCTCCGGGACGCTCCGATGGCACTCTGAAGGGAGGTTCAGCGGAGTCCGAGATGGGGCTCTGCTGCGGGACTCAGCCGGGCGCCGGTGCTCGCCTCCGACGTGACTTTGCGGTGCGGTTCAGCCAGGCTCCGGCACGGGGCTACGCTGCGGGCTGCGGGGCAGCCACCTCTCTCCGTCGGGGTTCGGCTCCGCTGCGCAGCCGGGCTCTGCTGCTGGGCTCCGCTTCGCAGCCGGGCTCCGGGACCCTCCTCCAGCCGCCACGGCTCTGCGCTCGGGCCGGGCGGGCTCCGCAGCTGCCTGCGGCCGGTTCCCAATGGCGAGGAGCGGGCAGAGTCCTGCCCGCCCCTTCCTGCCTCCCCTGGCACCTGCCCCGGCCCCACCTCCCCGGGCTCCGAGCCTCCTCCTGCCTCCTCCTCCTCCCGCCCGGACACAGCGCCCTGGGGCTGCAGGCCGCTCCCCTGCCCGCCCCTACCCGCGACCGGCGCCGCCGCCGCCGGGAGCTCAATGGAACTCGCAGCCTTTTATACGGGGAAAGGGAGGCACGGCCCCTCCTACTGAGGCGGGGCTAAACTCTTTTAGCCTATCAGCACCCAGCGAGCCCGCTCAGATTTGCATATCCCCATGGCAACGCCCCCGGGGCAGCTGTCAATCTCCGGAGGTGGGGGGAATGCTCCGGGTACCCTCTGGACCCTCTCGGCTCCCGCATCCCAACGTGCGGCTTCGTCTCCCACCCTCCGCCCTGAACTGAGCGTGGAGTGGGGAGGAACATCCTAGAAATCCTAATTTCCTACTTCCCCAAAATAGGAAACATCAAAAAAAGGAGTTATTGAGCCTAAATCGGGTTTGGTGCCCCCTCGCTGAGGGACCACAGCTTGGGAATGCGGCCCCTTCCGCACACCCGGAACAACCCAGGATCCTTCCCGGAGCACTTCCATCCTTGAAGAAAGTCGGATAAATATAATTTTGGGGATTTTTCGGGATTTTCCTTGAACTGTTGGCAGTCAGGGAGCAGCCACGTGCACCTCTGTGCTCCAGTGCTGCCTCTGGTTTCAGAGGTGGCATTGCACCTAGCACAGGTGACATCCACACCTGACACATGAATGGGAGTGTCACCAGATGGAGGACCAGGATTGCATCCCAGCACCTGGAAAAGTGTCACTGGCACCCAGAGGCAGCCGGTCAGGGAGTTCTGGGGGTGTTCATGCCACCTCTGGGTGAGGCCCTGGCTGGGATGTGACCGTGCTGCTCCATCTGCAACCTCATGGCTGCTGCGGCTGGGGGGGAACAGGACTGAGGGAAATCGAGGCACAGGGCAGTCGCCATGGGGTGGTCCCGCCTAATCCCAAGGGATGAACAGCTTCATCCCACAGAGGCCGGCAACACCCACCCACTCATCCCTTCGGGGCCCAGGATTGTGTCTGTCACCCGCAGGATGCATCCCCGGTCCTACTGCATCCCAACCGGCTGCATCCCATCCTATTGCATCCCACGGGCAGTTCCTCGGGATGTGGGCGGTGACATTCCCCTCATCCAGCCAATGGCTGCTTGGGGACTTGGGGACAGCGGACACTGCTCTCCATGGCTGCTAACGGACCTTTTAGATGTAGGGTCAAATGAATGCAAAAAAGATGTTTTTTGAGGATGAAAACCTGTATCCCGCTGCAACTCCAGCAATTAAAGTCACACATTATTGCTTTTGCTGGGTCTCGCCTCTGGGGTGGGTCCATCTTTCTGCTGCTAATTGAATCAGGGCAGGGGGGGCTTTTATTCCCCTTGGGAAGGGTCATGGATGCAGGCAAAGCCCTGAACATGACCCCCATTCCCTGCTGATCCTGGACGTTATCCCACACTGGACACAGATATCCCATTTTGGAGACCCCCAAACTTGGGCACGACTTGAAGGAGGGGGCAAAGAAGTGGGCAACAAAAAAGCCCATTTTGTGGGGTGGTTTTAACCGTTTTTTTGCTTCATTGTGTCACCCTAAATCCATCATCATCCCACCTGTGTAGCAGGATACAGGGATCCTGCACTGGGAAAAGACGGGGTGCCACCTCCCCACCCCTGGCACCACGTTCCTCCACCCTGGGGGCACCTGGCCCCCACCAGCAGCTGCCACCCACACTGGGACAGGAGCCACCAAGGGATTAGGACCAGGCCGGGCTCCAATGGGGCCGTGGCTCCCCAGTGACACCCCCAGGGGTATTTTTAGGAAATGCCCATGGCATGTCCCCAACCCTCCCCGCCGTGCCGGGCCTGTCAGCTAAGTTTACTCACAGGCGGTCAAGTGACATAACCAGGTTGGTGGCCTCGGGATGGCGGCGGGATGGCGTCACCTTTCACTTTTAGAGCTCGTGTGCCTCATCACCCCTTGGAGCAGGGCCGGGTGCCCACCTGGGGCTGCCTCAGTTTCCCTGGATGGCACACAGCTCCCAGTCGGGGTGTCGGTGGCCTGGGGACAGTGACCTCACCCCATGGCAGCGCGGTGTCCACCACAATGCACCCCGTGGAGAGAGGATGGGACCATCTTGGTGATGCTCCACCAGCATGTGCCCCACAACCCAGCGTTGCTGAAGGGTCAGGAATTTGGGGGGGGCGGGGGTGGTGGAAATCATATGGAGAGGCTGGGAGAAGGATGAGGATGAGGCTGAGGAGGAGAAGGTGGAGAAGGAGGAGGGCAGGGAACAGCCACCCCGATGACAGGCAGAAAACTGATCCCGGCGGGTGACGTTCCCCCGGCACCTGCTTCCCCGGCAGGGGACCAAGAGCGGTGCCAGCAGCACCCGCCGGAGGAAGGTTTTTCCAGGAAATGTTTATGGAGCGCTGCAGAAACTCCACCCCGTGCCAACCTCCCAGTCGTGGCTCCCCCAGGGAATGTCCTTGCCGGGCCCTCGAGCCCAACAGTGCACCCCGGCTTCACAGCGAGGATGGATAAATCCCATTGGAGCCCGTTGCTGAGGAATTGAGGATGCTGGAGGCAGAGGGAGAACCCACTGGAGTTCGGTGACACCTCTCCAGGGGCCGCGTTTATCCCTGCTTGGAAATTAATCACTCCCAAGCAGAGCTTTAACGACAGCCGGCTGGAAATTCCAATCCTCCCCGGGAAGGGAGCAGCGGTGCCGGTGGGCGGTGGAGCCACGGCTCGGAGTGGAGCTGCTCATTGCCTCGTTTAATTAGTGCAGCACAAGGATTATCCTCGTTAGGGATCCACGGAAAACCAAAGCTCCCGGGCACCGCTGGCCATCCCTGAGGATTCACAACAGCATCATCTCCTCCAGGGTGGTTTTTAGGGAATTTAGTTGGTTGGGTTTTTTTTTTTTTTAGGAAACCACCACGTGAAGAAACATCGTTTCTGGGTGAAAAGTTTTAATAATTAAAAAAACTCTGATTTAGGGATCAGAGTGACTCCTCCACTGGATTTGGATGGGTATTTGATGGGATGTTCATGCACTGCTGAAAAAAGAGGAAAGCCACAGGGAGGCTCCTCCATCCCAGGGGAGGAAACTTTTATTTACATATCAAAACACAGGAGTTAACAAAAGACATTTTCATATCAACAGAAACCACGACGTTTTTATTAAAAATCAACTCATTGGACACACCCTTGGGCACAAGTGACATCCCAGGGTGGGGATCTGCTGGTCCTCCAGCACCTGGGGGATGTTGTGGATTTGGGATGGTGACAAAATCCCTTCATGGGGGTCACTTGGGGAAGGGAACCCCCCTGTGGGGATCTGTTCGGGGGGCGAAGCCACTACCCATTGGCATTTCCCACCCCATCTCTGATCACACCTCGATACTGCATCCCCAGGGAGCCCAAGTTCTTCCCAAATCCCTCTGATGCCTTTTCCCCACAGGATTTTGCCCGAGGGACTGTGGATGAGCAAATCCCACAAATAGCATCTGTGTGGGGGAACAGTATCTGCCACCCCAAAATCCCGTGGAAATTGTACCAATGGACGTAAACCCCCATTGTTCCAGTGGCATAATGCTCTCCCTTCATTCTGCTCCTGTTTGGATTTGGAGAGTCCCAAAGAACCCCAAACCCTGGACAGTTGGCTTGGCTTTCTCAGTGGAGCCCAAACCCCTGCTGGGATAGGGAGAGGTGGGAGTCAGGTGCAACTGGGCCATGGGAGACCCCAAAATGCAGAGTGTGATCTCAGTGCCACTCCCAACACATTCGCATGAGGGATGCTCTCAGCTCCAGGAAATCTCCTCCCAAAAGCAAGGGGATGGAGTGGGATGGGCTCTTGGAATGGTGGGATCAGGGCCGTGGGGGCTTTACACCCATTACATCCCAGCATGGTGACTTGTCCCCAGTACATCCCAACCTGGATGTGGGAATGTCGCCTGATGGCATTAAACCACCTCAGGTCCCTCTATCACCTTGTGGCCAGGACAGCACCGGAGGATGGATGGGGATGGGAAGCTCTTCCCAGCCCCAGAAGCATCCAAGGAGGTGGCAGGACTTGCCTTCAACAAACGAGATGAAAAGGTCATTTATTGGTCAATTCAAAGATTCCAAGCAAAGCTGCTCCCCTGCAGGAACGAGCGGTGCATTCCCCCGCTGCCACACAACTCCATGTCCGAATGACATCCCGGAAAAGCAAGAGGAGGAGGGGGGTGCCATGTCTGGACATGGCATCCTGAGGTAGGTGCCAGGTCGTTCCCTGGCTCTCCAGTTCCTGAGCTGGTCGGCTGCCACAGGATTGGGATGGACTCACAGCCGGGGCTTGATCTGCAGCCGTTTCCCTGGAGGGAGGGAAGGGAATGGTGATGGTGGGAAGGGAGGGGACACAGCTGGGTATTCCCAGGCTTCTCCTTGCCTGGTCATGGGAGGGGGTTAAAGTACTGGGAAATAGGGAATGTGAGTGGTTCTCCGCCCTGGCAGCACCCACTGGACTCACCTCTGCCACCCACAAGGGAGTTCTCGGAATCCTGCAGGGATGCCCTTGGCAAAATCCTTCTCCTTTTGGCGTTGCCTGGGAAGGAAAGGAAGAAAAGAGGAGAAAGCCATTGAGGTTGGCTTGGGTCACCTTGGGAATCCCTTGGAATGCAGGCATAGGAGTGTCCTAAATTCCTCTTCTGCTTCACATTTCCCTTGGCCATGTCAAGGATGGAGGTGGCTCATTCCCCAAATCCCTGAGCATCCTCAGCTCCCTACAAGTGGCACTCAGAGGTCGCTTCCCACCATGGAGCAGCGAATCTGCTGCAAAATTCCCAAGTTATGGGTGAAAAAGCGAATTAAAAAGGATTCAGACCTTCCCACTGGTGAACATCAGGACCTGCTTTGGTGCTGGGATGGAGCTGGAAAGAGCTGATCGCCACCAATCATCCCCTCAAGCACCCCCAGCAGCCCTTTGGGATGCTCCAGGCGATGTCTTCTGCTTGCTGGAACATGATGCTTCCTCCAAAGAGGGCTCTGGATGCTCGTGTAGAGCCAAAACACCATGAAGTGCCTCTGGGAGGTGACCTCTTTGTAGGACAAGTCCAGCATCATCCCACGGACCAAGGTGGACAGAGTGAAATCCTTCTCCATTTCCACCACAACGTTGGGAGCACCTTTCTGGAGGTTCTCCTGTTTTCCCTCTCCAAAGGGTTTGGAGAGGTGTTTATGGGGTTCCACACACCAGAGTGATGGGTGGGAAGGGAAGGGGTGGTCACTTGGCCACCAAGATGAATGAGGATGGAAAAAAAAATGGAGGTTTCCCAGGAAATACAAGACCCAGAGGTTTAGTAGGAAAAGGTCCCCTTCACTTGGGATTCATGGAGGTGGAGAAGGTCATGGAGAAGATGGAGGGAATCCAGCCCAAACCCCCTCCAGATGTCCTGTTGCCCCTGTTCCAGCAAAATTCTGCATGGCACTTCCCAAACGATGAACCCAACGTAGAGGTGGGACCAAGGACACCTTCGAGCAGCCTTGAGAGCCCAAAGGAGAAAGTTTTTGGGGCAGAGGAGGCAGGACAGGTGAGGACCCAACAACAGGGAGTCTCCAAGAGTTTTCCTTTCCTTTCCAACTTGGATAAACAAACTTGCTGGGAGTTGAAGCCGCGCTGGCAGTGATTCATCGCTCCGGAGTTAATTTATGGAAAATAAAGAGGGCTCATTTAGCACCTTTCCACCCTTAATATAACTCCCATACATCAGGGGGATGCACGGCAGACACGGCGGATCTGGATATTCCTCACCGGCAACGCAGCCGAATCCGGCTTTTGGGAACGGTGACATGGAGCAGAACACCCTTGCGTCCTCACCCTCCCAAGTTTTCCCTTTGGCATCCAGCCAGGTGGTTTTTCCAACCTGGGATCTGCAAATCTCAGCCTGGTTGCTGGAGTGAGGATCTGGAGCTGCTGGTTGTCACCTCAAGGGGTCAAAATCAGCATCTCCATATTCCTGCCCTATGGTGTGAGTTCAATAGGAATGGTGGGAACGGCTCAATTCCCTTTGGATGAGCCAGGGAAAGCTTCCTTAGCTGATATCCATGAGGCAGCTCAAAGCAGGCATGATTACAGAAGTAGAAATACGGATTCATTTTTTGGGGAAAAAAAGAAAAAAGGTGATTTTTGAATCAACCATAATTAACTTTCTGACTTTGGTACAGAGCGGACGGAGCCAAAATACTTCCACAGCATCCATGCTTGATTTCTAACAGATTCCTCAAAGAAATCAAGGCGGGAATGAGAAAATAAACCCCAAATAGGTCGTGAGAGGGCTAAACTGATTCAGTTTCTTCCCTTGGATGGAAGAAGATGGAGGAAGGATGGCGCAGCCAAGGGGTGAGCACCGCATCCCAAAAAACCCCCAGGAGGGAAAACCTGGACCAAACGGGAGCATCGCTCCACCCAACCCTGGCAAAGGAAAAGATATTTTTCCAGTTTTGTGCTTGGGAGATCCTGCAAATGGCGTGATCAATCTTGGGTCGCATCTCCAGCTCCTTCACTCTCTCCCCCCGCCACCTTTCCCGGCATTCCGGGAGCAGTGCAATCCATCTTCCGAGGAACCAGGTATATAATTTCTAGTTAGCGAAAGCAGCCCCTTCTTCATTCCGATGACTGAACAGCTTCAAAGGAGAAGAACCGAGGCCGGATCAGGAGTTTTCCATCGGAACCCAGGCGGTTTTCGCTGAGCTTGTCAGGCTCGTCGGAGAATTAGGACTTCCAGCACTCTTCCTCCTGATGGAAATCAACATTTATTTTGCCTAAGCCTAAGAAGGTGTCAGGCAGACGGAGAAACTTGCCACTCTTCTCCAGGAAAAAAAGAGGGAAAAGAAGGAAATCTAATAGAAATATATTATCAAGTCTGAGGAGTGGACAGTGCAGTAAATCACACTTCAGGTGGCACCATTAGATTTTTCAATAAAACCTGGTTTTCCCCCAGCCGGAGCCGAGCGGCTCCAGCTGCATCTGACAGGGAAGTTAAAACCAAATTTGTTTCATCCAGATGCTGATCTGAGAGGGACTGAAAGGGATTTCAAGGTGGGGAATCCTCTCAGATGGGGGGGTAGAAGGAGGTGGGTCTGGGCCTGGGCCCCAAATCCTCTCCCTGCTCATCATTCCTGATCCCTGAGGGATTAAGAAATTGGGTTTCTCCACAAGGTGGGGAGGTGGAAGGCGGCTGGAGATGCAGCACATCAGGGGTAAAGATTCCCAAGCCCCAAAGCACCGGGATGCAGGGAAAGACAACTCCCTTGCAGCTTTCCAAACTTTACCATCCAGCAGGAGAAAAGCCGGAATCTTGTTGGTTTCCTTTCCTCAAGAACCTCCAGCCTGATGGAATGTTTGGTCTCCACTGTTCTCCTGATGCCACCTAAGGGTTTCATCCTGTCCTGCATCTTCCTCCAGGAAGGCTCAGAGTACCAAGATGCATCTCAGCATTTCCCTGCTGGATGCTCAAGGTTTAACTCCACAAGGAGAAATTCCCTCCAAACACACTTTTCCTCCTCATTCCCAAAAGAAAAATATCCCTTAACCCTTTCCAGGACACAGGGTAGTCCAGAGGTGGAATTTGCCTCAGGAAGGTCTTTTCCTTTCATTGCCAAAGTGCTCCTGGATAAACTTGAGCTGGGAGATGAATTGTATTATATTAAAATTAATATTATTATTATTACTATTACTAAATAAAACTCAACAACAAAAAATGGGTTGGAAAGCCCAGCAGCAAGGGCTACATCCCAGAATTTTCCACAAATGGTTTTTCATATGGAAAAAGCATATGGGGAGGGTTGGATCCCCTTGGCTCCATTGACACTAAATCCATGTGGTGACAACCTGCAGCAGAAACTCATCCTGCTGCTCTTCCACCCAAAGCTTCTGCCACAGGTGGATGAGGCCCTAAAAACTGAGTCTAAATGCACCCATCCCTCAAGCAGGAAGGACAACATGGATCCATCAAACTGGGGAGGTTCAAGCTGAACATCAGGAAAAATTTCTTCATGGAAAGGGTCATCGGGTATTGGAAGGGGCTGCCCAGGGAGGTTTGGAGTGCCCATCCCTGGAGCTGTCCAAGGAACGATTGGATGTGGCACTCAGGGCTCTGGTCGGGTGACAAGGTGGGGATTGGTCACAGGTTGGACTTGATGGTCTCAGAGGTCTTTTCCAACCTTAATGATTCTGTGATCCTTCCATCTCCATCCCCTATGTCCACCAGACACCTTTAGGCTTGGGATATCTTCAGCCTTTGGGGTGCCACAGGTGACCCAGCTGTTGTTGGAGGCTGGGGTTGGATCTCCTCATGTCTTGGTGGCTCTGAGAAGCTCTAAAAGTCAGAAACTTCGCTGTGATTTAATTTCTTCATTGCAAAGTGTCCAATTTAGGACCTGCCAAGTCTCACTCCTTTGCCAGGACTGAAATATTTTTCTTCCGTATTAATTTTTTTGCCCATTTTTTCGCCCATTTTTTCATGGAATCCTAAAATGGTTTGTGTTGGAAGCGACCTTAAGGACCAATTCCCATGGGCAGGGACATCTTCCACTAGTCTGGATTGCTCCAAGCCTCATCCAAACTGGCCTTGAACACTTCCAGGGATGGGGCATCCACAACTTCTCTGGACAACCTGTGCCAGGGCCTCACCACTCTGGAGATGTTTGTGACCACACAGAGAAACCAATTCCCTGTATTTTATCCCCATTTCTTCCTCCCAAGAGGAACAAACTGCACCAAGTCCTGCTGGCGTCAAAGCTGACAGTGATGCCAGTTCCTGTTATCCCAGGACAATTCCCTTGTGTCCAAGCCCTCCATCCCCAACCATGCAAATGCTTCGTGGAAAGCTCCAGGGAATCTTCTGCCACCGACGTGACTGATCAAAGGCTTGGTTGCCTTACCTGGCTGCCAAAAAAAGTTCTGGAGCAAAGATCTGGGGGCAGAAGAAGCACTGAAGGAGATGCTGAAGGCAATGAAGATCCCACGGGACCCAAAGGGGCACTGGCCACATCCACACGGAGGGCAGCAGCACTGGATATCTCCTAAATTAAATTGGGGTTGTCCTGTGCAGGACCAGGAACTGAACTTGAAAGTGTCTTCTAAATTGGGATATTCTCTAACTCTCATATTCCTGGAGCTGGGAATGGTTGGATCAAGACTCACCACCGAGGGGGTGGGGACAGTGGCAGTTCCGTGCCCCGTTGGGGTCATCTCTCAACCACGGTGAGAAGAGGCGAAAATCCACACTCCCAAACTTATCCCTCCAGAAGCAGGAGCCGTAAACAAACCCAGCAGCCGCCGCCACACCTCCCCGAATTCCTCGGAAGCCGAGGCGGTTGAGCGTGCTCAGCGGAGCCGTTAAAAAAGACTGGAGCGAGCATCTTCCATTAACGTTACGACCGTGAAATATGACAATAAAATGACGGCCGTATGGTCCCAAATTTGCAGCCCGCCGAGCTGCTCGGGGTTTATCGTCACTCAAACGTGCAGAGAGCTGTAAAATGTTTACAGAAAGGGTCGTTTGTGGCTATAAAATCCTCTTTTCTCTCCTAAACAAGGCTGAGCGGAGCCATTTACAAAGCCCGGAATGTTCATCGGGGGAGAGGGGAACATCTGTTCTCTCCAGGAGTTTGCAGTGATCTTCTCGAACAAATTAACTAAAATGGGTGCTTTCTAATTAAATTAGCACTCGATTGGAATGGTTTGCATTGGTGCAATTAGCGCGGGGAGGCCAGTTAGGCTCCAGCACAGGCGATTTAACTGGAAGGTGAAATATGGAAAAGCCCATTACCTGCAAAACAGGAGTCGGAGGGGTAGGGAAGCCTGTTCTCCCTCCGGCTCCATGTTCCTGGGTGGATAACACAAGGTGAAGGATGGGATGCCACCAAACCCACTCCTCCCATTTGGGATGCTCAGCTGGGAGCAGCTGGCTGTCCCCATGCTGCAGGGATTGGCTTTTCGGAGGATGCTTGGAAAACACCAGTGCCCTCAAATTACAGAATCCTGGAATCATTTAGGTCGGGAAAGACCTCCAGGATCAACCTTTACCCAGTCACCACCTTGTCAACAAATTACTCTTCCAACTCCAGTTTCCAGACTCCTCTGGAGGGCTGGGAACACGACAGTGGCTTCGCTCCATGCACGCAGACCGCATCCCTCCCTTTCAGTCCCCCTTCCCTGTATCCCAAGCCCAGACCCCCACTGAGACCTTGCAACCTCATGCTGGTCCTTAAAGGTCATCTCCAAACTCCCTCGCTGCCCCTCCCATGTTTTTCCTCATTCCTCTTGCATTTCCCAGGCTTAAAAGGGCATTTTCTCCAATTGTGACCGTTTAACCAAGGAATTCATCTCATTCCTTAATAACAACCTGTCCTCCTCCTTATTTACCATCCCAATAATTTGTGTGTCAGCTTCCAGCTTCACAAGCACAAACCCAACTTTATCGCTGGCACAGCTCCCCAGATCCCATCCCCAAATCCCACCACAGAATCCAGTTACTTCCTAGAGCTGCACAAGGACTCATCCTGACTACCCGCTCAGCTCCAAATCCAGTCTCAGGATCGCCGAATATTCTGAAGGGATACAGGAATATTGCAAGGGATCCACAAGGATCATGGAGTGCAGTCCAAGTGATGGCCACCAAGAAGGATTTGGTCCTTTAGAAGCACCGATCCCATGTCCTCTCGGGATGGTGGCCAGAGCTCCTCTTATCCCATTGGATTTGGGAGTCCCCAGGTGCTGCTGTGCCCCCAAATCCCTTGTCTGGGATTAAGATGAGACCCAAGGATGGGCAAACCCATGGGTCAACATTCCCATGTCTGGACTCAGCACGCCACCGCTTTGGCAGGGAAACTGCTTCATCATCAGATGTTT
The DNA here is from genome assembly GCA_013400495.1 of Nicator chloris. Classification (NCBI taxonomy): domain Eukaryota; kingdom Metazoa; phylum Chordata; class Aves; order Passeriformes; family Pycnonotidae; genus Nicator; species Nicator chloris. Next base: position 392,414 of record WAAE01020922.1, read on the forward strand.
TTACAACCGTCTGTGGTTCCTGCCTGGTTTTCCTTTCCTATGGATCCTCCAGCATCTGCTTTCCCAATGCCATGAGCTTCCCTGGGCAAAGGAGCACAGAGGGATGAGTGCCCTGATCTTGTACCTGCCAGCTTCGCCCAGCCTTCCTGCCGACATTCCCAACTGAACCAGCTCCTCCTCCTCATCCTCCGACCCAAAACACCTGGAAGTCATCCTCCCTTGGATGCACGCACCAGAATTTAGAGGAAAAGGATGCCCTTGCTCCCGAGTTACTCCCAGCTGCCAGGTGTATTCTGAGGCATTTCAACAGTCTTCCTGTCCATGAATTAATTGTTCCAACTTCATCATGGAGATAAAAATCCCGGTTAAGTCGCTGCTTTGGGAACACTTCCCGAGATCAAAATGCAGTTGAACCAGGGCCAAGGAAAAGGAAGGAGGAGAGAGAAATTCCTGAAAAGGGAAGCTGAATGTTTCACTCCACGTTGTGGAGAGGAGCATTCCCAGCCGGAATGGTCCCCTCGCTGTGTCCACCACACCGTGGTTCAACAGCACCCACGCTCATCTGTGACTTCGGGAATATGTTGCTAATCCTGGGAATTCTCTTTTCAACAGTGTTAAGGCATCTCAGCCCTCCCTGGCTTGAAGCGGCTGAGCCAGGCAAAGCCTTGCAGATCCATACAGATCATCCTGTAAATGCTTCAGCCTGGCTTTTGCAATGGAGTTCATCCCTTATCCCAGTGGGATCTTGCTCTGGCTCCATGGAAAGCAGGAATCAAAGATGGGAAGGGCTCACACTGAGCCAAATCTTGTGCCAGCAGAGCTGGCAATGGGAATTTCATTGTTACTCCCACAAAATATTGTGATTTCTGAGCCCATTCCCGGATGGTGCTCTGGAGATGAGGCTGCGAATCCCTCTGGAGAAGGTGGGAGAGGAAAACCGAAGTGTGGAGTATCATCCAGCCAAAAACCTCCCACTCAGAGCTGGGAAGAACCAGGCACAACCCTGGCCTCACCATCTCCATCACCTCTGCTCCTGGGAGTACATCCCTGGAGCACCCCAAAATCCCATCCCTTTAGGGATTTTCCCATGGAGGAGCTGAATGAGGAGAGGAGGAACCAAGGAGAACGTTGCAGAAGCCACTTGCTCTCATGTGTCAGAATTCCTGAAAAGTTCTGCTCATCCTAAACCGCATTTTTCAAAAATTTTACTGACTTCCAAAATAGACAATCCCAGACTAATAGCTCTCCCTTCAAAGTTCCAACCTGCAAACACTCTACCCCACCTCCCACTGGAATGTTTTTATTGGAAAGCTTCCAAGGTATTTCCTGCTGGAAAACCAGTGTGATGGATTGTCCAGAGATCCTCCAGAGGCAGAGCATCCTTGCATCCCACTACACACCTTCCCTGTAGGGCAGTGCTGTGATTCCATCAAGGAAATGAGACCAGATTCATCATTGGATAATTTACAGGATAAGGAAGGAGTTGATAAAACAAGGGGACAAAGTCCTCATACACAATTTTGGGAACAGATGCAAGGATTTGTATCCAGATGGGAATCCTGACTGCCATCCCAGTTTGGACTCCCAGTCTTAACTGGTTTGGTTACTCACAAGGAACATGGATCCTACCATAATCCATGGAGAATAGCAGAGAATAACATTTTTTCTTGGAAAACCAGAGCAGCTCCAAGCAGAGGATGTGATTCCTACCTGGCTCATCCTCTGGCTCGTCCTCATCCCTCTCTTCTTTGCAGCCCAGGGAACCAGGAGATTCCGGGGATCGGAGGGAGATGAAGGATGGCAGCTTTTGCAGGCAGTTGCTTGGCTTGGGGTCCTCCTCTTTCCAAAACTTCACCTCTTGCTCCGCACCGGAGGGTCCGGGAATTTCCCCATCATCCTGGTGCTGAGCTGCATCATTCCTGCAGGAAAGGGAAAAATAATAAGGAAAAGTAAAACAATCCCACTTGGCAACACTGGACATGGCATCATATGCAATGGAAGAGGCTTGGAGTTCCCAGGTCTCCATCCAAGGCCATGCTGTATCCCTGACTTCCCCGGAGCCAGCACAGATTCAGCTGGAGTTTCTCCCTCCCCAGCTGGATTCCTTGTCCTGCACTTCCCTGCAAGGTTCCCAGTTCCTCAGATTCTTGTGGAGGTGCTGGGCTCCTGTTTGTGATCGAGCAGACGGAAAGGGAGATGGAGGGTGTGGGGAGCTGGGATGGCTTGGAGGTGTCCTGCTGGGCTTGGCTCATTCCCAGCCCTGCCACTCTCTTCCAAGCTAACTTGACACTCCAGCTCCTTTGACATCTCCCATGACGGTGCCAATAAAGGAAAAAAAACCCTCTGGAGCAGCTTCCAAGCTGGGGCGTGCTCCCTTCCCAGCGGAGGACGCCAGGAGCCTCCCAACCAGCCAGGCCTGAGCTCATTCCCCCTTCCCTAAAAAGAGCAAGGAGCTATTTTACACCTCGTTCACACCGGGAACGTGAGCTGGGTGTCATTCCAAGGCTCTTCTGTCACCCGGGATAAGTTCGGAGAACCCGCGGAACGGCTCGTCCCCCTCTGCTACCTTACAAGGCAGGGCCAGGATGTGGCCCAGGCCCAGACCAGGGAGAATTCCAGGAGCATGGACCAGCTTGGCAAAGCTCCCAGGTCCCTCCCTTTCCATCCCACCTTCACTCCCACCTCCTGCTGCAAAAAGCCACAGAGAAGCCAAGCACCCAAATCGATCCTTCCTCCTCCCACTGAGCAGGACTTGGAGATTTTGGCTTTTACAGCCGAATTTCCATTTTGCTTTAGTTTTAATTCCATTGGGATGTAGTTGTCCTGCATGCAGGACTTGGGAGTGAGGGCAGAGGATGTGCCAAGCTCAGGAAAATTCATCTCCCTGTGAGGACGAGGATCAACACATCCATCATCAGCCTGTGGCTCCATCCCAGCATCCAAAAACATCAGGGAGAGCTCAGAGAGCTTCCAAGGATTAACCAAGGGCCCAACCTGGCACCAAACTTTTCCAAAGCCTCTTATCTCCATGTCCATCCCTGTTTCCTGTTCTCCAGCCCCTCCATGCCATGGATAGGGCTCAGCTCTGCTCTCCAACACGGATGCAAGGAAGAGGGATTATGTTTTCCGGTTTCCCACATAACTATGGATAACCTGGACACACTTTCAGCAGTGGAATCTCCATCAGGGCTCCTCCATCTCCAAGAGGAAGGTCTACAAAAGCCTCAAAGATACCTGGAGGTGCTAAAGCCCTGGATGACACATTCCTAAGGGTGAATCCACTCTTTCCATCAGCTCTTCCTCAAGCATGGACACTGCCCATCCCAGAGGTGGCTCCATCAGGAAACACCACAGTGACCCACATCGACAACATCTTAAAATAAACCAGGATACAGACAGAACACGCCTGGAAAAGGAAAAATTTAAATGAAGCAAAATGAGCTGTCTCCTACCTGCCCGACGCCTCCTGGATCCGTCTCCACTTGGAAGGGGGGTTGTTGTGGTCCCCATCACCTCCAACCTGCTGTGGGTGACGTCTCTTCTGGGGGTGCAGGAGTTTGCACCGGGCACCCTTCGGACAGACGCCTTTCTTGGCAAAGTCAGGACAAACCAGCGTGTGCTTCTTCTTGCACTGCCAGGGAAAGAGGGAGCGGAGTTGGAAAAGGCAGGGAAAACCCTGTGGGAGCACAGGAATCCACAGCTGAGCTCCTTCAGGTGGCACCAACAGCTTGCTAAAGGGAGAGAGGGAGGGATGTGTTGGCGTTTCCTTCTCCGTATCAAAACAATATTCCAAGAAAAAATACTACTAAAAATAATGTTCTAGTCTGGTACATTCCACACTCGCCCACCGTTTTCCAAGTGCTTGATTTTATGGTTTCAAACCACCAAAGCCTTTAACAGCAATTATTTACCCCTGGAGAAGTCCTAAGGAGGTTATCTGGGCTGGAGAAGCTGGTTTTGGAGATGACACAGGGTTTTGTTGTCCCAGAAATGTTTGGGACTTGGGAAAGAGCAGGGAAGTGCCTGCTGTCCAGACCAAAATCTTTTTAGGACTGATTTTGGGATTGCTGCCTGGAACAGCCTTCTGAGGAAGATGGATGAGGGCTGGAGCTGAACCTGCTCTTCCCAAGGCTTGGTTGATGCTGTCCCATCCAAGGAAGCTCAGGGTGGCCGTGGAATGAGGCTGCTAAAACAACAGCATTACAGTGTTCATCCCTAAAAATGCTCCTGCGCTCCCAGCTCCAGATTTTGGCGGCTCCCAGCAGCAACCAGTGGTTCCAGTATGAACGAGGTGTCATCAGTGTCCCAGAGCTTCCCCACGAGGCTTTCTGCTGGGAAATGGCACTTTTTGGCACTGGGAAAGGCAGGAAAATATGCAGGCGGGGCAGAGGAGATGCCTTCAGCTGGGATTTCTATCTGGGTGCTTGGGAATGAAGGTGGGAGGAAGGAAAAAGAAACTTCTCTCTAATCTCTGTTCCCAGCAATCCAGAAAGCTCATCCCAGCATATCCCAAGGGATGAAGGGTGGCAGCAGGTCCTGGACCCCTCTTAGGCCCATGTGGACCCACTCCCACCCAGGATGCTCCATCCCATCCAGTTTGGCTTTTGCATCACATTGTGACATCCATGGAGCGACTCAACCCAACACACGTGGCACAACCAATACTCCGAACTCCAACATCCATTCCCTTGTTGACCTTCTCCACAAGAAATGTGGGTCCTTCCAGACTCAGATGCATCCCACTCCTCTGCCCTACAGACACTCAAATTTTGGGGAAAACAAGGTAAATCCATGGGGAGAGAAACACAGGGAGGGTTTCGGCACCACCATTCCGGCTCGTTTATAAAAATCCATCCTGCCAACAATGTGGGATGGAGGTCAGTTCCTGCCCTTTTAATGCAACTTTACTGTGGGGACACGGGAGCAGGTCCCCGTGCTGACCTTTGGGATTAAGCGGGATCCCTGCTGAGCTCTCTCCTGGAGAAGCAGACGGATTCGGCAGCTCCGTCGCCCGGGGCTGAGCGCTGGAGTCGGCAGCGGAGCAAGGAGCTCGTGTGCTGGAGGTTGGGGATGGTGCTGAGCAGCAGGAGGGCTGGGATCCACATGGACACATGGATATGGGCTTGATGGGGGGGACAGCTCAGTGATAGTGCTGCTTTTCCACAAAAAAAAAAAAAAATTTATAACCCCCATTCCTATGATTTCCCACCTCTTATTTCAAGGAGCTGGAATGGGAAGTAACTATACAACCAACAGGCAACCTGGAAGCAGAGTCAGGTCTGAACAGTGCCCGGCTTTGCCATTACTCCCAAATCCTGTGTTTCACAGGAACATGGAATCACGGAATGCTTTGGGTAGGAAGGGACTTAGCAATCATCTCGTTCCAACCTCCTGCTATGAACAGGGACACCTTCCACTCTCCCAGGTTGCTCCAAGCCCCCTCCAACCTGGACTTCAACACTTCCACAGATGCAGCAGCTACAGCTTCTCTGGGAATTCCATTCCAGGGCCTCACCACTTTCACAGGGAAGAATTCCTTCCCAATATCCCATGTAACTCTGCCCTCTGGCAGTGGGAAGCCATTCCCCCTTGTGCTGTTACTCCAGACCCTTGTCCCAAGTCCCTCTCCAGCTCTCTTGGAGCTCCTTTAGACACTGGGAGAGGCTTTAAGGTCTCCCTGGAACATTCTTGTCTCCAGGCTGGTCATTCCCAGCTTTCCCAGCCTGGCTGCACAGGATATTTTCTTCATTTTTTCACTTTACCTGTAGACAGGATACATCCTGGACCAAAGAGACACGCTTGGAAAAGGCGGCGACCAGAGAGGAATTCAAACACAGGAATTTCTCCCAAAATATTAGCAAGCAGAAAAGCAAATCCCTCAACCTCACAACTTCTTTAAAAATAAATGGGACGAAATTAGGGAAGAGGAACAAATAAGGGAACAGCCCATTAGGGATTGAAGACTGGGATGAATGCATGGGCTGAGCTTCCAAGCCCACCTGGAAGGGACAATCCCACTGGAGCACAAGATTGTGGGGATGGGCCTTGGTGCCATGTCCTGGTCTGACCATCCCCTGGAATTCATAGAATCATAGAATATCCTGAGTTGAAAGGGACTTCCAGGGATCATCAAGGCCAAATCCTGGCTCTGCTCAGGATGATCTCTGAAAAGGATGTGAAATCCTCTTCTGTAAAGAGGTTTCCAGCACAAAATGCACTTGGAAAGGAGGAGAGCAGAAAAAAGAGCCCTGACCTCAGAAAACCACCTGGATGCATCACTGTTACATCGAGGAATTACGCTATTTTCGGGAAAGACCATGAAATGTGGCTGTTCCTTCCCAGTGAGACACCGATTACAGGGTGAGACAGCGACATGACCACAGCTGGGCACTGGGATAGGGATGTGCCACCTCCCCGGTGCTCTACCCAGCCCCAGCCTCCAAGTGAATCCTTGGAGCAGCCCATGTTTACTGGCTCCATGGTAAAGAGAGACTTAATAAAGAAAACAAACCGTGTGTGACTAATCCCGGGGCCGTGTCCCCAGCTCGGGTTTCTAATGGCTTTTCCACGCTGTTCCCAGCGCTCTGGCCCTTCTTCCGCAGCACCCATCCTCGTTGTCCCACGGCAGGGATGGTGAGGCTGGAATCGCCTCTGGAGGCTGGAAAAGCCCCTTCTGTTTATTTACAGTAGCTCTCCTGCTCCTGCCAGATCCAACATGCTGGGGCTGGGTTTCCGTAGGGAATTTTGCCACCAGCCACGCGTCAGCCGGGGTGAAGCCGAGCGGGGCTGCAGGGTGGTGCTGGGGGCCATCTGATCCCTGCCACCTGTCGGGGTGGCTAATTATACCCCCCCGGGACCCCCGCCAGACCACAGGCTGGGCCATAAAAAGGGATAGAAGTCTGGTCCCTTCCACCAAAAAGATGAGAAAACCCCAGAGAATCCCTAAAAAGACACAGGGAGAAATCTCACCCCACTCAGGCTCTACCAGGTGCTGACGAGGACACCAACATTCCCATGGATAAGTCCTAATCCCAGTCTCCTCGCTGTGGGGTTCTCCCCACAGCCCGTCCAGCAAGGGTGCCTGGGGTTGGGATGGTGCCCAGCTGGCAGATCCTGTGTCCAGGACTCCTCCCTGGCCGCCAAAGCAGCTTTGGGTGAAATTCCAGGTGCTGTCAAGCATCCACAAGGCCTTAAATGGTCCAACGGGGCCCGACGTGCTCCAGGAGTGAGACAGGGATGAGGAGGTTTGCAGGGCCCAGCCTTCTTTAGCATGGAGCTGGCAAAGGAGGAGGCAGCAACTGGGTGGAAAGTCCTGGCTCAGTCTTGGGAATGATGTTAATGAACATTTTCCATGAACAAGCTTGGCAGGAGGGGATGGAGGGTGGGACGAAGGTGAAGCTGGGTCACTGGGGCAACCAACAACCACCCACTGACTGTATGGGGTGGGGAGGAGAGATCCCACCCAGCCTGGCATTCCTGGCTCCTGGGCAGCATTTTGGCCAGGTTGAACTTCTCAAGTATCTCCAGGCTTAATTTCACTCCCTGCTCCTATCCCAGTGCTGGGGGACAGCAGGTGACAAGGGTTGGACTTTGATGATCCTTTTGGGTCCCTTCCAACTCAGAATATTCTGTGATTCTGCGAAGAGATGACAAAGTGCTGGAGCATCTTCCCATCTCCTAGGGATCCATGTCCATCCCTCTATCCATCACAACGGACACAAATCCCACCAACCAGACCTTCAGGGGAAGGGGAGCATTAAAATCCCCAAAACTCAACTGCCTCAACTCCACTGCTTTCTACTTTTTAAAGCCCTCTTGAGCATCCATGCAGCTTTTGCTGAAGCTATTCCAGGTATCCCCACGGCCAAGCAGCAGAATTAACAGACTGGATGGATGTCAGGCTGTTTTAATGTCCTTCTGAGTGGCTGTTGGGAAGTGATGGCTGGAGGTGCCGGAGCCGTTTTGACGCCGCTCTGAAGTGACAGCCAGTAAATGGCTTTTTTCCGATGGCTTTTTTATAATTGGGTGCAAATGGAAACAGCCTTTAAAAAAAGAAAATCCCAGCTCCTTGTCATTAAAACCTGGAGGACAATACATCCGAACATCATCCAGACTGGAGTAATGATGGAGCAATTTAACCGATGTGGTTACCCAAAGGAATTTGCTCCAAAACAGGTTTCTGCCCTCAAAACAGTTTGCCCAGCAAAATGCCTGCAGCAAAAGGATGACTCTGGATGGTCATCTCCAAATGATCAGAGGGATTTGAGAGGTAAAAGCTCTCTAGGATCCACTGCAAATCCATAAACCTTCTCCTTTGGTATTTCCAGGAAATAAAACATTTGAGCTGAAATACCTCTGGAGCTGGAGCAAGACCAGGATGGTGTTTTGAAAATCATTAGGAAACTCATATTTAAGAGGCAGCAAAGCAGCTGGGAGGGAATCCCTGCTCATGGCAGGGGGTTGGAACTGGATGGTGTTTAAGGTCTCTTCCAACCCAAACCAGTCTGCGATCCCAGGATTCTGTGGAACAATGGCACCACCCACTTGGTGCCATCTGCAAACTTGCCAAGGGCGCACCCAATCCCATTATTTCACTTTAATTAGCATTGATCCCAGTACAGACCCTTGAGGGACACCACCCGTCACTGGTTTCCACTGGACGTCGAGTCATTGGCTGTAACTTTTTGGACATCCAGAAGGCGAATTCTGAACACGGCATTCATCCTTTGGCGGCAGTGCCTATGGAATTCAACCATCCCCTGCACTGCTTTGAGGAACCCCACTGGTTTCCATCAGGGACCTCCACGATCCCATCCATCCCACTCGAAAGCCATGACGGAGCCACTTTCACATGGGCTACTCATCAATGGTAATTCCCAACCCCAAATCGTCACCGCTGGGTGTGGAGTGGGGCAGACACCCACTGGACATTCCCAACGGTGTCATCTCCATCAGGGGTGATGGGGGTCCACCACATGCCTGGTTCCAGGTGGCTCAGGGAAGGAGCCCAATGGTATCCTGGGGCACATTAGGAAGAGAAAGTTGAGGGAGGTGTTGCTGCCCCTCTCCTCAGCACAGATGGGGCACATCTGGAGTGTTCTGTCCAGTGCTGGAGACATGGAATTCCTGGAGCAGGTCCAGAGGAGGATGAGGATGACGAAGGGACTGGAGTGTCTCTGCCAAGGAAAGGCTGAGGGAGCTGGGGCTGTTCAGCCTCAAGAGGAGCCCCAGCTGAGAGGGGACCCCATTCCTGTCTGTCCCTGCCTGCAGGGAGGGCTCTGAGCAGGGCCCAGGCTCTGCTCTGGGGGGCCCAACAATGGCATAAGAGGGACAGGTAGGAACTGATGCCAGCAAGTTCCACCTGGAAATGAGGCAGAATTTCTTCCCTGTGCAGTGCCCAAGCCTTGAACAGAGACCAGAGAGAGTGTGGAGTCTCCCTCACTGGAGATATTCCAGAGCCATCTGGACACAACCCTGTGCCATGTGCTCTGGGAAGACCCTGCTGGAACAGGGAGCTTGGATTGGATGCCCCATTGTGGTCCCTTCTACCCTGACCCATTCTGTCATCCTGGGAATCACCCACTGCTCACGGGATATGGGGATTTTCCGACAGAGAACTGATCAGGTCAAAGGGAGATTCCAGACAAGAAGCAAAGACTCAGTCTGCTGGGTTTTGTGTTCATCTCTGCAGAAGTTCAGGTTGAAATCAGGAACTTTCTGCCTCATCACTACATTCCCACTTGCGAGCTGTGATTCCGTGGCTGCTCTTTTCCCAAACTTCCCAGTTTTTACATTTTGTGCCCCATCTCATTCTACAAAGACATTAAAGTGTAAGAAAGAGAAAAAATTCAGCCTGGGATTTATCTTGGTGCTGTTATCAACAATCCCAGGCTATTAAGCAGTTCCAGTTGATCCTGATAAGCCCCATCTTTAACGTAAGGATCAGAATTCTGTTGGAGATGCCACAGTTAAATTAAAGGAGCAATAAGAACCCTCATTATCCCATTACAAACTACGAGGTACAACTGGAAACCCACAAGATTTCCACAGAGATACATGGATAGAACTGGCCGTGGAAGAATCCTGATTGGTTTTAAACCTCTTCTGAAGGCTACAAAGTGCTCCCAATGGGAAGATCCCATCGCCACGACTGGGATTTATCATTTATTATCAGCAGGTTTCATTGCCCAGAGGACGTGGACAAGGACTCAGCATTCCCAGCAAACCAATGGGATGAACCTGGAGAGATTTCAGCCAGCTCAAATCCATCCTGGACACTACTGATGACCTTAAAACCAGCCCCATTACCAATCCTACACATTCTTTATTTTAAATAAAAATTTCACTTACTCATCAGTTTGATGACTGAAGATTTTTGCTACACACTACGGGAGGAAAAAAATCCCAAATCAAGCTCCCAGAAAACATCTGTCAACCAGAGCCAAAATTAAGGATAAACAAAATGAAGTTGCTCTTGTAGTTGATTTTCATACAGCTGCAGTGGACTATAAAAGAGCTATCAAAGGCAGAGCTCTCCATCAGCTATTTCTAAATTATTATAGAATCAGGGAATCGTTTTGGTTGGAAAATCCCATTCCCTCAGCACTGCCAAGGCCACCACTAAGTCATGTCCACAAGTGCCACATCCACAGGGCTGTTAAATCCCTCCAGGAATGAGGGTCAGTCCGTGCCAAGGCTGGACAACACTTTGTTCAAGAGTTCCTCAAGGAAAACCCAAGTTGGTTGGGAGTCAACCTGGGACCAAAGAAGGGGGAAAATGACCCAGAAACACCAAGATCTGATGGCTGTGAGTAAAGAAGAATGCTGGTTGAACCAGAAAAACCAGATGAGATCACAAAGCATGAACAGTGTTGAAATTCACCTCTCCATGACAAGAGATTAAGGAAAACAAGGATCCCAGGCTGCTGCTCTCCATCATTGGATAATTAAGAGAAAGCCCCACAGACATTTAATATTTGCTGTTGTAACACAGCTCATGCAGCTTTTTCAAAAGAAATGTGTTAAATTGAATGTATCAGACACACAAAACACGTTTCTGGTGGGAAATCGTTGAACTTCCACCAGGAAAGTAAAAAATAACCAACCAAACACACAAAAAACCACATAAGAACAAGGTTTAAGCTGAGAAAAAAATCCCCACATTTGGATTTTCTAGAGCAAAATCAAGCTGCCACTGCAAAAAAACACCATGCTCCACCTGGGGGAGGAAAATTATTCTTCCCAAGGAAGCAGCGCTTCCTCAGGCAGTGCTGCCCCTTGTCCCATATTTTTTACATGGGTAAAGCAGAAACTAGAGCTTTGGTGAAAGCTGTTGGTCCAATAAAAAGATGGATTCTAGGAATAAGATGAGCTGGGATGAGTGGTCCCAGCACAGCTCAACCCTCCTGCCATGGCAGGTCCCTGTGTCAAGCTTCACCATCACAAGGCTGGTTGTGCCAGTCGGGATTCCAGAGGGATGGGAACAGATTCTCCTCTTATCCACGATTTATTCCAGCACATCTCCCCGTGCCTTTCCAGGGAAGCCTCGTTGTTTAATCTCACTGTGCCTTACTGTTTAACAGCTCCCACGAGGGAACAATTTACCCACAGGCTCCAAGGCAGCCGATGGAAACAATCCGGAGGGAGGGATTTAATGCGGCTCCGGCGCTAATGGACACGGAGGGGGAAGATTATTTAACACACAACAATTTTCCAGATGCAGCAATGGAATCTTTGAGTGGTTTGAGTTGGAAGTGACCTTAATGATCTCATTCCAACCCCCTGCCATGGGCAGGGACGCTTTCCACTATTCCAGGTTGCTCCAAGCCTTGTCCAACCTGGCCTTGGACACTTCCAGAGATGAGGCAGCCACAGCTTCTCTGGGCAACCTCTGCCAGGGCCTCACCACCCTCACTAGAAGGAATTTCTTCCCAATATCCCATGTAAATCTACCCTCCTTCATAATTTGTGCCTGGAAAACAAATCCCAAGGCAGGTGCTTTTTGGGATCATCTATGGATGAGCTCCCAGCTCCAGTCTCTCGGCCACACAGAGATCCCAGCCCATGGTTTGCCATCAAATTTGGTTTGGGTTGGAAAGGTCCTTAAAGCTCATCCTGTTCCAACTCCCTGCCATAGGCAAGGACACTTTCAACTATCCCAGGCTGCTCCAAGCCCCATCCAACCTGGCCTTGAACACTTCCAGGGATGGGGCACCCACAATGTCTCCATCCAGCATCTCCTGCTTGTCCCTTGCTCTGGGGTCACATCACCACAGACACTTCACTCACTGGTGCTGCCTCATCCCTCACATCCACCAGCCTCATCCCATCCTCTCCTAGAGATTTCCTCCCCCAAGCCCCTGAACAAGGCCCCATATGGGAGGAGCTCTGACCGTAGAGCAACTCATGAAAACATCTCCGGAAAACCCTGGGAAGAACCTGCAAGAGGCCCCATTTCTCCCTCTCTTCCCACTTCCCTCTTGGGGCTTCCTGCAGAGCAGGTGGCCAGCCCAGAGGGACCTCCCAGCGTGACCAGATCAGGGTGCCAGGGAAGGACAGGGAGCTCCAGGAAAATTGGGACAGAGATCTCCAAGGTGGGAATCACTCCGTGGCTTTAAGGGACACATATCACGTTGTGTTTAGGGATGATCCCTTTGGGAAGCACAAATGGTGGAGGAACTTCCCAGCCCATGAGCAAGGAACCTGTATGCTGGAAATCAAGGTCCTAGCTCTGCCACCAGCTCCCTTCTGGAAACAGACTCCTGGAATCACTTATGTTGGCAAAGCTCTCCAAAATCATCAGGTCCAACTTTAGACCAATGAATTAACATTGGGGATAACATTCCCTTTACGAAGGATGTGATCATGATCTTGTACGGGAGCTGTCCCCTGTCCCCAAGGATGGATTTAGACCCCCTACAGTCCACATTCCTGAAAAAAGGACTTGGTAATGCAAAATTAAAGCTTTCTCTCTTAATTCTAAATTCCTAGTGAAGCCAGAGCGGGTCAGCCCTGGTGTCATTTGTATGAAGAGCAGCTGGAATTACAGCCCATGGAATGGGTCAAAGGTGGATCAACTTGTCCTGAGAATCCCGCAACACATCCTAGGAAGTACTTAAGAGACAACACCGCCAACGACACATCATAAATTATGGATAATAATGGACACTTTTGATGGAGGTCTGCTAAAAATCAGGAATTGTGTTTGTCTGGGAGAGCACAAAGAGGAAAATGCGACTGGGAGAAGAGCCCAGTGTGCCAAGTATCGGCATAAAACAACCTCAATTCCTAATTATGGACCGTCCCCGTCGGAGTTTATCCACCCAGGACGCTCCACCGGAGTCGCACGCCTTCGCATTCCGTGCTCTTTGTGCTTCAAACCAACGTTGCCCGGACAGGGAAAGGCAGAACGAGGGAAGATTTACTCCCATCCTAAATAATTCACAAGAAAAGGGACTGCGCATCTTTAACAAGCCATCGTTTTATGAAGCAAGGTTAACATTTTTCCTTGATTCAGTGGAATATTATAAACTCTCCGGGGTCCATTTGAGGACTTTCTACTTGGAGCAAAGGCACGGACTCAGCACTTTTTATATTATTTAGAGAATAAAATTAACCCTTAATGGCCCAAGCTGGAATTTCTCCTCCCCAGTTAAATATGGCCCGCTCAGCAATTTCTCCCCATATATAATTACAGGCTGCTATCCATCATCTGGAGGAGAATGCTTTCCCGACATTCCGAAAGTGACGCCGTAAGCACTTTTCCTAATAGAATAAATATTCTAAATATCTCTTTTATATTTTCATTTAAATTGGAATATTTTAAAAATAATTGTCGGGACCCTGCCTGCGTGGTTGGCGCTGCGCTGGAGGGAGGTGGCAGGATGCCTGTGTTTTCCTTCTGAGGGAATGTTTATCCTGCACCAAGTCCCCCTCCACACACTGCCACAAAAAGTAATTAGGCCCAGACGAATTTATTAGAGCTTCCCTCCGCTGCTGCTGATGTCCTGCTTTCCTTAAAACTCTCACTTTGGGCTTTTTTTCCCTTGTTTTTGCCTGGTTTTTGCTCTTTGGTGGTTTCTCCTCGGGAAAGGATGGGGAAAACACCAGACAGGGTTTAGCGGGGCTTGACAGTGCTGGTTCAAAGCTGGGCTCAATCATCTTAGAGGTCTTTTCCAGCCTAAATGATCCTAGGATTCCATCCAATGTTGTGTTTGGATTCTGGGACAGGCTGGTGGCCACGCTGGTGGGATCTGAGCACCTACGGCTTCTCTTGATGGGTTGTACCTCTGCCACCGAGCACTACCAGGACGGAAAAAAGAAGAACAGCCCTCTGGGACACCCACAACTCCTCTGGACAACCTGTGCCAGGGCCTCACCACCCTCACAGGGAAGAACTTCTTCCCAATATCCCATATATCGCTGCTCTCTGGCAGTGGGAAGCCATTCCCCCTTTTCCTGGCACTCCAGACCCTTGTCCAAAGTCCCTCTCCAGCTCTCCTGGAGCCCCTTTAGCCCTTTAGAAATGGTTCTAAGGTCTCCTCAGAGTCTTCCGTTTTCCAGGCCAGACATTCCCAGCACTCCCAGCCTGGCTCCAGGGCAGAGGGGCTCCATCCCTTGGAGCATCTCTGTGGCCTCCTCTGGACTCACCCCAGCAGCTTCACATCTTCCTTCTTCTGTTGGACCCAGAGCTGGAGGCAGCTCTGCAGATGGGGTCTCACCTGAAAGGGGCAGAGGGGCAGAATTCCCCCCTTTCCTGCTGGTCACAATTGTCCAAGGATGAGCAGAAATCCCATATCATAACCCACAACCCATTTGGAAAATGGCTAAGAGGAGTCAGGACAGTCACTTGGATTCCCAAGGGAACACCAGCATGGCCAACCCTCTCCCTTAGCCATGACACAGAAAGGTGAGATCCTGTGTGTTCCAAATTCCTTCGGAACAGCAAATGGCAGCTGGCTCCAAGCCCTGCTCCAGGAAAGCTGCTCCCACAATTTCTATGTTACGTCAGATACCAAAAGCTCATGGATGAGGTTACAAGTATCCCAGGGTGCGCATGAAGTCCGTGTGGGACTTCACTGCACAGATCCAAACCACCCCCAGGACCTGGAAACAGCTCCATGATTTCCCCCAGGCACAGCTGGATGCTGAGCTGGCTGAGCAAGTCTGGTCTTGCTCCTAAAACTAAGCCACAGCATTTAAGGCTCAAGTTTTAACCCATCACTGAGCCAGTGCGGAAAATGAGCATTAATGCCTATGGATTTTCTAGGTAAAACAGGGGATCCTAAATATTGTCCTGCATGTTTCAGTGAGGGTTTTCAGGGCAGGTGCTTCCAGCTCAGACACTGACAACACAAACAACCCATGGAGGCTCTTACCAGGGAAGCACCAGCGTGTTCATGAGCTGAAGCCTTTGACTTCTTTCCCTTTTTTCCCAACCAAATCACTTTGCCAAAACCTTTTGGAAAAGCATAGGACTTTTCCATCACATCCAGGTGCTGAGCAGCTTCCAGCTCTTCCCTGTGGTGCCGTAGCTGGTGCAGGACGCTGCTCACGCCTTTGGCTTTGGCCCACAGCAGCTGGGATAAATCCCTCTTTACCTTTTCTCCCATGGGACAATATCCTTTGAGGAAATCCTGGCACACTTCTGCCTTCCTGGACACGTAGACGTGGCTGTAGGGGCAATTGCTGTTGCTGCAGATCCCCTTCAAGTAGTAGGAGCACACCGGCATCTGCAAGAGGAGGAGAAATCCGTCAGCATTCCCTAAACCCGTGACTCGGAATCACTGCAACCCCCAGACCTGAAACAAAAGCGTGACAAGCATAAAATAAATAGAAATCCTTTGCCAGCCACCGATCCCAGAGGTGTTTTTATCTCTTCCATTGGTCTCCTGCAAGGCAGCTCCCTGGTATTACGTGTTCCCAGTGTTTGGATACGCAGGGAGCGAAGGCACTTCCCTCAGCATCCTTCAGGATGCTGGAGAGAGGCTGAAAAGCTGGGAGCTGCCACCAAGAAGAAAATTCCCTCTGGACAGCGTAGGGAAGGGATGGGGAAATGTTATAAATTCTGGGAACACTTTTTGCAAGGGATGATGCAGTGATGGAGATGGGAACAGCGGTGCAGGGATCACACCCAGCCCAGCTGCAAGATCCCATAGGGAATTCTGGCTGTCACAAAGGCCAAAACAGCATTCTGAGGGTGCTTCCCGTTTAGCTCTTCCACGGATATGGAGCTGGCTGGAAGGGGGTTTGATAAAGGCTCCAAAAGGTGGTTCCTAGAAAGAGGGAAAAAAGCACCTCCGCAAGGATTTGGGGGGGGCTGCATCATTCCAAGGCATTATCCTGGAATTCACCAGGGCTGTGATGCCTGTTCCTGNACAAGGATTTTGGATTTTTCATTATCGTGAAATTCCCCAGGGCTGTGATGCCTGTTCCTGAGCACTGGGGCAGGCAAGGATGCTCCAGGAGGGAGGGAAAGGGGAAGGAGAGCCCAGGCTCCTGCCATGAGCATTGGAGAAGGAGAGCAGCGGGATACACGGAGCAGATCCCTGATCCCGCGCTCCCGCGTTCCCGAGCTTCCACAGCGCGACAGCCGACGGGGGGAAAACCGACGGAGCAAGGATTCTCCTCATCGTCCTCAAAGCACAAACTTCACCTTCTGCCAGCTGTTAGCATTAAAAACAAATTACCAGCCTGCTGCCATATTTCAGCATCCTTAACTCACCGGCTACCGCCGGCAGCTTCCGCTTCCCGCCCCAACCAGGCAGCTGCCGCCAGGAACGTGAGCTTCCCGAAGGTCCGGCTCCTCCTGCTCCTACATCCCGAATTTCCTCACTGCTCGGCGTGGTATTGATCCCCCCATTCACCAGCAGCATCCTGGTCCCACCAGTTCAAGCATCCCCAAGTAATATTTACAATCCTGCAGTAACCACGGCCGGGGCTATCCGGAAAAATCCCTTATCCCTGAAGGGCACATTAAGGGTTGAACTAAATTGGCTCGCTGGAGGCCGAGAGGAAAGAAAACAAAGGGTGCTTTAAAAGAGGAGAGTTTATTTTTAATTGTCTTTTAACTGCAGACATTAACATAAAGGACAGGGCTCTGGGGCGATCTTTGGCTGTGCTGGTGGTGTGACCGTAAACGATTCCCTTAATGTAGTTTTTGATATAGAGCCCAAATTAGCTCTAATAAAAAGGGATAATAAAGGCAGCTCTCCGACAAAAATAAACTCCTCCTCGCTGTCAAGCCCGAGCCATTATCAAGAGGAAGCAGCGCTCTCATTTCAATTAACCTTGTTTGCACCCCAGCACGTCCACACAAATAACAATAACATTAATTCAAGGCACTGGGGCGCTGCGGCCGCCTTCGACAGCTTTGACTCTCTACAAGCTCTGGAGGCAGCAGCTAAATGAACCCGAAACTCCACGTGAGCCTCCAAATTGCTCACAACTGAGTTTTGAAGCTCTATTAGGGAGAAAAATGCTGATTCTTTCCGAGTTCCTCAAGGGGAAAAGCTGTTGGAACAGCAGCGGGCGGCTCCTCAAGTCCCGGCCTCTTGCAACCTTCGCTTCCTTCAAATTTCCTGGTTTCTCCCCATTGCTGGGATGTGTCAGTGGCTCTGATCCCTTGTGGAAAAATTCCCTGTGTGTTGCTTCAGTGAGTTCTTCTCAGCAAAGGTTCTGCCTGAGTCTCCTGTGGAGCAAAATTCCTTGAACTGTGAGGCTCTGGCATAGGTTGCCCAGAGAAGCTGTGGCTGCCCCATCCCTGGAAGTGCCCAAGGCCAGGTTGGATGGGGCGTGTAGAAACCTGGGATAGTGAAAGGTGTCCCTGCCCATGGCAGAACAAAAAGACCTTTCCCTCTTCCCCAGGCTCTTTTTTCCATCACCAGAGGGTGATGGAAACCACTGGAGTTTGGATCTGCAAAGCTCCATGACAATCTGGAGCCATCCTCCATCCTGGAGACCATTCCCTGCTTGGAGCAAGGGGTTTGCTGCTCTAGAATGTGGAAAAGCTCCCTGCTGCTGTGACAGCTGAATCCATGCAGTTTTCCACAGGAAACAGTGATTTTTCCCATAGAAAACAGTGATTATTCCCATTTGTCAGTGGGGAAACCAAGGCATGGGAGTGCAGGAAGGCTGAGAAACGGTTCTGTCCTGAAACCAAGAGCCAAGCCCCGCAAGCCTTTGATCCTTCACCTCCAGGAATGGATATCCCATGGCAGTAAAATTCCACCAAAGTGAGATACACAACAACCCAAACTTTCTCAGATGAGGAGGTTTTGGGGTGTCCCTCTCCAACAACCACAAAGTGAAATCAGGAATCCCCAAACCACCACATCATCCCGCATGGAAAAAAAAACAACATGCATTGCATTAAAACCTCAACTCAAACAGCCAAAAACCAACCATGCACAATCCATCACCTGAGGAAAAGGTGGGATTCACTCCAAAAACTCCATGAGCAGGAGGAAAACTGCTTTTTCCCTTGCTGAGTGCCTCCACCTGCTTTTCCCAGCCCTGATAAATGAGGGAAAAGCCACCTTTGCCAAGAATCAGCGGGGTTTAACGGGGAGCTCTGGGACTTGGAAAGCGAAGTTGCCTCTCGCTTTGGGAAGCAGCATTCCCGTGGCAATAAATCACCCTGGAACAAGTTTGAACTCCATGGAGGAGGTTGTTTCTCTTCCAGCCCTCGCTGATGACAAGGTGGCAAACAGGGAGACCTTTGAACCACCCTCAGGGTGGTTAATCCTGTGAAAAATAATTCCCCTTCCCAACAGAGCATGGCAGGAAAAACGTGCTCCAAAAGCTTTTCAGAGCTGGCACTGCCAGCTTTGATTTTGGTTTGTTAATTAATGATTCATCTTGAGTTTAGGTGATGCTTCGTTAGCTCAGGATAAAGGTGAGATGGGCTGAGGTCACTGCATCCCATGGGATCCCATCCCAGGGATTCTGTCCCCAAAATGCTGTTGGCAAACAGCTCCTTGACATGGTCACTCCTTTTTAATTCAGTTTTATTACCACAGTATCACTATTATTCTTGAACTGGTGAGGTGCTTCTAAAGGCTGAGTGTTCCATCATCCTCCATTTATTCACCCAAAACAGCCCAGAAGCCAAATCTGGAGGTCCTCCTTGAGGGACCAAGTGTTCCTGGAGGGGAAACTGAGGCCACATCTCCACCAGGAATTTAAACATGCTGGGGAATATTCCTGGGTAGAGAGAACACAGATTCATCCACATCCAACCATCGCACTCTTTGGTGGATAAACCACCAACTGCAACAGCTCCTTGGGTGTGTCCAATTCCCAAGTTTCATCTAGGTTTTTTGCCCTGGGACCAAAAACGACTTCACCACCTTCTGAAATTCTGTTAAATTTGGAGTTTATGGTTCTGTGGATGAATTTCAATCCTTTGCCTCAGAGGTGCAGGCAGAGGGTTGCACATCGTTTACTTGGACGACAAGAAGTTGTTGGCCTCACTAATTACATTAATTTTGGATAAACCAACAGCCAATCCCACTGCAAAGCTTCCTTCATTCTTGGCTTCTTTGTTTCTCAAATCTGACGCTGTTACAGGATGAAAAAAAAACAACCCAAACTGTCCTTTTTTCCATCTATCAATCCTCATCCCCATTCCTGCTCTGACACGCCACGAGCCAGGGAATGCAGCTGTCCCTGTCCCTGTTTTATGTACTCATGATTAAGTGACTCTGAAGAGAAATCCATGTAAAAAACATCTGGTGCTCCGTGTCTCATTCGCAGCGACTTCCCGGATAACTTATGAGCTCCCCACAGACAAGGAACGTGCCTCAGGCACCTCAGCTTCCGTGCTGGAGTCTCCAAAGCTACATCCAAGTGGAGATCCCAGCCACTAAACACAGGCTGAGATGCTAAATCATCTCTGATAAACCCAAAATAAAAACCCTGGATTATTTTTCCAACTTGTGTAATAAAACCACAGAGCTCCAAATACATCAAGAAGGTGGAAGACAATCAACTCCAAAGTTGTTCCGCCACAGTTTCAACCTGGTTTTGCTGCTTGGCATTTTAGAATTGTTTTTTATTCATTTATACCGCCAAGTTATGTTTTTTAAAACATCCTGCAACCCCAGCAAAGAGGGATTTCCAGGGAGATGTGATCTTATAGAAGTAGGGAAGGATTGGACACACCTAAATGGACTTGATAATCTTGGAGGTCTTTTTTAGACCTCTAAGACCTCACAGGTCTTTTTTACACCTCAGCCATAGGGCGATGAGGCCTGGTTGCCCAGAGAAGCTGTGGCTGCCTCATCCCTGGAAAAATTTAAGGCCAGGCTGGATGGAGCTTGGAGCAACCTAGGATAGTGGAAGGTGTCCCTGACCATGGCAGAGGTGATCCTGAAGGTCCCATCCATCCCAAACCTTTCCATGGTTCTGTCACAATTCAGGAGCCTGAACAGCTCAGCAAGGAAACTCCAACTTCAGTTGGAAGCACTCAGTGAGGAATAACCTTCCTGCAACCACCCCTTTGCACACAGAGCCTCATTCCTGTTGGGAAGTCACACAGACCTTGTCCTTGGACACCTTGTGGGAAAACGGACAGGTCCCATCTGTCTTCTTGCACGTGCCACGGAGAAACCTGGAGATAAAGCAGATGGAGAGGGTTGGACACAAGGTGGGGCACAAAATGCCTGGTTTTATACAAAACCACACAATTGCTGCCAAGTTCATCCATAAACCCATTTCATACCCTAAATTAGTAGAGATACCCCTTGTTGGAAGAGCAGCTGATGTTTCCTGATTGATTTTATTCTTTCATCACATTTGGCTGCTCGTTAATAGGTAGAGCAAGGCTTGTACCCAAAATTCAGACGTGATGCTCCCAGAAGGAGAAAGGTTCTTCCTAGAGCCCTGATTACTCCAAGTTACTCTCCAAAGAGAAAAGTTGTGGATTCCCCATCCCTGGAAGTGTCCAAGGCCAGACTGGACAAGGCTTGGAGCACCCTGGGATAATGGAAGGTGGATTGGACGATCTTGAAGATCCTTTCCAATCCAAACCATTCCAGGATTCCATGCTCCCATTCTATGAGATGCTGGATGAAGCTCCAGGTGGGAGTGGCCAATGAGCAGGAGGAGCAAACACAGGCTCAGAACAGGAATCAAGATGCCAAAGCACATGAGGATGTAAAGAGTTTTCCTAGGAGTGACCACTGTGAGAGCAGATTAACAAAGTTGAAAAAGGATAAGGGAAAGCTAAAGAATGGGATTGGAGATAAAGGAATCAGGATAAGGAGAGACAAAACTGGGAGAAATCAGTGCTGTCCTCCAGTGATCATGGAAATGAGACAGGATGGAGACCCAAAAGACTTCAAGGAGCACAATTCCTAAAGTAGGCAAGGAGTTATGGGATTTGTTATGGGAGAATGAGTGAGAACGAGTAAAATCAGTTAAAAACCAATAAATCACCTTCCCCTCTTCTTTCGTCTCCCATCGAGCTTTGAGCAACTTCCAAGTGATTCCAGCACAGCAGCAATTTTATGGAGAAATTACTCCAGGAGTTCATCAGTGGAGTTGGCTTTTCTGCACTTTTTAAATGACTCATAATAGAGTTTAATCAACTCTTGGGCAGGTCTAATGAGCTGCCAACATGGATCAGTTCTCCTGGAATAAATCACCAAGTCTCAGAGCTGCATGACGTCACAGGCTGAGGGATTCAAACCTGTTGGACTGATCCAAACGGATCTGAGGAATGCTCCTGAAGGAAAAACCTGGAGTATGGTCAGGGCAAGGGCTTAAGTCGCCCAGCCCAGAAAAGAAGGCTCCAAAGGGACCTTAGAGCCCCTTCCAGTGCCTAAAGGGGCTCCAAGAGAGCTCAAGAGGTTCTTGGAACAAGGGATGGAGTGACAGGACAAGGGCAATGGCTTCCCATTGCCAGAGGGATAGATAGGATATTAAGAAGACACTTTTCCCGGTGAGGCTGGTGAGGCACTGGAATGGAATTTCCAGAGAAGCTGTGGCTGCCCCATCCCTGAAAGTGTTCCAGGCCAGGCTGGACAGAGCTTGGAGCAACCTGAGATAGTGGAAGGTGTCCTTCGCCATGGCAGGGGTTTGGAATCCAATGATCTTTGGTGTCCCTTCCAACCAAAACAATTCCATGTTCCTCTGGCCTCTTCCTGTCCTCCTCCTTCCAACCCAACAGCACAGAACCTACACCTGACCCAGAACTCCCATCCTTGTTGTTCTACATCTCTGTTAGCAGTTTGTTTCCCTTAGGAATATCCCACGAGGAAGCACCAAAGCCACCCAACGTCCCAGCTTACCACAATTCCATGCCCATCCCTACCTGGTGCAGACGGCCACTTTCTCTGGATCATGGATGTAGGGGCAGTTCTCGCCCCGGTTGCACTTCCCGAAGCGGTTGTAGTACATACAATATTCCTTCTTTTTCTTCTTCTGCTTGGCTTGACGGATGATGGCCAAGCTCCTCTGCACAGCACGGCTGGAGGAGAAAGAAGGACATGGTCAGGGAAAACCTCCAGCTCCAACACCACGAAGACATGGAGAAGACACCTCAACAACACCTGAAACCACAGAGGAGCCCGTCTTTGGAGAGTGAAATATTTAGGAAGTTCATGCTCAAAAGGCCCTTAAGTATTTTCAATTTTTGGCTGATTTTACCCAAATCTGCAAGGTAACACTGAAGTCACCAGTGAGATCCCTTCCCAACCCCATAACTCTGATTCTCTCCTTGGATTTTATGAGTGTGGAGAGGGTTTCCCCCACTTTGGGGGAATATGGTAAGGAGGGAAACATCCTCTCCTTGTGCAGCACAGGATTCTAAGGCTGAATGACTCAGAGGGCTCAACCAGCTGGGCCTGATGCTATTCATGGCCTTCAAGTGGGCACCTGCTCACAAACCTCAAAGAACGAGGACCTACATGATGGCCACAGGAACAAAAAGTACCACCAAAGAGCAGAAAAGCTCCTTTTTAATTGCCTGGTCCCACTAGAAGCTGCTTAAGGAGCTCAGAAGTTGCTTAGCGCATGTTTTCCATGAGCTTCCAGCTGGAGAGGGAATTATCCAGCAGCTCTTGGGATGTGCAGGACCAAGTGGAAGTGTTGAGATCCAGACGAACACAAAGCATGGGGGGCACATTAGATCTCTCCAAGTAGATAATTTGGTGGTAGGGCACAGTCAGCTCAGGTTTGCTGAGGATTCAGTGCATTATCCGTGAAAAATACAGGTTCAAGGAACTCATTTTCAGAGGAAATGCACATTTTTACCTCTGTAATTGTTGGCTGTCTGCAGCTCCTGGATTAAAAAGAGGTGCAAGGCCAAGTGTAAGGTCCTGGATGTGTGATGGGTAATTCCAAGCACAAATCCAGGCTGGGTGGAGAATGGATTGAGAGCAGCCCTGAAGAGAAGGACTCAGGGGAGCTGGTGGATGAGAAGCTCCACATGATCCAGCCATGGGAGCCCAGAATGTCCCAAGCTCATCCCACAGCGTGGGCAGCAAGAGAGGGGACATTTTGGCCCCTCTGCCCCACTCAGATGAGACCCCACCTGCAGAGCTGCCTCCAGCTCTGGGGTCCAACTGCAGGAGGATGTGGAGCTGCTAAAGCAGATCCAGAGGAGGCCACAGAGGTGCTCCAAGGACTGGAGCCCCTCTGCTCTGGAGCCAGGCTGGGAGAGCGGAGAATGTCCAGCCTGGAGAGAGAAGGCTCCAGGGAGACCTCAGAGCCCCTGCCAGTGCCTAAAGGGGCTCCAGGAGAGCTGGAGAGGGACTTGGGACAAGGGATGGAGGGACAGGACACAGGGAATGGCTTCCCACTGCCAGAGGGCAGGGTTAGAT
Source organism: Nicator chloris (assembly GCA_013400495.1). NCBI lineage: Eukaryota > Metazoa > Chordata > Aves > Passeriformes > Pycnonotidae > Nicator > Nicator chloris. The sequence continues at coordinate 416,239 of WAAE01020922.1, forward strand.
GGGATTTTGGAATGAAATCCTTCCCTGTGAGGGTGGGGAGGCTCTGGCTGAGCTTACAACCACCTCGAAGTAGAAGCTGAGGAAAAGAAGCAGCCAGAGCTTCACCAAATCATCCTCCAGTTCAACAGCTGCTCCTGAAGCTCCTGACTCCCTCCTGAGAATAATTCCAAAGATGGAGCACATCATTCCTGCTTCCCTTGAGTACAGACCTGGCGATGTATCGGCACGTTGAGGATCTGCTCAGGCCAGGTGGAGAGACCCCAGGACTGGGTGTGGAGTGCAATCTCAGTGCTGGAGAGAGAGAAAAACATGGATCATTGCTTGGAATCAAGAAATTTTGCAGGAATTCTCACAGCCCTCAGTATCTTAGGTCCACAAAAATGGTCAGAGGGATGGAGACCCTTTGCTATGAGGAAAAACTGGGAGATCTGGGGTTTTTCAGCCTGGAAGGAGAACTTGGAGCCCCTTCCAGTGCCTGAAGGGGCTCCAGGAGAGCTGGAGAGGAACTTTGGACAAGAACCTGGTGTGGAAAACAGAGGGAATGGCTTCCCACTGCCAGAGGGCAGAATTAGATGAAACACTGGGAAAAAATTCTTCCCTAGGAAGGTGGGGAGGCTCTGGCACAGGTTGCCCAGAGAAACCATGGATGCCCCATCCCTGGAAGTGTCCAAGGCCAGGTTGGACAGGGCTTGGAGCAACCTGGGATAGTGGAAGGTGTCCATGCCCCTGGCAGAGGGTTGGAACTGGCTGATCCTCAAGTTCCCTCCCAACCCAAACCATTCCATGATTCCATGATATTATTTAACCCAAAGCACAGAGCTCCCAGTGAACCAATGGAAGATGCCCTTTAGGGACTTCCCGCCTCTGTCCTGGCAGAAGTGTTCCTTGCCAGCCCCAAACACAGCAGGAATTTTCCCCCTCAGCACCCAAACGTGTCGGAACACTTCTGTAAGCAAATCCCATGCTTCCACCGTCAATGGAACAAATTTCCACGCTTGGCTTGGCTGCTCCCCGCAGCCGGACAGGGAAGCCCAGCGCCCGCTCCCATCCACGCACGCATGGAATTAAATCATCCTTGACTGGTGCAGGGAAGAATGAATGGGAAAGACAGGCTGGATTTCAGTTTTCCAGGTGGGATGAGAGCGGCTCAGTCACTCACCTGCCAGCCCGGGCGTGTTGGGAAGTTGAGCGAGTGGAATTTGATTGCGCGGCGCCGCGAGCTGTCACTTGGCTGCCGGCGTCGGCAAAGCCCCATCTGTTCCCTCTGCACATCAAACTCCATCAACGGGGCATTTGAGCCACCACTGAAATGGGGTTTTTTCCCTTATCTTTTTAAATTCCTTCACGTCTCAAGCTGTAGGAGCATCCTTTTAGTGCTACAATAAACATTTGTCAACTTTGGGATGCCCCGAGGACTGAAGGGTCTCCATTAAGAGCAAGGTTGACTTCCCGTAAGATGCGGAGAGAAATCCCCAAATTAAAGTCCATTAGGACAGGGTTGGAGCATCCTCAGCCCTCTGGAATTCTGTATAATATTCCTTAAAGCTACACCAGGAATCAGCTCCTGAGGGCAGCAGACAATACCTCGAAATATTTAATATTTGGGGATAAAAGCTGATACATAGAGATGAATAAGTTTGGAATGACAGAATCATGGAATGGTTAAGGCTGGAAGGGCCCTTAAAGGTAATCTTGGCCAGAAAGGAGAAACTACTAAGGAGATAAATAGAGGATAAATAAAGGGGCCAATGGCCTCCTGCCAGGGGGTTGGAATTTTTATGTACCAAAAATACATCAATGGAATAATTTTGGGGGGCTTTTTTTCCCCAGTTTTCATCTTCCAGTAAGAAGTCATGCAATAACGTGATGTGCATCTCACATTCCAGAAATTAACTCGCATCCCAAAGGCAGTTTAACTATCCAAGAGCTGCTCCCATCCATGACAAAATCCATGTGAGATTCATCCAGGTCCGGCAAAGCACCTGGAAGGTGGCAAAGAAACCCCCCATCCACATTTTCCCAGTCCCTAATTATTCATCCCATATGCAAATCTTCCCCAAACTATTAGAAAACCACCCAAATATCTCTCCAGGAGGAGCCAAGCCAAGAAAGCTCCATAATTAAACATTTCACCATCCACTGGGATTTATGGAAAAACAGGCTCTGTCATGAGGGTATTTTTGGAAGCTCTTGCACTGTGGGAAAAAAAAATAAATAAAAGTGAAAGTTTTGTGTACCAAGGAACAAGAAAGGAGTGCAGGAGAGGGGGTTGGATGTTCCCGAGTTTTCAAAAGCTCCAAGGAGCCTAAATTTGGATTTTCAGGGTGGTTGTCAGCTCAGGATTCCCAACTCATCACTACAAGAGATTTGCATTAATAAATATATTAATAAATAAATATTCCTGGCATTGGAGGGTGTATTATTGAAATTGGGGTGAAACTGGGATATCAAAAGACACCGGAAAATGGGATAAGGGTTAAATTCCAACATCAGGAGCTGAAATTTGCTGTAGTCTGGCCTGAATTAAACAAGAAGGTGAAACAATGCCCGCAGGGCTCGACTTTGAGAGTCTGGTTTGGTCCAGACAAAACATTCGGCATATCCCAGTCCCAGATCTGTCCCGGTTTTCTCCTCAATCCCTTCTCAGCCAGGGGGAACATCAGGACACAGGGGTGCTGTAGGATCAGGAGAGACTCTGACATCCTTGGCATTCCCAAAGTCCCTCATTACGGAAATTTAAAGAGGTGCCACAGCAAACTCCTCTCAGGTCCACACTCCAAGGCAGCAGGAATGGAACGGGAAGGGGAAAAAAAGCAGGAAAATAAGAAAAGCTGCCACAGAGACCATCAAGAACTGCACACTGAGGGCGTTTGAAGTGACTACACCCAGCACAGCAGCGTTAGCCGGGATATTTTCCTGTGTCCCTGTGGAAGGGACAGGTGGATTTCTCTCCCCCTTTCCCGATGATTCAGTTGCTTGGAAGAGCATCATCCGTAAGGAAACCCGCAGCCCGTGCAAACGAGGTTTTTTCCTCTTAATGCATCATCCCAGCCCAACGCTGGCAGCTCCGGTGGCTCGCGGTGAGAAGTGATTGTTGTTCCCAATCCAGCCGGGGAGACTCCGCGCGTCTCTCCGGAGGGAGCGGGAGCTGTCATGTTCATTAAATGCATGATTACAGCTATGATTAATGGCGGGGGCTACAGCCTAACTCCTTTTTTTCCCCTGCTCCTAGGAAGGAATCCACAGCCAAGCAGTCCCGCGGTGCTTTCCGCAGCGTTTGGCTCAACATTTGGAATTCCAGCTTTTGATGGAAAAGGGGGAAAAGGGACAATTTATCCTTGTCAAACAAAAAAATTGCTTAAAACAAGCATGTCGGATGCTGCAGCCCTGCACCAACATCCATAAGTTAATTAGGATGTTTTCATATCCTTAATCCTAAAACTCAGCTCAAGTGGATCCAGGTCCATCTCTGGCACACTGGGGGGTTTTTTTCCATAACCCCAAAACACAGCTTGAGGCTCAAGGTCCTTTTCCACCAGGGAAAGGTTGGCAGAGATTTCCCTCAGCAGCCCAGGAACTGCACTGAGGAGCAACACTCGATGCTTTCCAGCATTCCCACATGGGTATCAGGATGTTCCCCATCCAATCCAACTCAATCCTGCTCAGCTCCCCATCATCCAAGGGCTTGGGATGCAACAAACACACCCCAAAAACAACATTCCAAATATTCCTTTGAGTTTAAAACTGGCTGCAAATATCACAGTTAATTATCACCTGCTTAATTATTTAGGAAGGAGTTTATTGCTCCAAGGCACCGCTCAAGGATCAGGACCTCATCTCATGGAAAGGTCTGTTGGAGCATCTTACCCAAAAGTTTACTTTTTTTAGATGGTGGAAAAGCTGTGGAAAACTGATTTAGCCAAAAAAAAAAAAAAAAAAAGGGATAAATTCAGAAAAGGGAGAAATCCAGAGTTGAGGTGAGCCAGGACCAAGGGATGATGGGCAAGAGGGTGAGAACACTGTCAGAATGATGAGTGTTGAGTATCAAGCCTGTTGCTTCCCATTTACTTCCACCATCCCAAGTCAAGGATAATTTATGGAAATCTTACACACAGAGGGAACCAACTAGGGGTTTGCCCAAGTAATGGCAAGCAGGTGATCAGCTCTGCTGTCCGTGCTCCAACCTGGGGATGACCACAACACGGTCATCCCATCTTCCTGTTATTTTTTGTTCACCAATCCCATGGGTTTGGAATTGTTCAGTATCTTATCCCTTTTAAGCCCAGTCCTTCGGCTCGCTGAGTTCAATTCCTTGGGTTTGGGATTCCTCAATCCCTGGCCCCTTTTGAGCTCAATTCCATGGCCCCTTGAATCTCAGTGCCTTGTTTTTGGGATTACTCAATTCCTCATATCCTTTGAGATCAATCCCTTGGCCCCTTTCGAGCTCAGTCCCTTGGTTTTTGGATTCCTCAATCCCTTGGCCCCTTCACTCTGAATACGATGATTTGGGGATTTCTCAATCCTTTTATCCCTCAGGTGTTGGTATCCCCACACAACCTGGAAAAGGCTTCCTTAAACCACGCCGGCTCCTTTAATATTTCCCATTATCATCCTGCCTCGCCCACCACGGCCTCCTTTGGAAAGAGCCGAGCGATTCATTTTCCGAGTCTCTCCTTGGCTTTATTGCTGAACCAAAAGTTTTGAGGCTGCACTTGGGGAAATTTATTTCTTTAATTATTATTCATTTAAGTGGGTTCCGCGGATTTCGAGGATCAGCACTCGCAGCTGCTGGGGGTCATTTATTTCCCTCACTGGACAGCACAAGTCCTCATTCCGCAGAAGACAACGGAAAAAGAAGGGATGAGCTGCCACTAAACAAGCAGGGGTTTTCCAGTTTTCCTGCCTGACTGTCCCCACATCCCATGAATGTCCCTGAGTCAGGTGGTCACCTGTGTTTTATTAACAAAGCAACTTCAATTAATGAATCAGCTTCAATTAATGAAGCAGCTCCGGGTTGGATGTTGTATGAGCAGGTGTGGGCCAGGAGCGGGATCTGATCCCTGCAATTCCAGAGTTGAGGAATTGAGCTCATAAAGCAAAAGGGATTGAGCAATCCCAAAATGAAGGCTTTGAGATTGAAGGGGCCAAAGGATTGAGGACCAGAGGGATAAAAGGATTGAACAATCCCAAAACCATGGAATTGAGAGTGAAGAGGTTGAAGGGATTGAACAATCCCAAAACCAAGGGATAGACCTCAAAAGGGACCAAGGGATTGAGCTCAAAGGGGCTGAGGGATTGAACAATCCCAAAATCAAGGGATTGAGATCAAGGGGGCCAAGAGATCCCAAAAACCCAAAGACAAGGCACTGAGACTGAGGGGGCCATGGAGCTGATCTGAGAAAGGGTAAGGGATTGAAGAATCCCGAAAACAAGGGATTGAGTTTGAAAGGGGTAAGGGATTCACTCATCAATTCCCAAAAATATATGGGACTGCAGTCCAAAGGGGTAAGAGATTCAGTCATCCCCAAGAGCAGGGATTGAGCTAAAAAGGGGTAAGGGAAGGAGAAATCCCAAAAACAAGGGATTGAGTTTAAAGAAATTGAGGGACTGAGCTCAAGGACACAGAACAATTCCACAAATAAGGGATTGAGATTGAAGGGGCCAAGGCATCCCTCAGTTCCAAAGGAAGGCATTGAGACTGAAGATGCAAAGGAATTGAGCTCCAAAGGGTTAAGGGATTAAAGAATCCCAAAACCATGGGACTGAGATTGAATGGATTGAGATTGAAAGGATTCCCCAGTCCCAAAGAAAAAGCCTTGAGATCGAAGGAGCCATGAAACCGAGCTCAAAAGGGGCCAAGGGATTGAGCAACCCCAGAGAGAAACAATTGATCTGGAAAGAGGAAAGAACTGAGGAATCCCAAAGACAAAGGACTGAGTAAAAAACAGGCCATGGGATTGAGATCAAAAGGGAGCAAGGAATCCCACAATCCCAAAGAAAATGCACAGAGATTGAAGGAGCCAGGGAACTGAGGTCAGAAGAGGTAAGGGATTGAGCAATCCCAAAGCCAAGGGAATTACTTACAAAGGGGCCAAGGGATTTAATTCAAGGTGGTTAAGGGACAGAGCAATCCCCAAACCAAGAGATTGAGATTGAAGTGTCCAAGGGATTAAGCAATTCCAAAACAAGAGACTGATCCTGAAGAAGCCAAGAAATTGAGTTCAAAAAGAGGCAAGAGACTGAGCAATCCCAAACCCAAGGAATTCACCTCAAAAGGAGTGACTACAAAGGGATCCCGGCACCAGCAACACCAAAACCAATGGAAATCTGAGGAAAGGAACATCCCAAATTTCCCTGCTCTCACATTTCAGTGCATTGGGCTGGTCTCTCCTGCATCAAATTCTTCTTTATCCCTCCAGTATGATCTGAACACATTCAAGGTGTGTTGAAGACAGAAGACAGGAAAGTGGGTCATGATGGACAAACAAGAAGCTTGGGATGTTTCCATGGATGTGGGGAAAAGACAGAGCCTGGCACATCGGAGCAAATCCTTCCTAATTCCTCTTTAAATTAAAAGCAGAGGCAGAAGATGGGTTGGTGGAAACATTCCAGTCCTGAACTCCTCCTTTCCTTCTGTAAAAAGGAGTGGCTCAGAGGAAGGAGCATCATTCCCACAAGCACTGGGCCAACGGCAGCGCTGAGCATTTCATCATCCTTGAAAAAGCGAGAAAAGCGTTTCCGTGACATTCAGCACTTCTAAAATTGGTTGGTAAAGAGGTAGGCCAGAGAGCACTTTCTTCCAGCACTGTGGAGATCTCCAAGTGTGGAGTTCTCCCACTGCAGCCCAAATCATGTTCAGGAGCATCCATCCCCTATCCCCAGCCTGATGCAGTGGAGGAGGGAGTCCAGAGATGCTCCAAGGGCTAGAGCCCCTCTGCTCTGGAGCCAGGCTGGGAGAGCTGGGAATGTCCAGCCTGGAGAAGAGAAGGCTCTGGGGAGAACTTAGAGCCCCTTCCAGGGCCTGAAGGGGCTCCAGGAGAGCTGGAGAGGGACTTGGGACAAGGGATGGAGGGACAGGACACAGGGAATGGCTTCCCACTGCCAGAGGGCAGGGTTAGATGGGATATTGGGAAGAAATCCTACGCTGTGAGGGTGGGGAGGCCCTGGCACAGGTTTCCCAGAGAAGCTGTGGCTGCCCCATCCCTGGAAGTGTCCAAGGCCAGGCTGAACAGGGCTTGGAACAACCTGGGATAGTAGAAGGTGTCCCTGCCCATGGCAGCGGGTTGGAACTGGATGATCCTCAAGTTCCCTCCCAACCCAAACCATTCCACAATTCCATGACCTTCCATCTCCCCAGCTGATCACCTTTGCAGCAGAGAGGGGAAACTGAGGCAGGGGGGGACGTTACACAGCAGGATGGAGACAGGAAGTGCATCTGGATGCAGGGAAAGTCCCTCCCAGTTCTGGAAGCCTGAACTCAATCACGTTTTAATTAATAATTTGTTTCTCTGGGATCAGAGCCACCATCACAATGTGTGGGAGACGCCTCAGCTCAGGAGGACTTTAAGAGGAGTTTTAACTCCTCTTAAACCTCCACCTTTGGGAGCTCAGCAACCCTGGGTATCTCCAAGGCTCTGGAATCTAGGGTCGTGGAGACAATTCTAAAACCCCAATAAATAAAATCACGTTGCTCAAGGGGCCGGCTGTCACCTCTGGAGCCCCCAAAGCCACCAGCCTTTCTCCGACCAAGAGCTAAAACCCCAGCATGAGGAAATCATGCAGGTGAGGATTTGCCCGTGGGAAAACAGGCTGGACACATGGAAAACCCTGCTGGAGCCAGCCCCAGCTCACGGAGTGCAATTCCTCTCTCGGCAGCGGCGGCGGCTCGTGCCGAGATTGGGGTCAGGGCTGGTTTCCGGACAGTGTCAAACCTTAATTTGCTTTCTGCTGCTTTCAATCTTGTATTTCCCCTTCTGTATTTCTTTGTGAAACTCTACATTGCCCAGGACCTTTTGCTTCTCTCCCTGATTTCATGGAAATTCCTCAAGAGTCTGGAAAATGCCTTAGCAGCTGGAGAAAGAAATGAAGGAAAGGTTACTTGTGAGCGGAGAAACGCAATTATTCTGCTTGTTTAATTAATTGCCACATAGCAAATGCTTTCCACACCATCCCACTGCCGATTTTCCAAGGCTTCTGCAAAGTGAAAAAATGCATGGGTGCTGAAATACCAGTTATCCCAAAGGGAAAGAGACTTTCCATGTTGGATTCTGCATCTTTGTCTTGCACAGGGATGAGCAGAGAGTGTTTGAGCTCTGGGTTTTCTTTTCCATCCTTGCCCAAGCATTGAATTTATGCCACATCCAAGGTCCCTATCTAGCTGGGAAGGCAAAGGAAAAGAGTGTTTTTATTTCTGTACTTTATTGGCACTTTTCCAGAGACAAGTGTGGAAAGTGCAGAAATCCATGTGAGCCACACATGAGATGAGAGCAAAATTCTCAGCAGCTGCACAGGCCATGGTGATGCTGTGATTGCTCCAGTGAGGTTTTTATTTTTTCTGGGACTGCAGTGACACTTTCCTTGTCCCCAAGCCGTGCGCCCTCCTCGTCTCTCCAGCACTAACAAAGCTCATTCCAGAAAAGCGATGGAAAACTGCTCTTCCTATTGCTCCTGGTAGCCTCAGGATTGACCCCGAAACAGCACAGGGATGCAGGAAGTGCATCCCCGGGACCAAATCTTAACTCACCACCAGCATCCATCAATAAATCACTTGGGAATGCTACGATGGTGTGGATGGATCAGCCCCGGTGCCCGGCATCAGATTTTGTACTGTAGAGATAAAACCCCAAACCTATAAATCCAGGGAAAGAGCAGAATTATAACCCACTGGAAGTAAACTCCAAGCTATTAAACTGTCAGGACCATTTCCCGTCTCTTCACTATTCCAAACACATGGTGCCTGGCACTGAAAGGGAAAGCCGTTTTTTTCCATCTTTTAAATAAACTTTGTCAAGTGTTGAAAACACAGAGCGTTGAGCAAACGTTCGCAGCCGACGAGAACACACAAATCTTCCGCCCTGCCAGGCCCAGTTATCCTAAGGCAAGAGGAATCTGTGGAATCCATCCTTGGGAAGGAGGATGAATTATGGGGAGAGATGAAAGATGACATGAAAATACTGATCCCACGGCAGTTCCTCGGGTTTTGTGGTTACAAAGCCAACGTGCTACATGGCAGGGGGAAAAGAGGCAACAGCAAAATAAGGAATATCTTCAAAGTAATAATTAGATGGGATTGTATTTTATAGGGAATAAACCTGGAAGGTATCTTCTCTCCCAAAGCGGGACTAATTAAGCCCAGTTCTCTGAATGAGACCTCACTAGAAGATTGGTTTCAGTGAGGAAGGAAAAATGGGGAGATCACATCTCCTCCATGCCCTGTCACTCCAAATCCCCTCAGGAACCCCCCACAAGCAATTCCAAGGACTGAATCTGCAGAAATCCTCCCATCATACCTTTGGCTTAATCCCTCTTCCAGAAATTTGCCTCTGAGTTGGTGTTTCTCTTCTTGGTCCCAACCCAGTGATGGATATTCGTGGACAGGCCAAATCCATCAGCCTTTGCTGAGTTGCCCAAATGAGACTTTGCTATTTCCAGACAAATTTAGGGACTTGCTTGCACTTGCATAAATCAAAAAAAAAAAAAAAATCACCTTCTTGCTGGAAAGCAGGACCTTTTCCACCCATGTCCTCCCCAAAAAGAAATTAATGAAACCTGTTCTCTAAAAAATTTTTAAAATAATGGAGATTTTAGAGCCAAATGAGTCCAGCATTTCATCATCCTTGTCCTTGGAAAGCTCTCCCACCAGTTCAAGCCCCTTGGCTGCTCCACCTGGCCATGGAGACACATCCTTCCTTTGCCTGGCAGCTCCAGATCTTCCAGTTTTCCAGTCCTTCCAGCCATCACTTCTCCCCAGGGCTCCTCTTGGTCGTCCAGCTCTGTCCTGAAATCGGTCCCCTGCTCCATCCAACAACATCCCTGTCCACATCCTGGGTTTTCCCCTGCTTTTCTTCCATTCCTGAAGGACATTTTCTACCTTTGGTGACATCTTCAATGCCCAGAGATGGTGCTTAAGGCAGAACCACCCTCGAGCTGGTTTTGTGCAGCCTATTATCCTGATCCAGACACTTTGGAAACTCCCAGTACCAGCAGCAAATCTCTTGGAAAAAATCTAATTTCTTTTTTTTTACAAACCCCTGAGCTGTTTTATGGACACTTTTTCTGAGTCTCCAAACTCTGATCCTTGCCCCTCCTCCTCAGAGGCAGCACCAAAGCCAAGGATTTACCAGGCAGGATCCCAGATTCCAAAAGAATCCACTATAGACATGTGCTCCTGAGCATGCTCGTCCCTATTTGAGGAGTCGGCAGCAAGGAGAAAGCTGCAGGAGAGTCAGACATCAAAAATCTGTCCTGAGAAGAGCTGAGTTGTGAAAACACCCAAAAACCATTCCCAAACTCCTGCTGAGTCTCCCTTTGTTGCTCTCAGAAAGGAAATCACCTGGAAGCAACATTCCATCGGCTCCACATCCCTCGGCCACAGCCTCATCCTCATCTCTGCCATCATCAACAGGCAGCTCCACTTCCCATCCCAGCACAAAACTCCTTCCCTCCTTAATCCTGCTCTCTGTGGGTTTAAAACCATCCAGGAAGCCCTGGAATTCCCACTGGAATTGTGGTGCAGGGGGTTTTGAAGGCTGCATCTCATCTTTTCTCTTCATCTGCTTTCCCATCATATTTTGGCATTCAAAGCCAGGCTGGACACGGCTGGGAGCAACCTGGTCTGGTGGAAGGTGTCCCAGGGGGATGGAACTGGATGACTTGAAGGTCCTTTCCAATCCAAACCACCCCTCATTGCCTGGTTTCCAGCATCATCCATAAAAATCTTTATCTCTGCTCCGTTCATCCTTCCAGCCAGAAAAATCAGCACAAAGCCACTGGTTTTGCCTTCCCCAGTTTAACTATCCCCAAAAATTCTCAATAAACCAGTTAGGGAGCAAAAATATTTGAGACCAAGAAGAAATTTTAAAAATGCCTTAAACACAGTTAAAATCTGCTCTTGTCTAAGAGCCACACTTCAGGCATCAAACATAGAGGAGCTGAAACACAAATTTAATTAAAGCCACTATGTAAAGCTGTGAATTCATCAAAATGGTGGCATCATTCCACAGTTATCTGCAGAATGATCTTCCCCAGATTTTAGGTCAATATTGAACATAATTTGGTGAGCATCTCAAGCACATTCAACCTTGTGCTGTTTGAAGTTATCCAAGACTTTGCTGGTTAAACCAAGTTTAACGGCACATCTCCATGAGCTTGAATTAAGCCTGGCTTAAGAAAAACCTCAATTCTCCTAAACATTTAATTTCTCCAACATTATTTCCCCTTCGGAGCTACTGTAAAGCAAGAACAGCACTTGGAACCATGGGATGCCCACCACCTTCACATCTGGAATTCTACGAGGACGGAGGATGAGTCGCAACCCACAGGCTGGGAATAAACAGCTAAAAACTGAACTCAACGGATTTCGGACACGAACTGGGACAAATTCCTGCTCACCTGCTCTGATGGGAGTTTTGGTGCCCAAGTCCCTGGCCCGGACAGGGCTGCTGGAAGTTTTGGAGAGTTTGTTGGCCGACACCCGGTACATGACCCCGCCGATGCAGCGGAAGCCTTTGTTCCTCCAGCGCTGTTGGACGAGCTGGGATTTGCCACCTTGGAGTGAGGGTCGGGTTTGGTTTAACAACAGGGATCTGTAGGAAAAATAAAGCCAAGGTCAGTCCAAATTTGGGAAAACATCACAAGGAGGTGCTGCTTCATGAGCAAACCATGGGATTGGAGACTCAGGGAATGGTTTGGGTTCAAAGGGTCCTTCAAGATTGTGTCATTCCAACCCCATTGCCATGGGCAGGGACAGTTCCCACTAGAATGGAGGAGATGTATGGAAGAACCAGGGATGTTCTTGCCATTGACAGAGGAAAAGTTCTGATTCCTCACCACTGACACCAAAAAAATGACCTTCAGGCACTCTCCCCCAACTCCTCCCACCCTTGCTTGCACCTCCAGCCCCAGCAAAAACAAGGCAATGCAGATGCAATCCCATGAGAGAATCAGCAAGGTGGGACCTTCACTGAGCTTAGCCAAGTTTTATGGAGCTCTACAAGCTTTGACATCCCTGGAAGTGCTTCAAAGCCAGGTGGGATGGGACTCTGAGCAACCTGATCCAGTGGGTGGCATCCCTGTCCATGGCAGGGGTTTGGAACTAGATGGTCTTTAAGGTCCCTTCCAACCAAAACATTCCACAAGCCTGCATTTTTGGTATCATTACTCCTATTATGAATCAGATACCACAACTTTGATATTTTTATTCTGCCCCCAAATCTGGCTCTTTGAAGGATTTTCCTCAATCCCTACATGGGACAAGTCACCCAAGAGGATTTCCATCCTCCACCTGTCACCTGGAGCTGATGCTGGACCTCAGCAAGGTCCAGTGGGCAGCACTAGGGACCTGTCCCCACCTCATCAACTCTCCCCAAATTCACAAACCCCATACAGAGGCAGTGGGATGGAGATGGATGGGGAATCACGATGCAGTTACTGTTGCCCATAACGTTATTCTGAAGGACCAGTAAGTTCTGAAGTGACACCCAAGGGATAAATATCACAGAATCCCCAAATCTTTTAGGTCTGAAAAGACCTCCAAGACCATGAAGTCCAACCTGTGACCGATCACCACTTCGTCAATTAGACCAGAGCACTGAGTGCCATGTCCAGGCATTCCTTGAGCACCCCTAGGGATGGGAGGTCCATTCCACCTCACTGAACAGCTCATCCCAATGCTTAACAACTCTTTCCATGAAGAAATTCCTTCTGTTGTCCAACCTGAACCTCCCGGGCACAGCTTGAGGCCATTTTCTCTCATCCTGTCGCTGGTTGACAGGGAGAAGAGGCCAACCCCCACCTTGCCACTTGTCCCAGAGAGGCTCCTCTGCCACTCAAAATCTTTGTCCACTCCATGACCTGATACCTCCTGCACCATTCCCACCTCCCTCCCGACCCGCAACGCAGCCTCCCAGCTCACTCCTATCCATCCCCCACTATCCAAACAGAGCCTCTGCAGCCAAATCAAATCTCCTCCAATATCAGTCGCCTTCCTCATTTAGCGCTAATCCAAACAGTAATTTGTTTATGCAAATTAGAGCTCTAATTTTGTATTAGCCCAAACTATGCTCATAATGCTATTAGCAGAACGTATATAAACCGCACATTACCAGAGAATATCCGTAAATTAAGATCCCACTATCCTATCAGTGGAATGCAAACCCCGATGAGTATTTCCTTTAAATGAACATGTGCTCCGAAGAAAAAGAGAGCTGGAAAATGGAATAGTTACATTTCCTAATGCTGAGCGTGACAGCCTATTCATTCCAGAGGGCTGTTGCCACTGGCTACCGAGCTGGGAAAATTTGCTGCCTGGTTTTTGTGGAAGGGGATGGGAATTCGATAAATTCCTCACTTCAGTTCCCTCAGGATTTCCTCCTCATGGAAATGCTCTGGAGAGGAGCATCAAGTCTTAGTGACTCACAAAGAGACGCGGCGGTGGCGTCGTTGGGTGAAGGTGGCGATGGCATGAGGGACACTTGGGTCACTCATGGATCATCCAGCACATCCCAGAAAACTCCAGTAAGGCCAAGGATGCAGCCAGCACTGGCTGCAGGACCTGAAGAAAGGTCTTGTGGCCATATCAGGGGCAATAAAAATAATATCAAATATCCAACGGCCGGGAGGGTGATGGAGACGATTCTCCCCCTTTACTCTGCTTTTCTGAGATCCCGTCTGGAGTTCTGTGTCCAGCTCTGGGGTCCCAGCAGCAGAAGGATGTGGACCTGTTGGAGCAATTCCAGAGGAGGCCACAGAGATGCTCCGAGGGCTGGAGCCCCTCTGCTCTGAAGCCAGGCTGGGAGAGCTGGGGATGTTCAACCCGAAGAAGGGAAAGATCCAGGGAGACTTTCCAGTGCTTAAAGGGACTCCAGGAGAGCTGGAGAGGGACTTGGGACGAGGCATGGAGTGACAGGACACAGGAAATTCTGCCCACTGACAGAGGGCAGAATTAGATAAGATATTGGGAAGGATTTCTCCCTTGGGAGGGTGGTGAGGTGCTGGAATGGAGTTCTCAGAGAAGCTGCAGCTGCCCCATCCTTGGAAGTGTCCAAGGCCAAACTGGATGGGGCTTGGAGCAACCTGGGATAGTGGGAGGTGTCCCTGCCCATAGCTTCCATGGAGCTTGATATCCTTAACCTACCAACCCTCTCCAGGATTCTAATGAAGGTATTGCAAAGCACCACCATGGTTGTGACAAGACCCATCCCAGCTCCATCCATCTCCTCTTTCTCCCAGGGACACATCCCTGGGAGGACCACAGGATGCTCCACTCCTCTGGTCACAAGGGCTGCGGTGCCAATGGATTTGGGGCTTCTTTTTCCCAGCTGAATCAGTCCCTCCAAAGACTTCTTCTAATTCCATATATATTCCCCATGTGCTATCTCTGGGTAATACACAGAGATATCCACATAAATCTATTTCCATATAGATACACAAATAATGGAGTATATATACCCTGAGTATATGTATTGAAATACAAGACCTATGTATTATATAGAATGATTAATATTGATACTTTTATACATAAATCTATATATTATCACCTATATTCTCTGGGCCTCCTATATCCATCAATTATCCCCAGATATTATTGAATATATGCACTGAATACATATATTGAATTATGTAAGTTCAATAACATCTATATATATTCAATATATATATTTAGTAATACCTAGAGATAATTTGTATGAGGTCCACATACTATTTTTATTCCTAGCACTTTATATTATTCCTATATTATTGAATATATAGAATATATATTGAATTACATATATTCACTAATACATATGTAATACATATATAGATATTATTTCCTATATATTATACATTTTATATTTTCTTTCAGGAGGAGAGGGAAGAAGTCAGGGGTTCATCCAACATTCTCCACTCTGGTTTGTAGGGATAGGCTGGGAAGTGGTACAGCTGTGGAAGTACTTAGGGCATGGATATACAGATATACAGATCTGTAGATATATAGATACACTATACATAAATATATATTAAAAATATAAACAATATACAGCCATATATATAGGATAAACACATTTAAATAGATATTTTAAGTTATATCTGTATAAGTAGATATATCCATATATATTATTCTGTATCTATAGTGATACCTTCAATATCTATTGAATATAAATTTACATATAAGCCCTAATACATAATATTATCACATAGACACACATATATGAGATAATACATTAAATTAAACCCTTTTTGGCTGTAATGTCAATAAAACCCAACCCACCCCACACCCTGCACAGCCCCAGGGGCTGCTCACACCACCTGAGCCTGACTCACACTGGTTTAAGCACCAGTTTAAGATACAGTTGGTTGGATCCCCCAAATCCTCGGGATATTTATTTTCCTGCCTTGCTGCTCTCAGCTCACTGCAGTGGTCACACATCTCCCTCTTCTTTAGAACTCCTTAGGGATGGCCAAGCTCCAGACTGAGGGAGCCTCCAAATGCAGGCGCTGTACCAGAACATCCCCACTGAGGCAGGGAGTTGGAACACGATGATTTTTAAGGTTTCTTCCAATCCATTACACAAATCTATGATTTTTTCAAGAATTTTGGCAAACAGCATCAAAATTCATCTCATTCCCCAAAGGGAGTGGGGCTGAACCTCCTCTAATTTAGAGTTGTTATATTTTTGAGGGAGACAAGTGACCTCTGGGTGGTCTCCAAGCAAAGCTTCTGCGAACAGCTGCTCAGGCTACCAAAGCCCCAAGGGCCACTGGACTGAAGCCATGGAATCATTGCAGAATGATTTGGGTTGAAAGGGGTCTTCAAAATCACCAAGTCCTAATTCTCCTCCATGGGCAGGGCCACCTTCCAGTAGAACAGGTCACTCCAAGCCCCGTTCAACTTGGCCTTGAACACTTCCAGGGATGGGGAGTCCCAGCCAGGAGCTCAGTTTGAGCTCACTGGAGGCTTGGCCACATCCATTTCCACCTTCTGGGTGGTGCAAATGCCCAAGCAGTGATGTCCTCGCATCCTTTTATATATATAAAGTAAAATTTATTAGAACATTTATTATTTATTATATTAGGCAGGGTTTTTATTATATTATAGGAGCCTTAAGAGATCTAAAATTCAAGGAAAATTATGTTTTATATGGAAAAACCCCACCCACGCAGAAGAGCGGGGAGGGAACTCAACTTCCCAACCTTCACTTGCAGGAACCCTTTATTTCCCTCTGAATCCAAGCTGTTGCTCCCAAGTTACCCCAACACAGCCACCAGTGTGTGTGTCCCCCTCCCTCTTAGTGACATCCAAGGCGGTGGTGGCAGGGAAAAGCCACCGGCGAGGGCACGGAGCCGAACGCCCACTCGCTTTTCATCGTCGGCGGGATCCCAGCTCTCCGTGGAATTGTTACCCTAATGGAAAGGACGGCCTTTGGAAATGAACTGTATTGACAAAAGAGGATAAAATTAATGAGATAATAGCCGGACCAAGGACCTGAAGAATACACTGGGCCCCTTGACACGAGGGCCTTGTAATTCCCTTTCTGCCGCGCATCCCGCGGATCTAAAGAGTCCTCCCGTCCGTCCACAAGGCCTCGCTCCGGCAGGAAATTTCATTAACGCTGGAAAATAGGAAAGGTATTAAGCGTGGATAATGAAGGCTAGAGTGTGAACAGTGCCTTAAGATAGTCTTCTTTCTAGCCTTTGTAATGGGAGGCATGAACTTTCCCTTCAAATCCATTTCTAATCCATTTGAAATACTACAGCAAATTATCTCCCCTTCAGCCCGAGAGCGGCCGGCCAATTTACTCCGAATAGAAGTGACAATGCTCCGGAATTTATCGCCATAACCTTGACTACACAAGGTTGAGGGTTGTCTTTCCCCCACCCCCGGGGTGGACAGCGGAAGAAAAATTTTTAATGAAGAGTGGGTGGAGGAACGACATTAAAATGTTTAAAAACGGTGGCACAGGTTCGATGCAGACTACGGAGAAAATCAGTGTCTGGTGCTAAAAATATTACCAAGGGAGGACCCAGACTGATAAAACACTTAAGGCCAGGTTGGATGGGGCTTGGAGCAACCTGGGCTAGTGGAAGGTGTCCCTGTCCATGGCAGGGGTTTGGACAAGATGATCTCTACAGTCCCTTCCAACCCAAACCATTCCATGATTCTGTAGGATGAGGTTTGGGCTTTTCCAGTGCGTCTCTCGAAGCAGCAGCAACTTTGCCTCACTCTGAACATTTCATGCTGCTGCTTAGTAGGTGCTCGTGTTGACCAAGTCTGATTTCCCAGGATCGAACATCACCCTGCTGTGTCCTTCAGAGAATTCCAGAGGCATTTAGGTGGGAAAAGCTCTCCAAGATCATCCAGCCCACCCATTCCCCCAGCACTGCCAAGGCCACCACTAAGCCACGTCCCAAATTGCCACATCCATTCCGATGTTAAATTACTACAGGGATGGGGATTCCACCACTGCCTTGGGCAGCGTGCCCAAGCTTTCCACAAAAAAAGCTTCCCAATAGCCAAACTAAACCTCTCCTGGCACAACCTGAAGTTGTTTCCTCTTTTCCTGTCTCTTGCTCCCTGGGAATAGATCCTGATCTGCACCTGGATCCACTCTCCTGTCAGGGAGTTGTGGAGAGCCAGCACTCCTGAGCCTCCTTTTCTCCAGGCTGAGCCCCTTCCCCAGCTCCCTCAGCTGCTCCTGATGCTCCTCCCCAGCTCCATTCCCTTCTCAGAATGGAGCTCCAAATCTGCTCAGAATGGAGTAAAACCACCAAAACTTCAGCCGGGAGCCAGCAAGTGATGCTGGAAAAATAATTCCCTCTTCAAATAATCTATAAAAAGGAAAAAAAAGAAAACGGGAGATTTCCAAGCCAACGTGGAAAACGAAGGTTAGAAACAAGGATGAGTTGCTCCAGCGTGGTCAGATTTAACACCCCCATCCCTTCATCAACACCAGACCACGTGATCCAAAAATCCCACCCAAACCCCCGCAAAAATTACCTTATACTTGAAACACAAAATTTTTGGAGTATTTGATGTCTCTAAGTTAAACACAACCCCACGAGCAGAGCAGGAACATCCCGGCGGCGTTCCCAGCCGGCTGAAACGGAGAGGATTTCCCAGCGCTGGCGGCGATACAAGTGGCTCTTAAAGAATGGTTTTCTTTTCCTACTGGATTTCTTCTTTGGGCTTAGCTTATATTTTTTTTCCGAAAGTAATCCTTACATAGTCAGAAATCACATTTGCATGCTGGCATTTGAATCCCCAGGAAAGAGCGGATCATCGCGGGGGCAATGGTTACGGAAAGCAACAGGGAGAGAGGTGAGGAAGGAGGGAGCTCGTCAGCCACAAGCCTGGAAGGTGGCAATGGAAAATCCTCGTTCGGGAGAAAAAAAAAAAACAAAAAATCACATTTTCCTCGGTCATTCATCATTCCTTAGCAAACAACACAGGATTTAGGGCTAAAAGCGTTCCTCAAACACACCAGGAATGCTCCAAGATGCCCCTTGGAAGCTTCTCCATCTCTATCCTCACCTGCCAGATCCCTGAACATCCCAAATCTACAGCTAAAAGCAATTAATTCCACTAAAATGTTTGATTTATGGGATTTTTATCGACATTGGTGCTTTCTCCTTAAAATAATAAAGGTCAAACCTCAAATAAACACTTTCTACATTAAGATTTAATTTATTTAAAGAACCTGATTGGGATAATTCAAATAATTCAGTCCACTGTTGATGGTATTTGGTGTTGGAAAAGTGATTGGAAATTAAAAAGAGAAAAGGATGTGTCTTTTCCCAACATACATCCATAAATACAGAGGATGCATTAGTTTTAAATACACAGTGACCAGCAAAAAAACATTAATTCACCCATAAACAATTCCCTCCTTTCAATAATTACTTCTAATTATGAAACAAACACTTAAAAAAACCCCCTATTTTAATTTGGCTCAATTGAATCTGAATTTCCATTCAAATGCAGCTTAATGTTAATCTCAAGGAAAAAAAAAATAATAATCCAGCCCAGATCTCATTTAGCATTTTCAAAACCTGGGAAAAATTAAGAATTTCAATGAGTACCTATTAAGCTCCTTAATTACCTAAATAAAGATGTACCTTCCCAATAAATCCCCCTGACCTGGAAAGGAAAATAATTGCAAATAAATTTAATGGTTACCAACCAATGAGAACAGATTCCTCCAAAAAAAGCCCCCCCAAAAATTAGAAACATGGGATTACACCTGCAATGAAGTGTTGTGGAGGGTTTTTTTATGGTTTTCCCCAGTTTCCACATGCCATGAAGGATGTCTCTTCCCAATCCTTACATAGACCAGGTAACTTTTCAAATAATTCCACTTGGAAAGAAACAGGTATGAACAAAATATCCTGATCTCCTCGCAGTGGCTTCTCAAAGGGCTGTAAAATTTACAGGCAACTTTGGGCTAAACTGAGGGGGAGCATTCCACAGAATCATGGGATAGTTTGGGTGGGAAGGGACCTTCAAGATATCCAGTCCCACCCCCTGCCATGGGCAGGGACACCTTCCTCTATCCCAGGTTGTTTCAAGTCCTGTCCAGCCCGGCCATGGACACTGCCAGGCACAAGACAGCCACAGCTTCTCTGGGAATTCCATTCCAGCACCTCCCCACTCTCACAGGGAAGAATTCTTCCCAATATCCCATCTAACCCTGCCCTCTGGTAGTGGGAAGCCATTCCCTGTGTCCTGTCCCTCCATCCCTTGTCCCAAGTCCCTCTCCAGCTCTCCTGGAGCCCCTTCAGGCACTGGATCTCTCTGGATCCTTCCCTTCTTCAGGCTGGACATTCTTGGCTCTCCCAGCCTGGCTCCAGAGCAGAGGAGCTCCATCCCTTGGATCATCTCCATGGCCTTCTGTGGATTTGCTCCAGCAGCTCCACATCCCTCTGTTGTTAGACCCCAGAGCTGCAGGTAGCTCTGCAGGTGGGATCTCACCTGAGCAGGGTGAAAGGGCAGAAATTCCTCCTCTCCTGCTGCCCACGCTGTGGGATGAGCCCAGGACACAGGGAATTTTTGGGTTCCAGCACACATGGATGAGGCACAGTCCATTTTTCAGCTACCAACACCCCAAAATCCTTCTCAGGGCTGCTCTCAATCCATTCCCTATCCAGCCTGGGTCTGTCCTTGGGACTGATTCTTCCACTTGCAGGACCTTGTCCTTGGCTCTGCCGAGGTTTGCACTGACCCAGCCTGTAACAGTCCCTCTGGATGCCATCCCT